>CAKAOJ020000234.1:0-100000 GCA_916701645.2 Sebastolobus alascanus
TTTTTTGGCTGGACCGCAGAGGGCCAGCCCTACAAACGCAAAAGTCTGTCACTGAGTGACTGACTGACTGACTGACTGAGTGATAGAGTTACAGGATTGGTCGGCTGGGGTTGCTAGAGCTTCCTCATTGGTCGTTGCTCTTTCAAAATGAAAAGGCGGAGAACAGTTGTTTTTATGTTTTACGTGTCAGCGGTTCAATGTAACATTACATAGCGCTGTTGTTGTGCATGTGTTATTGTTTATGCTCGTTTAAGTTACGTTATGTTCGCAAATTTTCGCCTCGCTTTCCTCCATTTCCGCCATGAACTGACTATCTAGCAGCCACACGTCACTACTGCGGTATGAACCCAAAATAAACAGACTGCTGTGATTTAATTGCAATAAACGGGTCAAAATAATGCCGAAATAACAACATAAATATATCGATTTTTAAAAAGACCGAATTCATTCTTTGTCAAGTCTGTCCGCAACACAACAAGGAAACAACTTTTAAAATGCTTGTTTTCTGAACGGAGTTCGGATCGATCAACGCCAGGCTATGCTAACACCAGCTGCTCCATCAACACTCAACATAACGTCATCTAGGCATAAATACGGCAGCGACGTTGTTGTAAACGGATCAAAGTGTGCCGAAATAACTACATAATGATGCGGATTAGTAAAAAGTCTGAATTCATGCTTTGTCGGGTCTGTTACCATGACGACAGGCAAACAACTTTTAAAATGCTTGTTTTCTGAACGGAGTTCGGATCGATCAGTGGCAGGCTGCGTTAACATCGCAGCTGCTCCATTAACACTCCATCTAGGAATAAATACAGCAACAACAACGTCAGTGATGACAGCTGGAATATCTCAACGCTGATAAACTTTTGCAACGTTTGTATATATTGTTACACATCACTTATATGATGAATGCTTTTGATACACATGCTTTCATAAAAATCTGAAATACTTTTAACCTTGCATAATGTATGTCATGATAATACCTTTTCACCTTCTATACAATGTATAATATACTGACTAGTAAATGTTACCATTTACATTACTGAATGCCATTTGCTTCATTATAAGTTGGCTTTCAATCAAACATTAAGATATAAGTGAAAAAAACTGTTCACAAAACATTATAGATATGACCACTGACTATTTGTGTAAGAATTTAGCTACAAATTCAAAGACTTGACCATACGGTCCAGCCATATACTCGGTTTTGACCGAGTCTTGTTTATTTTTTTATGACAAACTATACTATGAACATCTTTATCTTTATTTTTCCAATTTCAGATAGCCTGTGCCAATTGCCTGTTCTTAGCCGACAGGAGTAGCACCAGGTGTGGTCATCTGCTGCTGTATGGAGGACAGAACCTGCCAAAATAAAAAAAATAAATGAATAAATATATGAATGACTCGATAAATAAATAAATATGTCATTAAATGTGGCAAAAATAATATTGAAAATAAATGTAACCATTGATTAATTGATAAAAATGTGACATGAATTGATATTTCAGTTTTAATTTGCTTTATTTATTTATTTGTAAATGTAAATGTTGGTTCCCTTATTTATTTACACTTCTGTTTAACTTCCCCCTTCTATTTAGTTATGTTTTTTTTTTTTTTTGTATTGTAAGTAGCCATAAATTAATTGATAAAATGTGACATAAATTGATATTTCTGTTTTAACTTTCTTATTTATTTATTTGTCTTTGTATTAATTCCCTTATTTATTTACTCCTCTGTTTAATTTCCCCTTTTATTTATGTATTTATTTTTATTAAAATTTTTAATTAATTTATTTATTTTTGCATTCATTATTTATTCATTTTGCAGTTAATTTTTTAAATGTGTTTATTTATGCATTTATTTATGTATTTACTTCTGCACGATTTTGCCTTTGCATTTCATCCCATATTTATTTCCCCAAACTTATTTATTAATTTATTCTTTTCTTTATACATTTCTTTACACTTTTCTTTATACATTTCTTTATGCATTTCTGCCTGATTTTCTGATTAAATAAATAAGGGAATTAATACAAAGGTATATATATATATATATATATATATATATAAAGAAGCAAATTAAAACAGAAATATCAATTTTATCAATTAATGGCTACATTAATTTTTAATATAATTTTTGCTATATTTAATGAAATATTTATTTATTGAGTCATTTGTTTTGGATTTTGGCAGGTTCAGTCCTCCATACATAATAGCCCACAAACTCAAAATTGACAAGTGCGTGAAAAACAGTATTTTTTCTGCATGGGGTGTCTCCCCTTATAGTCAAATTATTTTATTTTTAACATCCTCAGATTTTGTGAATGATTTCCACTCAGTCATTGCATTTTTAGACAGTTGAGGTCTTTACTGATAAAGTGATGAGAAATACAGTGCATTATATACAGTATTCACAGCAGTTAAGGCGACATTAAAGGGACATTTCATGCATTTAAATTTGAGTTGCTGTACAACAAATTACACAAAAGGTTCACAAAGAGTTACAAAAGGGTATGTTACATCAAAGTCACGTAAAAAATAAATTTCCTCCCAGTCAGAAAAGTACAAAAATGTGAGTACAGGCCGTTTCTGGACAATATTTATATACAAAATAAGAGACATTAAAAACAACAACACTGCTTCAGCAGGCTCGATTCACAACATTTACACAATTTACACCAGCGTCACATTTTTAAACTCTCTGTTCTCTCGTTTCAGATTAAAGGTGATTTAAGATTTTCTCAGTTGCCAAAACAAAGATATAAATATTTAAGTTTAAAGTGCAGATTCTGTCGGGGAAGCAGTCGGTTTGGTTTTATTGCTTTTTCCCAAAAACACTGTGATGATGTGATGTGTACAGAACTGTAGATATGAAATACATGATTATATGAAGAAATGTTGATTACGAGCAAGCAAATGGAAACCATCATTATTTATTAAAAACATCCATATTTTCTGACACAATGATATCATTGTGTTTAGACTGTTTTGAGCAGGCCTTTTGAATTAAATCAAAATTATTTAAAATCATAAATGTAAGAATTATTAGGAAGACAGTTTGTTGCTCTACTTCTATTTAGCTAGTTATCAGATAATAATAGCTGATATTTATAAAACAATATTTGTGTTATAACTTCACCAAGCTGCCCATAGTGTTGAAATACGTGAACATTTATTTATTTTTTTAATCATATATGTGATATTGTGGATTATTGAGGTGTTAAAGTTTGCTGATGTGAGTGTTTTCTGGTGAAATATACAGTACATGAAGAAATAGACAAATACATAACTCATCACTGATTTTTTCAAACATTAATTCATCAAGAGGAAATCCTTGTGATAAATAATATGTACACATGCTATAGTACATTTAAATAAAATCCTTTAGTTTTATCACAAGGGAGTAAATGTTTGTTTTGGCAACTGTCAAATCGATCCAGTGGAAACATTTATTCTATTTAATGAATTTTTTTACTGCTGAATCTTTAAGTAGGTCAAGCTTTGGATACCAAGCTGCATCATATGTACAGAAAAAAAACAACTCTTAATCACTCATTCATACAAGCCTGCTGGTTCAAGAGTGTCAGACACTTAATGTGGATTTAATATGGCATTTAGGAGAAACACGATCTGATCCCAGACCTGCCAAGGTTTTAAAGGGGCAGTACGTAAAAATGTGACAAAACCTAAACCAATATCTCACTGTGGTGTCAGCCAATCATGTCCACTGTCCTCCTCACCATGAACCTTCAGCCATTAAAAACGTCTTTGGCTCAGCTACGAGCCAGAAAGGTAACGTTACGCTAGCAAGATTAAAAGTTAAAAACAGTGCATACGGTTGAAAAACAGTAAATATAATTTGACAGTATGTTTAACAACAAGACTAGCTAGCTATCCAGCCATGTCTCCGAATCAATATCAAGATATCACGAACAAATCTGCAGTCCGAAGTAGCGAGTTGAATAACGTTAGCGAATGGGACGCGAGATGATGATGTGCTAGTATCAGTTCAGAGGGTCAGTGCAACTTAATTCTTGCAGCCGGTGTCTAACAGTCGCCACCCTGTGATGTTCAGAGGATGCTCAGAGGCACTGAAGGACTAACGTTACACTCAGTGTTGTAAAGAAGATATTCAGATTTTTTTGTCGCCAGCGCATTAATTTAGACAGGTGAAGAGACAGTTTCACTGGAACTAGTTAGTAGGTGTCCATTATCAGGAAGTAATGGACACCCTGCAGCCAATCAGAATGGAGTATTCACCCAAACCATGGTATAAAATAGTATAAGTCACAGGGGACATTTATTCTACTTTTAATACTTTAAGTACATTTTCCAAAGCAGGACTTTTACTTGTAACAGAGTATTTTCACAGTTTGCTATTAGTACTTTTACTTAAGTAAAGGATCTGAATACTTCCTCCACCACTGCTAATCCATTTCTTACTGTAAAAGCACTCAAGAGACATTTAAGTAGTTAATAATCAAATTCTGTCTAAAAAAAACTCCAGGTAAACAAAATACTCAGCCCGCCGGTGATCATTATTGTCTTTTACAGAGCCAGCTCTTGTAATTTGTCAGCGGCTACAATGTCATCCAGAACGACAAGTTTTATAACGAAGAAGAATAGGAAATATGTAATATTAATTCTGTCCTATAATGTAGTTAAAGATACCAAATAAAGCAGGAGACATGCAATCTTGTTATTTTAAGTTGTAGAAATCTAAAAAAAAAAAATATTTTAAGAAATATATTTGAAGTTGGAGATTCTCTACCTCCACTGGTCATTGTGCCTTATGGGTCTGGTTTCTTTTTTTTCTTTATTACATCACAGCTCTTTATTAGGTCCTGTCTTCACTTCCAGCTGCTACGTTTACTTCAAATGAGGCTCGATCAGCCTCCTGAGGACAGAAAGTTTTTTTTTCTACACCCACAACTATGAATTATGAATCAACAAGCTTAATTGCTCAAGTCAGCCTGAAGATAAAAGTAAATGGGGGAAAATTACTTGATCTGATTTAATCATTCTCACTTAAAAAACAGCTTCTCTGACCCCTAGTGGTCGAAATCAATGAATTTATATAAAACATCCTCAGCTGTAGTTGTTTGGGAGAAGATGACATCAGTGCCATTTGTTTTAGAGGTCGATAAAGGTCAGCAATTACTTACTGCCCCCTTAAAAAGTCTCGGTGTCTAGCAGGATCTGCATTACCACATGATTCAAAAAGGTCAACTGGCAACTTCCTTGTTCACACACACATGCACACACAGAAATACTGTTGAATGAAGCATCAACAGTGTAGTAAACCCAAACCGACCCTGAGTCACAGAATCTCTGATCTCACACAGCAGCAGCTCCGACCTGAACCTTAGAGGTTTGGACAAACTCACACGAACAGTTGAGGGAACATTTTAAGTTTAAATTTATTCTGCGATGAATAAAACTCAGTGGTGATGAGTTTTTTGAGACTGTAGTGTTTTAAAAAGCAATCCAGACAGTTTGAGCCGGAGGTGTGGCTGCATGAGATCTCATCCTCACTGACCCTGTACACGCCCCATCCTGAAATATATAAACATCTAATACACAACTCTGATATTTATCAAGTGTCTCGCAGTATGGAAGCTGATCAAAATGTACACGTAAATCAAGATGGTCTGGGGTTTAAGCTTGTAGATGCAGACGTGAGGAGCGTTTGTTTTGTGACTTTCTTTTCACCACGTGTTTTGGCACATTAGCAAACTGAATCTCATAAAGAAACTGAAGTAATTTCACTGAAAAAAGTCCTAGAAATGCTTTCAGGCCTGTTTCTCTCTGTGAACACAGATTAACAACACGTGTGAGAGGACTCAAGCTGAGAAAAGAGCAAATAATAAAATTACCTGGACTTGTTTGGATCCGTCAGAGAGGCTTGATAAACACAGATTTAGTGTCCCCACAGTGGCAGATTAACACTCAGACCTGGTTCGGGGACATGCAGAGAGCTCCACAGAAAGTCAGTAAAACTTTTAGAAAACAGACACAATTATACCTAAAATATATTAAAGAGAAAAATATTTTTTGGCATATTTCTTTTCGAATGTGTACAACAACTCAAACACCTTATCTCAGCTTCTCTTTATATTATAAATATCTTTATGTTTAAATACAAATTATGGTTAAAAGTTGCCTCCCTCTATGTTAAGACTATAACATTTTGGTTTTACTCACGCAGTCCAGTAACACTTCACCTGAAACCTCAGTCGGAAAAGATCTATAACCTGTAGATAACTGGTGGTTTGTAAAATCATAAGTGTTTTTGCATGATATCAACAGGTGAAGTTGGTGCATCTACGGCGGCTGAGTGGTTCAGATTCACAGCTCCACCGACTCTAAATCTAATTAACATTTAAATACCAAATAATTCAAAAAAAATTTCCCACAACTATTTTTGTAGAACAGAGTTTTAGGGCCACAGTCACACTCAAAAACATCTCAAATTTGTCCAATTTTTTAACGAAATATATGTAATATTATGAGAATAAAGTTGTAATTTCAAGAAAAAAGTCAACAAAATGACCAAAAAAATCATACTTTTCATGAGGAAAGTCCTAATTTTATAAAGCCACATCTCTTAATACTACTACTTTATTCTCAAAATAGTATGACTTTGTCTAATAAAATTACAACTAATTATCAAAATATTACAAATCTTTTTGTCAAATTCTGACTTTATCTTAATCGGAATATTAGTACTTTTTAATTTTTTTTATTTTTTTATCCCAAATACATTTTTAAGAAACATATGTAATATTGTGAGAATAAATATGTAATTTCAAATAAAAAGTCATATTTCCACATTTAAATTTGAAGACAAAGATCTCAGTTAAGTCTTTTTTTTACAAGAATAAAGCCAATTGTAACACTACTACTTTATTCTCAAAATAAACGTGTTCTAATAAAATCACAACAAAGTCTCAAAATATTCTAATTTTAAAATGTTTCTGTAAAATTATGACCTTAACTTTGACCTTGTAATTTTTTTTTTACTCCCAATACCAGTTTATTCTCATAATATTATAATTTTTTTCCCCAAAGTTTTGTATCTTTATTCTTAAAAGCATCTGTATCCCTCTCAAAGTGGCCCTAATACACTGTCATATTTTTTGGTACCAACCGGTCTAAGAATTTCTAAAAATAAATTATTTTTTTAACCATAGAGTTGTATTTATGCCTTTCAGTTGACAGTTTGTGTCTTTTGCATTTACCTACAGAAATGGAGGAAATCAGGGTTAATTTTCACTCCTGACACTAATAAAAAAAAAACACATCATTTAAGGTGAGGAATCACCACACGTCGGCTCTTCCATCAGTCTACCTGCGCGGCTCTAAACTGACTCCACCCAGAAGTTCCCTCTCATGAACTAGTACGTAAATCCACTTCTGACTGCTTTAGTTCCCTTAACACCATTTTGCATCCTTAAATCTAATAATATCACTCTGTTACTGAGAAGGATGCAGAATGATCACAGAGGCGTGCTGCAGCTTCATGTGAGGTCAGCGTTTGGATCCAGGTGTGTGCTGTACGCAGTCAGTCAGTCGGTCAGAGGAAGCTCCACCCGTCTCTGCCGCTCACGTCAGGAGGGGGTGTTTGGAGGACGCCTCGTCCACCAGAGCCTGCACCGTGATGCCCAACTTCACCAGACCTTTCTCCTCCAGGATGTGGTGAGGAAGACACAGTTTGTCCTGGGAGGCCAGAGTCAAGAGAGGAAAGAGAAGAGAAGGAGCGTAGGAGCAGATGTAGAGGCAGAAAGAGACACACAGGATTTAGACACAATGCTTTTAAATGTAAGGTGTGTTTCTGCAACATGCCTTCCAATGTCTCGTCTTCAATAATACTGGCAAAAACATGGACAAACACAAGAGTTTGGTATATACCGGATCTACACTGGTGCATACTGCCTCCAGGAGATAGCCACAGCCCCACACAAGTCCAACACTGCCAAAGAGTTATGATACAGTACATGTCCACAGGGGCGTTTTTGGACGCGAAGGATCGCCTCTCTTCCCAGCATTGGACGATTGATGGGCTGCCATTAAACACCTGACTGGACAAAAGCATTCCCATATGCTTTGTCCCAGCTTTCAAACTGGAAACAACATGGCGGCTTGTTTGGAAACTTTTTTCTCTTATATTACGAAAATAGTTCACCGAAGTGTGTCTGAAAAAAATGTATGCGAGAAATACACCATGCAGTTGCAAAATCTGTCTCTTTTTTTTTTTTAGATCGACAACGTTTAGTTTAAAAGTTTTTGAGGAGTTTCCCGAGGCGGAGGGTCGCACCGGACGCCCGTGATTTGCATAAAGTAGCCTAGACCTCAAGTTTATGCAAATGAGGAGCGGCCAATGTGACAGCCCGTCTCTCTAAACAAAATGTCAATGAATGGGAAGCGTTGAAAGGAAGGATCCTGTGGACACGTACCATTACTCAGCTTCTCCTGCTTACTTGACTTTTATATGTTACCAAATATATTTATTATATATATATTACTGCCAGGTGGTATATTTTTGTTTATTTACTGGAAAAATAATACAAACAAAGGATCAGAACAGTTATCATAATAAGTCAAGTACAACTTAATGATTTTATAATTGATCAGCTTTATGAGGCCCACGGTTTCTTATCTTGGAATGATAATAACGCATAAACTGCTTCACCTCCAATTAATATGGACACATCCCCGTTAGGGAGCCCATGTGTAAACTTAACCAGAAAAATAGAGGTTTAGACTTCAGGTATATACGGAGGGAAAGATAACACTCACACTTCCCAGCACTAGTCTTCACAGGTCCATACATTTGGACTCCAAACTAGACATCCATTAAAAAAAAATAGAATTACTGAGATATCGCCTTTAAGAGAATGGTACAGACGGACAACCCAAAAACATAATGCCTCCGGCCACAGCTGCCGGCACAAAAGCCCATTTGCTTGCTTTTTTTTTTTAGCTTTTTAACCACATGTCACAGTCTTGTCGGAGCTCTGGCTCAGGTGTATTCATGTGAAGTCTCATATGTAGGTCCCGTGATAACCCAGAGATAGTTTTGTCACACCTAACAGGACCTGTTTAATGTGTACAGCTCTGGACTAGGTCGAGGGAAACCTTAGATTAAAAGCATAGTCATTATATTTTATGCTTATTTGCTTTCTCGCCCAGAGTTATGAGAAGATAAATATGAAGCTACAGCCAGCAGACAGTTAGCTTAGCATAGCTTAGCTTAGCATAAAGACTGGAAACAGGGGCTAGCCTGTCTGTCCAAAGTGTTATAACAACTTGTGATTTTATGTGCCGGACTATTTCTTCCTCTAACTTAAACAATGACTCCGTCGCCAAGACAACATCCCTAAACTGCATTTATTACCTCAGTCTTTAACAGTCAAATATCATACACAAGGCATAAAAATAATCCTCCTCATACATGAAATCCATTCACATCAGCACAATATTTAAAAAAAAAAAAAAATCTGTGCAGAGAATGTGGAAACAACAGCAACTGAAATTTACTGCCAGAATTAATTCACAGAATAGGAATGACTTAAATAATCACGTTCTTAATAACATAAATCAACATTTTATGAGTTATTCGTCTTACTCTGGTTTCTGTCAAATATTCATTGTTCTATATATGATAAATTCAAGGCATTTTCTGTTTCCGTAACATCAGAGATTAAAGGCCGAGTACCAGTGAAGACGTCTGCATTCATTCAGTTTCTGTCAATTAATCCAATCAGCTGCTCACATGGCCAGGCGTAATTATCTTTTTTTAACATTGCAGTGGGCACCAGCAAATAATCACATTCCTCAGTTTTTAATTCATCTTAACCTTACAAACAGAGCGATAATCTACTCCTCTACGTATCAAACCCTCTAAGATAAACAGCGTAAGAAGATTAATATCTATCTAACTTCATAAACTCATCTAGTGTCTATAGCCCTTCAAATGTTTCCAAAAAGTCACATTGCATATCAGGATACAGAAAAGTTGTAAATTAAAAAAGAAGCAGGACAAAAATAAATAAATAATTAAAATAAAAATTCACATATTTCTTAAGTTTCAAAACATCGTAATCAAATAATGGGTTTAAATAACAATTCATATTCAAATTAAGACCCAAAATATCATCTAACTGACTTTAATTATCAATAATTATTATAATATGGCTTCCGTTTGCTCCTCAACATTTTGTAATCACACTTTAGAAAAGACCAAATACTCTTTGTGCAGCTCTGTGATGGTGAACCACTGAACCACTCAGGAATCATGTGCTTATTATTCAGTCCAGTTATTCTGAAATATGGAAACAACTATGAAAATACAACCTCAAGGCATCAACTGTTGTCGCTCTGATACTTATTTTAAATGTGCAGGGAATCCTCTTGTATTCAAAGTTAAACAGGCCTTCACTTCATGCTGCTCAAAGACATATTTTTAGTGCATCAGTGATAAATCAGAGGTGCTTCAGCTGGACCATTTGGTGGCCATATTGGAGGTCTTCAGCACTTCTGTTTGTATTCTCAGAATAATTTGGTGGACGTGTTCTCTTTCTGATTTACAGATCACTGATCAATCTGACATTGTTAGCTTGTTAGAGTTATATTGGTGGATTATATAGGTGCTGCAGGGATGACGTATTTTTGTAGGCCAGCCCGGAAGTTACAATCACACTGTTCCCTCGTCAAGACAACCGGAAGTGCTAAAATGCTAACTCATTTCCAGGTTTTAGGACTCATTCCTGCAGCACTCTATTGTGGCTGAGTAGTGCTAGCATGCATCTGGCTAGCTAGCGTACTACTGGTTAGCTCAGCAGCTACTGTACAGTAGGTACATCACCAAACTTTCTTTAACACCTATTTTGAGAAGAGATGCAGATGAAATTTGATTTTTTTTTTTTTTTTTTTCTGCAATATGAAGCTACCGTAAACGAGACAACAAAGAATAAGTAACATTTGTACAAATGCAAACAAAGTAAATTTATCTATAATTTTCCATTTTATGAAATCAGTGTTGGTTGATTTTGAATGGTAGCACTGCATTTGCATGTCTTTATAGATAAATAAATGTAAATAAATGTATATAAATAATGTGGTTTGGTCATGAAGAAATAAATGTTAATGTGCGTGTAATGTGCATGTGTGAATAACTACATGGATTGACAGTTGTCCACTTGACCTTCATGACGGTGCCAAATGGCTGCTGGGAGATTTGAGCCAATCAAGTCAAACACTATTGTCACCTTAGTAACACCAGGCCGCTCTATTAATACTGCACACTACGCACAGTATTTATCTATAAATACATACAAAATCTGAACACAACCACTGAATTTGTTTTGTTAAGAAGGAGACGTCAATACTGGCACGGTTTTTCATTTTGTTATCGTTCCTCCAACATGGTGTTAATATCCCTAATGGACTGAAGAGTCTTCATGGCTCCATCTAAACCCTCTAAGTCCTGCACAGATCAGATTATCCCTGCTGCTGTACAGCATGTTGATCAGACATCAGTGCCTTTAAGTAACCTGCTGCTCCACATGTCCTGCTTCTGTTAAGACTTTCGGGGTCAATTTATTGCAAAGACACAAAAAACATTTGTGAGCTGATTTTTCCCCAAAACGGGCGACAAGAAGAGAAAATGAAACAAGGTAGTATAAGGTGAGGGGAGAGGCTCATGCTGACGCTGCATTCGTATCACTTGGGATAAACAAGATCTGGTGGTTTAAAGATGATACACATATTTGGATAACTAAAATGCCATGAAAGTAGTTTTTTTTCATTTGTTGTAAGTTTGGTTTAGTGTTTATCACAAACGTTAAAGAGCAACTACACCCTGAAATTCTGCCAAGCCTCTTCATTTCAGAGGAAATCAGCAATGAGCAACTTCTGCACGTTTAAGGCCAATTCATACTTTCTGCGTCCTTCATGTCTGCGAGGTCTGCATGACGTAAATGTCGTCATCCGCCCATGTTAGCGAGAGTACGCGCGGCCTTATGTGGACGTCGGCATGCGGCCCAAAATTTGTGACCACGCAGACTGTGTACTGTGTATGCTCCAGTTTTGTTCCACACTCCAGTCCAGTTGGTGGCGTATGCGCCTCTAGCTGGTTTGCCGAGAAGAAGAAGAAAACAAAGTGGATGTTTGTTTTGAATAGAGGTTGTGCAAGGAGATCCGCCGTTACCCACATTTATATTATTTGTCTTTAAAGGAACACAACAGTCAAATGGCGTTGAACTCCTGGCAAACAACGTTATGGTGCATTACCGCTACCAACTGGAATGGAGTATGGATCTAGAAATGCGCATGTGTGGAACGCCAGACCGACACGGACCCTCATTTGTAGTATTAGTAATACCGCGTGCGTGTCCAATACAAAGTATGTGTAGGCTTTATGTGTACCTGTGTTGTAGCTCAGCTAGTACAGCCAGTACATAGTCGTAGCTCTGAATACAGCACAGTTATCGGCACCGTCATGTGTTGTTTCAAACAAATACTCTTTATATATATTATTCATGTCATCGATCCATCAACCAGAAGTCTCCCAGCCTCAGTTCAGAGCCACGGTTCTTGCAAAGTAACAGTACAAAAGCCACTCAAAATCTATAAATAATACTATTAAAGTTATAGTTTACAACTCACAGATAAAATTAGCTCTCCTGCTTTAAATCAGATCCCTCTCAGTGTGACATTTAAAATGGGATCTGATCATAATCTTGTAAAACTCACTCGCCAGGCCTTCACAAATCTGCTTTTATACTGAGCATATAATTCGTTTTTTCTTACGGAAACTGTCCTTCCACACACAATAACTCTTGCTCCTTTTATCCATTCAGTCTGACGATTTGAGGAAAATTCGGCACAACTATTGAGAAAAAAAAAGGTATTATTGTATTCTATCTGAGAAGAGTAACAAAAATATTTTTTTTGGTGTAGTTGCTCTATAACGCTCACATTTGTTGATGTACTGTCAATGCTGATGAGCTCACAAAATGTTGATGCTAATGAACATTTCCAGATAAAGTTTATTTATTTAAAGTTTATTTTGGAGCATGACTTTTCCCACGTGACATAAATGCAGCAAGAAAAAAAAAAGGGGTAGTAGCTTGGGCAGAAGGAGGGCGGGGGCTGGCAGGTGACTGACAGGAGGCTGTCGTCACGGTTACGTGAGCTCGCTCCAACTATAGGCCACGAACAGCAGAAGGAGGCAGAGGATGTGAAGCAGGCTCGAGCCAATAAGGTCCCAGATTTGCCAGGCGGGAGGCGGGGTTTGAGTGGTAACAGAAACCAACGAGGGAGTCTCTGACACGCCGGAGGAGGCGGGGTTTGGAGTTGAGATCGCCTCTTCACGTTTCCTGTCCAGAGAGGTTGTATCCATGGCAACCAGCGCCTGAACTGCGGCACACACCGGCTGCAGGCGGCACTGGATGATGTCATAGGGCGAACAGAGGGAAGACTAGCGCCCCCATTAGGAAGACGGGGGGACAATAAATGAAGGAAGGGAAGGAGGGACAAAAAAGGGCAGAAGGTGTGAATGAAACAAGGGAGGAGGTAAGGGAAAGAACAAGGGAATGAGAAAGAGGGGGAAACAAGGGAATAAGAGGAGAAGGAGATGAGGGAAGGATAAGGGGAAAAAAGAGGAAATGAAAATGGAACAAAGATGGGAGGAGGAAACAAGGGGATGAGTAAAAGAAGGAAGAAAATTGAAGGTAAAGAGTTGAAAAGTTTAAAGAAAAGTTCCAGCAAGAGAGAGGAGGTTAAGTGTTTACAAACAAATAAAGGGAGAGGAGGAAAAAAGGAGAAGAGAGCGGTGAAATATTCTCCAAGGAAGAACCAAAAACCAGGTGGAGGAAGATGTGGAAAGATAGAGGAGATTAGATGTAAAGAAGAAACAGAAGATGTCAAAAATAAAAGATGATGGTGAGAAGGAAACAATAGAGAAGGATGTAATTGAAGGAGCAAAAACAAGTGATGGAGAAGGTATGTAAGGAAAAAAGAGAAGGAGGAGGAGAATGTGATGAAGAGGACGGGTAAGAGAGAAACAATTGAACCAAATCCAAGAGGTCAGAGGCAGTTTGAAATGATGAAAAGTGAAAAACAAATTATACGAAAGAGGGAATGTTGACAAAGAGGAGAAGAAACGATGAGGAGAAGGAGGAGAAAGAGGAAGAGGAGGAGGACGTGGTGCGATCCAGCCGGAAAGTAAAAAAGAGAAAGAAAAGGCAGGAGGTTAACCAATGGACACAGAGGTCAAAGGTCACAGACGAAGAGTGTGAGCTGGTGGGGTGAGGCGGAAGCAGGCAGGGGTTACCATGGCAACGAGAAGGGATGCTTACTGGGAGGAAGGAGAAAAGTTTGGACCTCTCCTCCCTCCCAGTAAGCAGACCATAATGAGGAGTGAAGTGGCTGATGGGAGAGCCAGTGCAGCAGGCCAGCACGTTAGCACAGAAAGCTATCGTTAGCACGTTAGCTCGGAGAAGCTTTCAGCACGTTAGCGTGCATGAGCGTCGTCAGTAAATGAAGCCGGCTAGTTAGCAAACGTCCACACAGAAGCAGGAGACAGTGAGCAAGCAGTAGCAGCAGCAGAGATGGAGGTCAAAGGTCAACGAGTCAGTTCAGATCAACAGCTAACAAATAAATAAACAAAATTATCTTTTTTTTTTTCTCAGAGAAGAACAAGATAAGACCAATCTTTTGTAAATGACAGTTAAAAAAGGTTACATGGTGTTAAAGATGAAACAAATATAATAAAATGATCACATTTATAGCAGCAAAAGTACCAAATGATGTAATATAAAATGTCCATCATTCCCTGGAATGGTTTAATGGTGGAGGATATGAACAAAATGTATTATTATTGTTATGGCCCCGACGGCCAGCAGTCATTCTGTTCTTTACCAATTAAACGGCCTTTCTCTCTTTAACTGGTATCCCATTGGCTGTAACATCCATAAATGATCTACAGTATATTTATAGTTTCAAATACACAATCCATATTTGTTGCCGTTTAGCCTTTCAAAAACTACATTTTCACTACGGTCAAAAACTGTTTGCTCTCCCACTCGTCACACACAAAGGACGCACCCGTATTAACGGAGTGATCTAGCAACAATCAAATGAAAATGACGCGTTATATTCATTAAAGAAAGCTGATCTAATAAAAAAAGAAAGATGGGCTCATTTAATCTGATGAATCACTTGAGAATTTTGTTCAAGGATTATTTTTTTCAGGGTCATAAAATATGTCAACAGACATTCAAAGCTTCATCTGAAAACCTCAATAGAAGCTTCGAATGTAAAATAAAATGACAATCGGTTGCCTACAGCCCTAATTAAAATGCAACGCACTGTTCAAAGGTAATAAAATCCTCTTAAAGGCACTAATCAACATGTTATAGCTTGTTTGTTTAATCCATATAAAAGTGCAAAAAAAAATCACAAATCAATGTTTTACGGGGGGTTATGTGCCAAACTATTTCTTGGTCAGGACCAGTTGCCCGGCAACCAATGGAGACTACTAGTCGATCAGTGAGCTTTAGAGGTGCTAGGTGAAGCTAAGCTAGCTGTTTCCCCCTGTTTCCAGTCTTATGCTAGCCTAAGCTAAGCATAAAGACTGGCTGCTGCTTGTATTTAGCATACAGGTATGAGAGTGAACATCTACAGTAACTCTCGGCCAGAAAGCCATTGAGTGTATTTCCCAAAATGTCCAACTTTTCCCTAAAGACTACCTTTGGTTTTCTCTCTTCTGTGGCAGAATTTCCCACAAACCACCAGTCAGAGCATATGAAGAGTAACTGGAACACAGTCTGCATGCTAACACACCTCTAGTGTTGAGCACAAGAGCAGATCTGTCTTCCAGAAAAAGTAAAATCTAAACTTTTATGAGCAGTTTCTCTCTCTCATGCACGCACACACGCACGCACTCACACACACACACACACACACACTAAACCCACAGCAGCTCTCCGCTGTCATGATGGAGGAAGCTGGAAGCCACAGGCAGCGATGACAGCGGTGATGATTCAGCGTTAAATGTCGACATTAACAACCTTGTTTAAAAGCGATGAGAACAAAAAGGAGGCAGGTAGGAACATTAAACGAGTCCTGGGGGAACGCTGAGTGGTTCTAAAGTTTTAATTTAGAAATAGAAACATAATTTGGGTCGTGGCAGACGTTTATGAAATTGTTCCATTCAGCAGTTCTCGACTTTAGATTCAGATTTTTCTTTTTGATTTTAAACTATGTCTCCAGGCTTCTTTTAAAAAAGCCTGTAAATTAGTCTGAAAATGGAAAATATTATAAAATAAGTTTTATGTCCGGTATCAACTCTGATTTCCGGAGGATCGCATGACAAAAAGGTTGAGAAAGTCTGCTGTTAAAAACATGGAATCATCAGCCTTCCTCCCAGATCTGGTTTACTGTTTAATGTTGTCATCAGTGTCCTGCAACAATCCTCAATTTCAGTGTTCACCTCACTTACTGATATCAATCATAAGATAATGTAGCTGCTACATTGCATTGTATTTACTATTGCTATTTATTTTTTCCTGAGACAATGTTCAAGAGACTGAAGACGTTTTTTTGCAGGACACATTCACAGTTCCTTTTATATCTAATTTGATCAACAATCAGTCAACTGAAGCTAAAACATGTTGATAACGAAGTGGAACTGTTGGATTACCGGGGAAGTTTCTCTGATGGACTGGGGGTGTTTTCAGGTCTGAGGTTGCTGGTTCAAATCCCCGGACTGACTTACAGAATGTCCTTCAGCAGTTTGTTTATAAGTTATGCTGGTTATACCGGAGAACCACAACTTTATCAATAAACTGGAAAATAAACAACAAACTGGGTTCAGACCATCGTGATTCAAAATTATAAACTCTGCTGGTTCAATGCATCAATCCTCTAGAACAAGGGGTTTCAGTCTGACACTGTGTCCCCCCTTAAACAAAATCTTGTCCATTTCCCATGATGCTTTGGAGATGTAAACAAAAGTATTTCTATGGATTCAGCGAGTAACCTACAACTCAAGCCCTATTTCTTTTTTTGCAAAATGGCACCATTAGTGTGCAGAATTAGCTATTAGCAGTTCCTGCAGTGTACCCACGGATGTACAGACAAGTATCACTGGATTACTTTGAAAGTGAAGAAAACTTAAAATTGTGATGATTATCATGTTAGTTCTGAAGCGTCTTTTTTCTATGATTTCTAAGCAGATTTATGGACGTTTACTTGTGATGGACATCAGAGATAATGGGCCTCATGAAGCAACATTCTCATAAATTTATCTTATATTTTCTCCTAATTTATTATTATTTTATTTTATTTTTATGTTCCTCAAATTTAAAAGTTTTCTTTCCTTGCGTTGGACAAACAATTTGTGGACCGTGAAAGCAAGATTTTTTTCGACCGCTCATAAAATTTCCTTTGGAAAGAAAACATTGGTGAATCCGAGAAATCAACTGGTTCTTACAAGATAGGAAGAAATGGTGGATACGAACAAAAATAAGAGACACATTTTTCTTATATCAATTCCTGCATGAGGCCCAATGATATCCTCAGAAAGTTTACGTCATACTGAATCTAAAAAAAATGTACGTGTCGAGTCTGAGTGTTCACATTTGGGGAGTTATGATTTGAGTTATTACTCAGAGAAGGAGTGTGATTTTTGACGCAAACTGCGGCAATCTGGCGCTACGGTCTTAAAATACTTTAATTGTGTTCATGAGCTGCGTGTCACAGCCACTACTTCAACTGCTGACTGTGTTAATAAACAGACAATCAGCAAGACAAACTACAATAACTAACTTGTTGCTAACTTGTTTCTAGAGCACCTACATGCACCTGACCCTTTCACCCGCCTACAACTGTCCTGCAACCCGCTGGGGAGGACACCTCAGTTTGAAAACCTCTGCTCTACAATACATGACTGAATCAAATCACTCTGGCTTCAACAATTCAAACTGCAATAATCAATTTTATAACGACAACTCTCGTCGTGTGGTCAACACCGTTTCCAATAATACCAGCAAACATGTTTTAATAGAAGATCAATCTTTCAGTTTAACAAAAGCATTCAACAGAAAAAGTCTTCTGTGTTGTGTATCACATCAAAATATTATATTTACTTGAGGCAGGTTTTGGAAGAAATGAGCAGAAACTTGAAAACGACCCCCAGTTCAGAGAGGCGAGCGTACTGTAGTGAGAGCACTAACAGGGCGGGGGTGTAGTTATTGAATAAATGTCTTACCTCCGGTACACCGATCTTTCTGCAGGCGTCCAGGAAGTTCTCCACATTTCTCCGACACTTGGCCATGCTGAGTTTGGGCTGGAAGCACAAAGTCACATTTATATACAAAAGAAAATGATTTTATGTTCAACTCAACTTGTTTAAAGAAACCACATCAGAGAAAAGTTGGAATCAGAAATAAAAAATAGAAGCTCTGGACTGTTATATTTTATGCACTTAGGTTTCAGAGTATCATGACTATGCATCTCAGGGGTCAAAGGTCAGGGCCGAGACGTACCACTGCAGGCGAGGGGACGTGGATGCTGCCGACAGAGCGCGGGCGAATGTAATTGGCCAGGTGGCAGAGCACGACGCCGTCCATCAGAGACGATCCAAGGTCTTCGGGAAGGACGACCTTCAGTCTGCTCTCGATGGTCTGAGGATATAAACAGGTACATGTGAGTACGAGGGTTAAGAAGGTTGTACAAACAACAGAATTGTCCTTTAATCACACACACTAATGATAAGTAAACAGTGAGGTAAATGTGTCTCACATCTCTCAGGTGCTCCGTGAGCTCCAGCTCCTCTCGCAGCTGCTCCATCTTTCTCCTCATGGTGAACTGAGGATCAACAGACTCCAGACTCTTGTGGCTCCGCAGGAACACTGAAACAAACAAGAAGAAGAAGAAGAAGACAGGCAGCGTTAGACTGACACAGCAGGACACATTCACACAGTAACACAGGCAGGTAGAAGAACCACAACAATATCTGTGAAACATACAAAATAGATCGGGTACTGATAATTCTCAGACTTCTGAGGAGGAAAAAAAAGTTTCACAAGTCACTAAAAATACCAGAACACATCAGGAGAGAGCTGCTTAAATGACTTCTATCCCGATATAGGTCATTTCATATCTCAATAACAATATATATCACGATATACCATGTTTTCTGGTAATTCAATAAATAATCTATATGATATAACCACATGATAAAGCCTATTTTCGTATACTCATGTGTGAATTAAATACTTGACAAATAAAATATAAGAACTTTTGTGCAAAATTAACATAACAGTTTTAAGTGAAAATCATCGATATTGTGATGGAAATTGTGGTATTAAAGGTTTACATGCATGTAATCTGTATGAAATGTAATCTTAGAGCAACTTGTAATCTTTAGGAAACAGATGAAATACATTTATAACACTGCGGAGCATTGCGGGAAAAGAGCTTGTGTTAGATTTCACTAATGTGTTAGTTTCCCTTTTGTTTAGATCCCCTGCGGTGGAGGATGTTGACACCTGTCACGGTGAGGTGTTTGATGATTGTCTGTACTACTTTATAAGGCTGTATGTAACTCATTGCAGGGCGCTCTCTCGCCAGGAGAGAAGCCACACATTAAAGGTCTTGATATTTATAGACAAATATTGTGTTTTGTGCATTCTGTTGCATCTCTCTCTCTCTCTCATCACTGGACAGCAACTGATTTTAAGTTGCCACGACAACATAAATGAGTGAGAAGAGCTTCAGTCGGTTAATAAGCAGCAGCTGGATGCAGAATAACGGAGAGTGCGGACACACATATAGGAAGTGACTTCCTGTACGTCCACATCTGCATTCAGACATTCAGTGACACAGAAAAAGCCGCTCTGCCATAAAAGATGTAGAAAGCTTACGTAAGCGCAACATTCACATGCACTCATGCAGCTTAGTGCACTTTTAGCTCCGGCTTTGTTGCTGGAGCGGTCATGTGGAGGGAGTTCATCTCTCTGTTAGAACAGCCTGCAGAGCGACACTCTGAAAACGGACTGACTGACTGCAGTAAAACCTCTGCGTGGAGACATTTTCTGTGATTATACAACATCCGTCAAATCATTCTGATTGCAGAAGTTTTTGTTGATAGAAATAAACAGATAAACCTGCTGCTTTAAACTTTGATTAATACCAGCTCCTAAAATCTTTTTTTTTTCTAAATACAACCAAAGAATTCAGCCAACAGGGTGAGATTACGTCACCTAGTGGTGGATGATTTATCCATACGTTACTTAAGTAAAAGTACCAACACCACAGTGTAAAAAAACTCAACTACAAATAAAAGCATTAGCAGCAAATTACATTTAAATTATATGAAATAGAATTTTTTACTGATGCTGTCAGCTAAATGTAGTGGAGCATTAAGTGCAGTATTTTCCTCTAAAGTGAAGTGGAAGTATAAAGTAGAATAAAATGAAAATATTCAAGGAAAATACAAGTACGTAGTGAGTAAGTAAATTAGTAAGTTAGTGATGTAATTTGCAATATTAGAGGGAATGACCATTTTTACATCATTATTCTCATTTTCAATGAAAAACATATTAAAATGATCATGGTGTGATTTTTGTGGGGATCTGTACCAAACAAAGATGTTTTCTTAATTCTGTAGAATACAATGTGTCGGCTAAAAATGATATTTTGACACACATTTTTAATTTAACAAATATTGCGCCTCCTGTGATTGGAAAATTGCAGTATAGGCCATATTGCGATTTCGATAAAATTTTGATTAATTGTGACTTCATATTTACTGTACAGACATGAGAGTGGTATCAATCTGAACATCTGACTCTTAGAGAGAAAGTTCCCAAAATATATTTTTTTTAACTTGAACTTTTTCTTTAAAATAACAACAAATTAATTTGTTGTCTTACACAAATAATAAGATAATAATCAGAAAAACAACTGGATTTAATAAGTAGAATCAGATTCAGTCAAATTTAAAGAGAGGAGAGTATGTAGGAGGAGAGAGTGCGGCCTCTTCACACACTGAACCAAAGACACACACACACACACACACACAGCTGAGGAGTGAATCATTCACCTCCTCAGGTCCTATTTTCTAAACATAAATCTGCCTTTTACAGCTAAATGAGGCTGAACACAGCTTGTATCTGTGTAGTTCCACTGAGTGACCAACGGGAGGAGCTACAGAGTCTCTACGGTGGGTTCATCTCTGGTCGTGAAGAACAGAAGACATGAAGTCTGCAGGATGTGAATGTTTTTAACACTGGGAGCCTCTTCAGCTAACAATCCTCTCATCTCTGTAGCTGTACGAAGCTCTTTACTAAACTACAGACGTCTTAAACCAAAAACAAATGTACACTCTGGAAATGATCTACTGTAGAGGCAACAAATATTAAATATTTCCTAAAGAAAAAGGTTTTATTACAGAGATTTATTCATAAATCTCAAATTCCTTCTAGTCGTAACTACACTGTATTGAGCAGGCGGCAAATAAAATAAATTTAAACGACATGACTAGATATAACTGGGGGTACGAGGGAAAGTAAACTGCAGTGGGTCTCGGGTTGTGTGATAACGTGCACCTGCAGGTTATTTTTATCATGTCAGGTTCGAGAACTGTGAACCTCTTGAGCATCCAACAGAATAAAGAGCCAGTAATGAGATGTTTGTTTGAGTCAGATAATCCTGAGTGACGTGCACTCTCTGTGGGGGGGAGAGAGAGAGGGGTGAAGATAGTGAAGGGCAAATAGTTTTATCTCTCTAGTTTTATCTTCTAGGTCAAGTCATTTTACATGCTGCTGAATGCCTCCTCCTCCTCCTCCTCCTCCTCCTCCTCCTCCTCCTCCTCCTCCTCCTCCTCCTCCTCCTCCTCCTCCTCCTCCTCCTCCTCTCTTCATATTTGTCTTGCTGCCTCTCGCTCTATAACGTCTCTCTGCCAGCTGAACAGTTTGAGCCTGCAGCATCTTGTTTCTGTGTCTCCTCTTCTGACAGGTAATTAAAAGGTTTTAGAGGATATTTTTAAAACCCTGCATGACCGTGAAGTCGCCAAGTGAAGGAGCCGGCTTCTTTTACAAGATCAGTCAGTCAGTAGTAAAACAAAAAGACATGTCCACACTCTGGTCTGCAAAGGCTGACGTCAACGTGATCATCCTGCAGTTTATTAAAGAGAAACTGCACACAGTCACATTATCTTTCTTGTGCTGCCAACTAGTGATGACATGTTCTTTCCACACCTTCACAGTACGCTCAACACGTTCTCATCCCAACTCGTCACATACTGAGGCACTGTCAGACTCCTTGGCGTCACTTTATGGTCGCAGTAAACACGTGCTTAAACGTTGTGAATTCAAACAAAAACACTTAGTTCGGTTTAGGAGAAAAAAAACATGGTTGGGCTTAAAACTACTACGTTTAAAGTGAAAATGAAACTGAACTGAAACTGATTGTAACGGAAAAAGAGAAACTTAACACACGGGACATGAACAGCGGTCTCCTGGATGAAAGCCTCGTGTTTGCTGGAGTCTGAAGTCTAATTTAAAAGACGTGCAGTCTGGGGTTATAACTCATCTATGAAATCATCTCTTACGTGCTCAGAAATTATGAAAAATTCATCATAGACTGATATAATAATAATAATAAAAACTACCACAGTTACCAGCCATCAGTGACTAATATTGACATTTGAAGGATAATGTAATCAACATTATTCAGAGTTTCAGGTCATCCAACCTGCATGTGCTACCATGTCACGTGACTTCACAGCGTTTCCACAACAAACAGTCTATTCAAAAAACTCTCAATCCATACTGTTTGAACGTTAATATGATCCTGAACATAACTTAGTCCTTGAAGATGGCAATGTTATCCGCTTTGGGGGGGCTAAAATAGGAGAATGTTTAAATAATTTTCCAGGACAACACAAGATTATCCAGGACTTTTTCTCTCTAATTTTCCATGTGTTTTCCATGACTGTTTTTCCGGGTTTTCCAGGACACGTGGGTCCTTTAATGATCCTAAAATCTAAAATGATGACTTCCTGTTAGCATATGGAGCCTGTTTACAGGGCTGCCCACCACCAAGCCCCCAGGAAGAGCGCCGGTCGTTGATGCCAATTTTCGTAGTGGCCAAACGGCGGTACTACAACTTCCGTGTTCGTCATGGGATGCCACTGGGTCCAAAAAGACTTTTTCCCATCGACTTACATTGGGAAAAAGACGTCTGTGTCCCTTAATTAAATCATTAGGTCCTAAAAGTTGTAAAATGAGAGTTATTTTCCTTCCTCCGTTCATGTGAATGAGACCCAGACCGAGGCTGGAGCGAGGGCAGGGAGGCGGGGTTAAAGGAAACGCTACTGCGCCTGCTCTATGGGCCCAATGGATGCAGAAGATCGCCGGATGATCCGGGTACTTTATCACTAGGAGCAACTCTCATAGGAAGGAACGGGAGCCCGCCTACAATGCTGTATCCAGTTCTCTTTATACATCCATGGCCACCATCAGATATACTGATAAACTACTGTTACTACACACACACACACACACACACACACACACACACACACACACACACACACACACACACACACACACACACACACACACACACACACACACACACACACACACACACACACACACACACACACACACACACACACACACACACACACACACACACACACACACACACACACACACACACACACACACACACACACACACACACAGGGTGATGATTGGTTGTTAATGAGGTCAGCAGCAGTGATGATGTGAGCGTGTCAGTTGATGTCACCCTCCCTGAGGCCTGAACCCATTATAGCCCATTAGTCATAATGTTATCACACTCACACTTAACTGCTCATGTAGAAACACACAACACTTCGGGGGGGAGAACGTTTCTGTAAAACACCGTCATCTTATCTTATTCTTTTCTTATCGCTGCAACAGCAAACGGCGGGATCATCTCAGAGAAAGACTGATTTATGAAATATTATGAATAGTATTACTGTTGCAGCTCAAAGAGGTGTGTGTCAGGTAACTGTGCGGGCAAAAGGTAAAAAATTATGCATATAAATTCAAAACTACAGAAGTTTACAGTCACAAAAGAGGCTATTTATATGCTAATATCAGGATCTTGCATGCTAAAGGTTAGCATTTCATATCTATACTTAGCAAGCTGATATTAGTTTGTCAGGATGTTTATGTTTAGCATATCAATGTATGTTGATGTATATGATAATGTACATTTTTCCCAGAGTAATATATACAGTATGTGTCGACGGGAAAATAGGGGTCAAAAAAGCTGTTTTTATTGCTTTAGCAAACCCAGATTTTACGTGTTGTGGTTTGAAAGCGAACTGAAGGGTCTCTGAAGGTTTGTGATAGATTTGTTAACTTTCAGAAGTTCGTACTGTGAGTGTGTGTGAACAGTTTAACGGCTCACAGTCGCTGCTAACTTCCTGCAACATATCAGAGCCTTTTATGGACCAACTGACTGAAACAGAGAGCTCGCCTCGGGGAGAGGACGGACACACACACACGCACACACACACGCACGCAGACACACACACACACGGCTGTGATCCATCTAAAATCTTGGACTCCGTTCCAGTGGAAGTAGGATACTCCTTGAGGGACCATTATCTAACACTTAAAACATAGGAGCTAAAAATACACTCACATACACACAAATGTGCAGACAAAACCCAGACAACCCATTCATATTGCAGACGCTGCACGCACACGCACACACACACACTTGGAGAAACATCAAACAATCCCAATATGGCCTCTAGTAGTCTGATATTTCGACGTTTGTAGCGCACAGCGGATGCACCAAAAGAAGTAACTGACGCTGATGAAACTGCAGCTTTTCTGCAACCTCGACACGAGCCGATGGTGAGTAATAATATAACAGAAGTGACGACATACATCAGGACGCCGCTGGTGTGCGTTGTTATTAGAAAAAAATTCCTTAAAGCCCCCCTCCAGTGTTTACTAAAATTGGGAGAGTTGGGAAAACTCAATGTTTCAAAGCAACAAACTTTAACCAAACTTTTGTTGCAGCCACAGAAAAACTTAGTTTGTTGCTACAACTGATTGACTGACACTTGAGTCCTAAAAACTTGTAGTACGTATTCACGTCAACGTATATAAGTTGGCTTGAATTTAGATAATTTCAGACCTTACAAGACTCCTCTTGCACACACCCTGTATTTGCTCCTTTCCAGAATCTTTATGCTCACACATTTTGGTGAGCTTCAAAACCTGTGTGTGTGTGTGTGTGTGTGTGACCACACTGCTGTAGTAATTAACACACACACACACACACACACATACACACACACACACACACACACACAGGCTGAATCCAACTGTTACCACTTGCGTCTACAGCCACCACACATGCACTGACACACATGAACAGCTGGAGATGAAAGTAGCGTGTGGTGAAGCTCCTCTTTGATCAATGTCTGCTGCTGCTGCTACCACATACACACACACATGCACACACACACACACACACAAGCAGTAATATAAAACACCCCAACATGTGATCTACGGCAGAGAAAACACACGGTGGCAGTCAAAATGAAATCAAGCTTGTCTTGTTGTCAGTCCACGCCAGAAGGAGGCGCTGGTGAACAGACATGATCACACATCCCATCACTGTAAAGACTCTGTAAGATAGTCATCAAGTCTCTATATGAAGATTATTGGAATAATATACAGGAGTTGAACTATAACTATAAAAGAAGTAGAAATATTGTTCTCAAACCTTAAAATAAGCTACCAACTGAAACTGGATTTTTGAGGACGATATTGATATTTGAAAGTACAAAAAAAAATAAAATCGGATATTTGTTTTGAATTGTGACATAAGATATATCAGTGCTCTCTGATGGCAAACTAAGTCATGGCGACTTTCTAAATCACCTCAAACATATCTGACACTTCTCCCTACTTATAGAGTGCTTTTTGTAGGTCAACTCTGAAGTTAGCATCGCCCTGGTTCCCTCGACAAAAGTCAATGGGATTGTTCCCTTGGGTTTTCGATTATTGCAGAAAATAAGCTCTGTGGCAAACAAACATTTATGATACTTACACGTTTTGTTCAGCAAGATAATCTTCACAAATAAACACCACTTTTTATGATTTTTGAAGCGTGAATTTAATCGAAGTAAAGAAGTAAAAAGCTAACGGTAGGCTATAAATGAACTACACCACGGTCACATGACTTCACGTCACCACCACTAAGATAAAATCGAACTAGTGTTCAGCGTGATGACATTTAGTCGTCTCATTTAGCCACTTGTTAGCAACCGCCTTTTTTAAGACACGTAAAGGCTTCAAAATTCATTAGTGGGGTATTTATTGATGTATTTTGTGTCGTAGAAAAAACAAATCTCTTCAACTTGTGTTAACCACAGACCTTGTTTCAGCCATCTAACTAAAAACTCATTCAAAAAACCCATTGACCTCCAGACGAGGGAACCGTAAGTGCTAAAATCGACTCATAATATATCAGCCTTTCCAATATTTCTCTCGGGCTGTGCTACTTCTAGTATTTTCTCACATATAATATTCCCCTCCTGCATGGTATCTGCCAATAAATTATTGAATAGGAAAAAGAAAAAATGTCATTCAGCTGTGGAGGATTTGGATGATGCTTCTGGCGACCACAAATCCTGGATTGAAGCTTTATCGCTGTCTGAGTGTCAAATTGGTTGTCAAATCTAGTGGGTATTTTCCAAAGTTACAGCCTTTTTTCGTGCAAAATTCCCTCTTTCCATGTACAGTGTGTCCTCGCTGAGTCATGGCAGAGGGATACGTTCTAGTAGATAAATAGGACAATAAACTTGCACACCTTCTGCTATAACTCAGACAAACGAGGACACTGTGTAGTCTATAAAGGCATTTCGTCACAGCCAGTATGGAGAGGAGGACCACAGCAACTCTCTCAACATACATGTGACAAGTGAGTATTGTATTAATATAGAGTTACAACATGTTAAACAGTGAGCTTAGGAGGTGCTGGTAAGTGGATTTTGTTACTTTTGAACAGAGCCAGGCTAGCTGTTTCCACTGGTTTCCAGTCTATATGCTAAGCTAAGCTACCTGTCTCCTGGCTATACATGATAATGGTATCAGTCTTCCTCTCAACAAGAAAGCAAATATGCATATTTCCCAAAACTATTCCTTTAACTGGCCGCTGAAACTGGTCGTCTAAGAAAACAATGGTTAGACAGAGAAAAAACAAACCGCCGAGTGTGAAACAGGTGAGAAACTTTCTACTTGATGGTCCAGGATACAAAGAGATTAGAGACTGAATGTAAGAAATCCCAATCCGCAGGGGGAGATGTTTGAGACCTGAGTCCAGGTGTGTGATCAGCCTCCGAGGCTGGTTAGTTTAAAGAAGCGGGACCTACCGCGGCTGTGCATGCCTCCGTCGTCACGGCTACGAGGGGTATCTCTATGGAGGGGCGAGGCCTGTGAGAGGAGGGAGGGGGCGAGACAGGAAGGAGGGGGCGAGCAGGGCAGCGAGGGCGGGGCTACAACCAGGAGGTGGGAGTGGTCAGGGAGACGCAGGAAGTGGGCGTGGAGTGTGTAGTGCAGGAAGGTGGAGCACCAATGGTGAATCAAGTGCAGCAAGGCAAAGTTCATTCCACGAAAAACAACCCCCCCGAAAACACCAATATCACCAGGAGAGATGTCCCCAAAAATTGGTTGTTAAGGAATAAAAACAGGGAGATCAATGGGAGGCAGGTGTTGGTACAAGAGACACACATGCAGGCAGATTAGATGATTTTCCACATTAAAAGTCATGCAGCAGACCAGTGAGGAGAGAAAGAAAGAGAAGGAAAAACAGAAAAAAACCATGTATATCAGAAAAAGAAAATGTGAAAAGGGGAGATGAAAACACGTAACACAAAACAGCACAAAAACAAAATAAAGATTAGTGGCAGTTCACATTACAAATCACCTCGACATGCTGTTAGCATCATGTTAGCTTCATTAGCAGTTAGCAGCATTTCACACACTTGTAACAGTTAGCAAACAAAAGGCTGGATGGTTGCTAGCTCTAAAAAATAAAAAGCATGGGACTAAAGTTTGCTATGATTCTACAGACACAACGGAGAAGCTTTAGCAGTCCCTCTAAGCCTGAACCAACTCTGGCTTAGCTTGTCTTCAACTAGCCCTGATCCAGGATGTCATATTCATATCATGGTCCTGGATCACCACGGAAACAGACTGTTCAAGTGCTCAGGCACTCATTAAATGTGTTAAAAAATGCAAATACATGGTTGGTAGTGAATCTTCTTAGTGACCTTTGACGAGGAAAACCAGCCCTAATCTGAGTACTTCTTCCACTACTGTGTCAAGGCAGGTGTTAAGCAACAAAAATGTGGTTTATTCTGACGAGTTTCCTTCCATTAAAGCTCCTGTAAACATGGTTTCAAAACTACAAATTGTGTATGAATATTGTTCTCAGTCTTTGTATTGTTCAGGTCAGGTAATTTTCACATGTAAAGCAAAGCACTGTAATCCAACCAGAGCTACCAACAATATATATTCTACTCATGATACTGTACATTCTTGGGAAAAACTGTGTATTTTTGAACATATGAAGTACACCTCATCAGCACAGGACTGTTTTCACAATCACACTGTTCAGAACCAGTGAATCCACCTGTAAGTCTGGTGGTCCGGGTATCTGACCCACCCTCTAAGCCCAGATCTAACTCACCTGAACGGGGCTTCAGTCCAAACACCGGGCTGGAGAAGGATGGAGGTCCGCCGGCTGGAGATCTGTCATGTCGCTGCGGCAACAGAAATGGAAACAACATGAATAAGTACTCAGCCTCATTAACAAACAATGAAAAGTATAATTCATTGAACAGATGCTGGATATTCTGAGTCTGGTGCTTCATGTGGGAGGTGTTTGACACAGACTTACAAATGACTCCACAGAGAAATAGAGTACATAGAAACACACGTGATGAGTTCAGGGACCTGAAATTAACCTCCAAATTGGCTCAAAGACAGCAGCACTCCACTCTAAGCCTCCCTTCTCGGTCTTTAACCATCATTCAACTTATATAACCCGCAGACTGATTCAGTGTCAGCACTCTTTACGAGACTCTAGACTCCTTCAGTTTAACAGAATTTAAGTGGTATCGATTTCTGCAAAGACTGTGTGACAAAAGTCAAATTAAAAATGATTCTGCAGGGATATCTTCAGATGTCTCTCACCCATTTCCACCTTGTATTAACATCTGATCTGTATTTCTTATCTGGATCAGGAAAAAGATGTTAAATGCACACAGACTGCATTGCTATCAGAATGATATTGGACTGGTAAGACCACATCTGGAGTCATTCAGTCTGGCTTCACTGTTTCTTGACTATGTTTATTGTTATGCACCTAAACACCAAGGAAAATTGGCCCCAAGCCCTTCTAAAAACTATTCGTTAATAGTTACCTTAGTTCGGATCCAAAAGTCACACAATAACACAAGCAAACTAACCGATCGATGCAGCGGTAGACCAGCAACTACCGTGTTCTGTGAGGTAAAATTACTGCTTTTGTGAATGGAGCCTGGTGGCTTTGAAGACAGCGATATAACAGCTTCAGTTCTCCATCGGAATGGGCTGTCTGATGGCGAGGTTAAGCGGTGAAAACATTCTAAATATAGCGTACACTTACTGGTAACCTACATCACTGCTTTTTACTAACGGCTGATTTGGCATTTCCATTTGAAAAAAATAATGCAGATGGACTTGCCGTTTAATATAGATTGCTCACACTAATCTCACTTTTTGGTACAGCCCTCAGTAATGAATGCAATCTGCACAGTTTGGCCACAAGACAAAAATCTGTCCAAAAAGTTTAAAAGTCACCAAACACAAACTGTCAAGCTTAAGAATAAGTAAAAATAAGTAGAGCCGATACAGCAGCATCACTTCCCTCGACCCGCTGACTAATCCGGCAGCTCTGCCTTCCTCATTAGCATATTAAGATCTAATCACAAAGCAGGCAGAATCAAGATAACAAGAACGCTTATTAACCCCGGGGGGGAAACGCAAAGACCTGTGATAATGACTCCAGATACAGATCACAGGTTAATACCAGGTGGAAATGGGGGGATATCTTGCTCAAAAACGCTTCATTAGAGCAGAATAGTTTCTTTAATCTTTATCCAAAATAAACTAACAGAGGTCAAGAAAGGGCAGTTTGTCCTCATTGATGTTGTTGTGGTTTTATTAATTTAAATCTAGAAATCCGTAGGTTCAGATCCTCCATCGAGTGTGTGTGTGTGTGTGTGTGTTGGTAATTTTGTCAGTTTTTATTCTACGAGTCTGATACACAGTTTGTCTGTGTGTTCTTTCTTTTACTTCAGAGCATTGTTCGACCAGTCTGGGGGAACAGAGCCGTGTTGTTCTCCTCGTCTCTAAACCTACACTCTCAGTTTGAGGGTGGCGAGCTGTAAATATTTAGGTTGGTTTTATAGGCTCATTTGCTTTCTTTCCAAACATCACATGAGAAGGTTGACATTTATCTCATGTCTGTGCATTAATTATATAGAGCTGGAGTCAGGAGGTGGTTAGCCTAGCTTAGTATAAAGACTGGAAGTGGGGGGGGAAACAGCTAGCATGGCTCTGTCCTAAGGTAAAACTTTAAAGCTCACTAATCAAAACTTTGTATCTCGTTTGTTTAACCCTTAGAAAAACAATGTGTGGTTTTAGAGGAAGTTATGTACTGTAATTATTACCCAAAATGCTGAGTCTTTATTCTTACTTATTAGTGCAGCATGAGGTTACAATTGTAAACACATTGTTTTCCAGGAAGTTAGAATATTTGGGGGTGAAACACACGACTAAAAGATACAATAAAATACAAAAATTAATGATTGGCTATACGGAAATAAATCTTTATAAATTGTATCAGAAATGGTGTATTTTAGTGTATTTCCATCAAATTTAAAGTCCCAGTAGTAGAATACATTCAGTTGCATCATTATCTATGGGATCTTTGTAATAAAGGTGATATTGCCTTTGAAATTAAGATTTTATACCCGGCGAGGGTAAAAAAATCTTTTTTTATTTCTTCCCAATTGTAATCTCCATGGTAATATAGTTTATTTTACTTACAATTTATTCATATTCCTTAGCTTCTTACCATTCAAATGAGACCATATATATGCATCTAAGCCTTATGGTTGAGGGGAAAAACGAATTTTGGGTGGCTATTTTAGGCGTTTTTTCCGAGGGATAGGGCTTAACAGGTTAACTTAATAAAGTTAATTAAACTGAAATCTTATTGTCAGACAGTGCTGGTCGCTCATGACAGAAACAAGACACCGGTTGACGTCACATATCAGCCACTGCAGATGAACTATTCACACACTGACATGCAAGACAGGAAAATGGCAGTTCACCAGCCACCAGTTTCAACTTCATTCAAACAAATTAGTTGTATCGCAAGAACTCGGAGTGACTGGTGAAACGTTTGGACTCACATGTAACAATAGATAAACATGTTCTCACCCTGTTCACATGTGTAACCTGCTGCCAGATGAAACATGTGAAAGCTCAGCGTGGTTTATTCGCTCACAGCAAACAGACACAACAAGCAAACGGTCAGTTTACTGGACGACTTAGGACAGTTCACTCTGAGGGGCGGGACAGAGCCTACAGCCAGTGGTCTGGCGCTACCTTTACCTTGATTGACATATGCCACTCATACTCCCGGCATGCAAGCTGGGCCTCAAACCTGGCCTTCTCTAGAATCATCTGTCTCTTCTTCTGGAACTCATAGCCACCTTCCTCCATGTGCTGCTACAGAACGCATCAAACGTTTAGGCTTTAAATTACCTTAAATGGTTCCTATATTACTTAAATACTTATAGGCTTTAAATATACAAGAACAATGACATAAAAGGACCTTTATCTCTATCACGCGAGTATACTGCTCAAGGAAAATGTATTTAAATTAGGGCTGTCAAAGTTAACACGATAATAACAAATTTATTTTAACGCCACTAATTTCTTTAATACATTAACGCAACTTGCAATTTTTAAGTTGTAGTGGGCTCAGTTTTAAAGTGACAGTGAAGATACTGGCATCATACAACACAAAAAAACCTAAAGAATCCATTGGTACCAACCGTGTTATACTAGCTTGTCGTGAAGGAGGTCAAATAACGCTCCAAACTTACGGTAAATTTTGGTGAGGAAACACTGCCATGGTCATTTTCAAAGGGGTCCCTTGACCTCTGACCTCCAGATATGTGAATGAAAATGGGTTCTATGGGTACCCACAAGTCTCCCCTTTACAGACATGCCCACTTTATGACAATCACATGCAGTTTGGGGCAAGTCATAGTCAAGTCAGCACGCTGACACACTGACAGCTGTTGTTGCCTGTTGGGACATTTTTTGACATTTGTCAGAGTTCTTTTGGGACATTTCTTGACCTTTTTTTTTTTTTTTTTTTTACATTTTTTGGACATTTTCAGACTTTTTTTTCTTTTTTTTTTACAGTTTTTGGACATTTTTCAAATTTTTTTTTTTTTTTTTACATTTGTTTGACATTTTTCAGATTTTTTTTTTTTTTTTTTTTTACATTTTTACTTTTTTTTTTGACATTATTCAATTTTTTTTTTTTTTTTTTTTTTTACATTTTTCAGACTTTTTTGCAATATTTTTTGACATTTGTCAGACTTTTTTCGGACATTTTTCGAACTTTTTTTTCTTACATTTTTGGGACATTTTTCTGATTTTTTTTTTTTTTTTTTTTACATTTTTCAGATTTTTTTCGACATTATTCAATTTTTTTTTTTTTTTTACATTTTTCAGACTTTTTTGCAATATTTTTTGACATTTGTCAGACTTTTTTTTTTACATTTTTCGAACTTTTTTTTTTTTTTTTTTTTACATTTTTTGGACATTTTTCAGACTTTTTTTTTTCAGACATTTTTCAGACTTTTTTTTGTTGCAATTTTTTGACATATTTCAGTCATAGTCAAGTCAGCACACTGACACACTGACAGCTGTTGTTGCCTGTTGGGCTGCAGTTTGTCATGTTATGATTTGAGCATATTTTTTAAGCTAAATGCAGTACCTGTGAGGGTTCCTGGACAATATTTTTCTTCACATTTTTTTTTTTTTTTAATTTTTTAGACTTTTTTTGAAATTTTTTGACATTTGTCAGACTGTTTTGGGACATTTTTCGACCTTTTTTTTAATTTTATTTTACATTTTTCAATTTCTTTTTCGACATTATTCAGACTTTTTTTTGGACATTATTCAAACTTTTTTTTTTTTAATTTTTTTAGACTTTCTTTGGACATTTTTTGACATTTGTCAGATTCAAACTTTTTTTATTTTTATTATTTTTTTTTACTTTTTTTTTTTTTTTTTTTGACATTTTTCAGACTCATTTTTTTTGACATTTTTCAGACTTTTTTTGACATTTTTTTAACTTTTTTTTTTTTTTTACATTTACATTTACATTTTACATTATCTGTCATTTTTTTGTGTTGTTAATTAATTTCCAATAATAAATATATACATACATTTGCATGAAGCAGCATATTTGCCCACTTCCATGTTGATAAGAGTATTAAATACTTGGCAAATCTCCCTTTAAGGTACATTTGGAACAGTTAAAAAAATGTGCGAATAATTTGCGATTAATCACAATTAACTATGGGCAATCATGCGATTAATAGCGATTAAATATTATAATCGATTTACAGCCCTAGTTTAAATTCACTACAGCGACTAGATTTAAAGCCACTATGTGCAGGAATTCAAAATGCCCAACTTTGGCACCCCCCAGTGGTAGCATAAAAAAGACACCGAAACAGACAGCAATGACCACTGCTTTGACAGTTTATAGACTAAATAACAAAATAATTAACTGAAGGAATGTTATTTCAGCAATAGCTCACAACAGGCAGTGGTATGTTGTGATTATATCGCAGCTAGCTAACGGGCATTGTTCGGCCCGACGCAAAGCAGAGGAACAGTAACTATTGTTTTTCTTTTGATCGATGAACTTTAGTTTTTACAATAAACTCAATGTAAATCTCTCCAGATAAAAGCATTACCCTGATGACTGAAGTTCAATATGAAATATAGGTGCTGTTATTCACCGTCACATTACAGTAAGATACAAATATCATCACGTATGCTGATGACAACCTATTGTTTTGTGCTGTTTCGACTCAAAGTTATGATAAGTTTTAAAGTTCTGCACACTGTACCTTCGGTGTGGTGACGCCGTCATCGCTGTCCTGCCCACTGAAGAGAGAGAGAGAAAGAAATAAGGAATTAAAAATATAGGATAAGATTAAGTTTGCAGACACAGCAGCAGAGACACAAATATTACAAATTGACCATTTGCTGCATGCAGACATTAGCAAAAAAACACACCACAACCAAAAGTAAAAACATTCAACCATCACTGAATTTCACTTGCAGCTTCCAAGTCAAAGCGGCTGAACTTTTAACTTTTAAAATCTCAAATAGGGGAAGTCACTAATTGACTGGTGATGCTGGGATTGAATACTGGGAATTGAGATCCTGGTATTTCCCGGGAAAAGTATACAAAGGATGCAGGATTGACACATACCAAATAAAAAATATGTATCCTGTGTTCAGCATTCATCCAAGTGTTTGGTAAGGTGAGTTTCACTAGCAGCTAACAGAGCCTGAAACATCAGTACTGTTGCTATGGTTACATTCAGTTTAACACACCTTAAACACTGAACACAGGGGTTAAACTGTTGAACAGAACTACCTTTCAGGTGTCCTGATACCAGACACCGAGCAGGCAAACAGAAATGACCACAAAATAAATAATTGAACACACAAAGTCTTACTTGAGTGACTCTTCCACTGTGACCATCTCCACCGGGTAGAGCTGAACTCCAGACAGATCGTCCTGCTCCGTGTTCACTCTGATAAACAGAAGAAATACGTTATTAAATACATTCATTTGATTTAGAAATATTAAAACTCCTCACCCAAGACGATTGTCTACCGTTTTAGTGTGTCAGTGAAAACACAAAAATGTGATGGTTTCAACTTCAGGGTAATTTAACACGGGAGATTTTAAGGAGTGAAATTTTCTTAATTCACTGTCCTGATTCCCTTTTTAAATGATTTCTTAACTTAAAACAGGGGCATTTATTTTCTCATTGCCTACTGTATTTGAAGGAAAGTAAGCTGTCATGTTTAGCATGATTGTCTAGTACTATGTGCATGGGTAAAACGTTGTAAACATTTTCTGTTATTAAAATAACAGCTATTGGAAGTTGGAAGTCTACACTAAGTGATTTCTAGTTGATAAAAAGCTTTGCAAAACATCCATCTTATGTCTCATTATTGATGGTTATATTTGTTCAAACTATTGGGAATGTAGTGCTATTTATTTTGAATATTAATGCACAATAATTTTGTTAATTTTATACTGTATTTTGCTTCTCGTACTAGTATGTGTTAGTATTATCTGTTGAATGAGATATAAAAATAAATAAAAACATAAAGGTAACAGAATGTTGTAATACTCTGCAAAGTAAAGTATGGAGTAAAGCACAGTTTTGGTATCATGTTGGCACCCAGCTCTGACTAAACTCCACTCTGTGATGTTGTAACTCTCAGGTGTTGTGCTGATTCTCACCTGCTGGGGTCCTGCAGCAGCTCCACAGCCTCCTTCAGCTGATTGATCATGTCAATGTGGAGCTCTGTGCCCCCCGTGACCTTTGACCTGTGAGCCCAAAGACACGGAAATATCCTTCATATCACAGTAGCAATCACAGTGCCACCCAACCATCATGGAAGTTACGAGTCAGGAGAGAACGATGTAAACAACTAATATAATGAATGATACAATATAAAATATTTAACTTGTTTACAATGCTGAAACTGTATTCTCTTACCTCTCTGTCACTGTTTCCCTACTTTTTTGGTTTCTCTTTGCATCTGTTTACATTAACTTATTGTTCTATTGTGATGTCGGACTCAAAAATAGTAAAAAAAAAAAAAAAGCCCTAAATCACAAAAAAATAACTGAGATAGAAACAGAAGAAACAGAAAAATAAACAGATAGATGAACTTACATTTGCTCTGTTGGCCAGTGTGAGTCTTCCTCTATCCTGAGGGGCTCGTCAAAGTCTGCTGCTGTCCGACCCTGCACACACAAACACACACATTAACACACACATCAGCACCAGCTGCAGCGGTCACATGATCCACAGACTCTCTCAGCCATTGGCCAAAATTCAGAGATGTTACCGTTATCCCGATACACAAACCCAACAATAAGGACACTGTAACAAACTCCTTAATTAGTTCCTTCCATCCTCCACTCTCCACTTGTTTCTCACACTGGGATTGATGGGTTAACTGGGAGAAAGCTGAACCACTATTTGTTATTGTTACTTCTCTTTAAGCCCAAATTCTTGTTTTACCTGGGGCCGGCAAGAGCGACCTAAATTTGAGTTACATTTTGTGAATTTAACTCAAATTTAGATGATAACTTTATTTATTTTTGCAGTTTTGTCAACAGTCCCATGATACATTAAGAAACACAAGCAGGAAACATTAATCCAGATTATATAAACCACTTTATTTGGGGGTCAAACTGAAAGTGAGCGCACCTGAAATATCTGTAAAAATCCCTCACTGCGCAGAAAAAGTGCACACAACTACGGCAATTACAGTCGGTTAAAATAGAAGCAGGAAGTGGGTCAGTAAACTCTGATGGATGTTTACAATATAATTTTACTGTTTGTTTTTAATGTCTCAGATCGTCTAATTGCTCGTGTTTCTTGACCCGTCAGCTTCATTTTCAGCGATGTTACTGTTTTCCCTGATCTCAGCTCAATAACTCACCAGATGACTGTCTGTTTTCAATACTTGGAAGTACTGAAGCCTTTCAACAAGTCCTCCAAATTCAAAGACAAAATATGTGGTTTGTCCACGCCCTCTAGAACGACACATGGAAGCGTTTTCTGATCTGACGCCACCTATTAGCAGAACACCGTTTCCTAATGGTTTCCTGACAGCGATGGTTAAAGTTTGGTTAGGTTTTAGGCACAGAAATGATGTGCTAGATTTAGGGAAGATCACAATTTGGGTTAAAATCACTTTTCTTGAACCTCTTCCACTCCAACCCTCTTTACCATAGACCCATTTTTTATTAGACCTTGAGGAACACCATAGAAAAGGCCATGCTGTGATTTGGTATCAAAAACTTTTAACATTTGGAGATTTCTGCAAGAACTGCATTTTTCTGTGATTGGATGGCAAGCACTTCTGTTGTGTAAACTCCTCAGAAACCCCCTTATTGTCAATCTAGCTAGGAAAGCCATCCATCCTCTGAATGCTCTAGGTCTCTAGTTTGTGGTTGTAAAGTTTCATGAGGCTGTGATTATCCTAGAGGTCACCAGAGGGCATTTTATACAGTGATGTCAAGTTTAAAAAAAGTATCTCACTACAATGAAATGGCTACTATGGAGACTAACATCATCACACATGAATACAGTTGGGCTCACTGGATCCACAAGAGTCTCAGCTTTACCGTGATACCCAATTTATGTAATTCCAAGATTGTTTAGGGACCCCACTATGCAGAAATATTCAAACACACCATTTTTAGCAAAGGCGAAAATAACACATTTATACTGCATTCAAAAAAACGGCAACCTGCATGTGATTATCATAAAGTGGGCATGTCTGTAAAGGGGAGACTCGTGGGTACCTATAGAACCCATTTTCATTCACATATCTTGAGATCAGAGGTCAAGGGACCAATTTTTCAAAAATGTAGCCAAACTGTTGAGAGTTATTTAACCTCCTTCCCAACAAGCTAGCTCGGTACTAATGGTACTGAGCCTGCTACAGCCTCTGAAAGACAGTTAAAGTCGGCCGAGGTCTCCGGCATCCTCAAGTTCCTTTGTTGTCATGGTTACATTGATGACCATTTGGTTAGAACGACCTCGGTCATGATTAAAAGATGTCTGTCAGTAGCAAACGGGACATGAACAGTAAACGTCCGTGTTATAATGCGAGATTTTGTTGAACCATTTGAGGCCCTAAAATAACGTCAACATACAAGAGTCAACAGTTCTACTTCTGCAAGAGGGCGCTGCCACTTGGAGGTAAACAGATGTCGTTTGGGGGCATTTTGCTGAAACGACTGATGCTGTTGTTTTTGTCTCAAGCACTTTATGAACATAAACTTACAGAACTTCAAAACTCAGCTAAACTGAGTGATTCATCACAAGGCTCCTCAGCTCTTTGTGTTGTCCACTTTGTTTTAGGTTTAGTCCTTATTTGGTCAGAGCCGAGTCTCCACAGTGACTCAGAGGCTCACTGTGACGTAACCGGCTATAACAGGACAGTCTCTCTAACTGCCGACAGCAACTTTTAACTCTAAAAGTGAATTACTGACATAAAGTGACAGTTTGGGATCCATTAAAACAAACCACAGACTTCAGGAGCAGCCGAACAAACACTGGAATAAAGTAGAGCACTTTTACATAACTCCACTTCACTCTTGAGTGCGTCGTTACTGAAGCGAACCATTTACTGCATCAATCTTTAATAATAAACTGACTGAGGAGAAACAGCACAGCATGAAGAATCTTGCCTTGATGTAGTTGACGAAGCGAGTGCTGAGAGCAGAGTCTCTGTAGCTGAACTGGTCCTTCAGGGCTTCCGTAGGGCTCTCCTCAATCAGACGGACCGAGTCACAGTTTGGGTCTGCTGGAGTGGAGGAAACATGAACCGTGAGTATCTTCAACAAACATGTTACAGGGTTTGGACTCTCAAATGAAATGGTGTACTGTAAATATTATGTAGTACATTAATCCACTATATTGTGCCAACAAAATGTCCTTCAATGGAACGAAAACAGTAGTGTCAAACAAAACAGGTATTTATAACCCCAAAAAGTTTTGTTAGTAGCTGCGGCTGTTTGTTTTTTGTTTTTTTGATAAAAGGTAAATCCTTACATTTAGGTTTAAGTTTTTGGTTCTTATTATAAAAAAATGGGAGAAAAAACGAAAAAATTAATGAAATGTGTATTCAAATTGAACTAAAACATAACTGGTGAAAATGGGTAAAACAAATCTGCATTAAACATCAGGGTAAAAACCTGCAGTTGTCATCTTTATTAGTTTAAAAATATGTTTTACTTCTTGTTCCTTCGGTTTGGATGTTTGAGCTTCACTCTACAGAATGATGTCTGTGCAGAGTTTGTTTTCACATATTAAATATCCGTTTAACATCTGCAGGATTTATGACATCACAGCTGGTTTAGAGCCAATCAGGGTCCAGTATGTAACTTATCACATTAATTTCGATGTGGAAACTTGAAGCTTGCAGGTCACAAACACTGAGAATGAACTTTACAGTGAAGTAATATTTGAATATATGCGTATATTTTTGGTGAAACGTTGACAAGCTTTATCTTAACTATTAAGAGATTGTGAGAACAAATAACCCAGACAACTCTTCTTTTCACTCATCTCGGCTCAGTAAATGTGTCCCTCCATCAGCTCTGACCTGATTGAGGCTGATTGAAGTCTATTTAAACTGTGTGTCTGGGGAGCTGCTGCTGTTCTCTAATAGAGTTCAACAGCCCAGATACTCACTCACACTCTGCAGACGTTACACAGCTGACGGGTTACGGTTGTTAACAGGAGAAAAACTACACAAGCCTTAACAGTGTTATTCAAATTCTTGGATTGATTTTACTTCATTTGATGAGCTGCAATATATGTTTTTCTGTTTTGGCAAACAAACATTTTATATTGCTGTTAACAACTCAATATGTTAAATATTATTGTTCAGTAAAAATAATTAATGGCAGATAATCTCCTGAACAGGTTTATTAATCGTTATGAGGTAAATTTGAAAATTAATCGTGATATGGATCACAGCTGATATCACCCAGCTAACAGAAAATAATCAATACAAATTTTGATGATCAGTTTATTATTTTAAGTCTTTTATCAAACAAAAAATGCAGAAATGTTTTCTGGTTTGTCTTTTTAAATTAAATCGAACTGAATCGTTGGTCAAAGACGTCTCACAGTTTCTTCTTCTTTGTGGAAATTAAAGTAAACTAGAACGGAGGCAAAAAAATAGATTTGTGAATGTTTTTGTTCTTCAAAATAAAAGATTATAATACACAATCACACACACAGAAACACGTGTGCATCATACAGTACTTTTCAGTGTCAGTCTGCCCTTGAATGCTCCACATGTTGACACTTGTTTCCTGATATTAATATTTACATATTTCAACACACACACACACTCATACAGTATCAACGGGGGTCCGGAAAGGTGTCTGTGCTGTCGGGTTTCCTCTGTGTGACAGCAGAGGACACAACAGTGTTGTTTAATCACCACCACGTCCTGTCCACTATCAGCTGTTTGTGTGCGTGTGTACCTATCAGGGAGCTGATGTGTTCACTCGAGTCGTCTTTACTGATCCCCTCCTCCTCTGTGATGTGGCTCATCGGTATGTTGAGACTCAGACTGTCTTCATCTGACGGCTGCAACACAAAACGAATGAACAACAAGAATAAGTGATTATCGTTTTTAAGACATTTATTAAGCAAAAACACCTTCTGGTCGCAGCTTCTGTGAGGATTTGCATTCCTGTAAACTGAATATTTGATGTTTTGGACTGTTAGTCGGACAAAACGAGACATTTTAAGATGTCTCGTTGGGCTGTGGGGAACTATGACGGATATGTTTCACTATTTTCTGACAAATTAGAGTTTAAACTATCAATCAACAAATAATGGCAGATTAATCAATGCTAAAACTAATCGTTAGCTACATTTATTGATATTACTTGGGTTAAAACGTAGGAAATTTGATTCAGTGAAGAAACAAATGATAATGAAAACACCTGCAGATCACCTGAACACCAGTTTTCAACTGCCTATTAATCACATGATTCCTCTGCAGCCATTTGACAAATAAAGACGACTGCACGAGACAATCATAGCTTTGGGATCTTGTGTTTGCAGTCTGACTCGATGTGGTTTTTAATCAGTTAAAATAACTTAATTTAGTTTACTTAGTTAATGTCATCTTTGATAATGAAGCTGGTTATTCAGCTGTAAAACATTTCACCTCATTTATTAATCAAATTTTAAGCATGTAGCAAATAAATGTTCGTAACTTGTAGGACTGCAACTAATGATTTTTTTTCATCATTGCATAATCTGCAGGTTATTTTCTCCATTATCCTCTTTAAAATAATGAAAAATACATATTTTAATTCCCGACAGTACAAGAAAATGTATTCAAATGCCTTATTTTATTTAAAGAACAGTCCAAATCCAAAAGAATATTCAGTTTACGGTCATAAATGACAAAAGAAAATCATCAAATCCAGACATCTGAGCAGTTAGATCCAGACAGTGTTTGGCATTTTGGCTTGAATCGATGAATCAAAATAGCATAGTAATAGTAGTCGATTAATTATTGCAGCCCTGATATAACGTTTATTAAAAAATAAAACAATAAAACCGTCAAAAAATGTAATAACTGACGTCAGTATCAGCCTGAAAACATCAGCATTGGTTGATAAAGTGTAATAACTGGCGTAATATAAAGAAAAATTAGCTTCTCTTCTGCAATTTTTTTTCTGCAGCTCTTGTTGCATCATTTTATTTAAGAGATAAGAAATAACATAATTTTAAACCACTTGCAAAACATCCTGTTCAAAATGTTACTGTTAACAGTAACACTATGGTTAATTATCTATTTACAGTATGTTGATTTAAATGACAGAATCAGCAGCTTTTACAAACACCTTTACAAAGGACTCAAACACATACAGAAGTCCATAGAAGAATGAAAGAATTTAAAAAAACAAGTCAGCTTTCTTTTGCAGAGTGACCTCTAAAATAATTCAGCTTTACGGTCAATGCACAGACAGGTGGAGTCTTCTGTGTAAAAATAACAATGCACTACATACGAGAGAACACAAACACATATGTTAAAAGCATATAGAGACAATTACACAAAAGACACACAAAGTTTCCCCGACACACTGTCAGTACCTCAGTAGCCGACAGTCTCTTGTCTCCGTTGTCGCTGCCGACTCCTGAGTCGCTGTCCTGCTTCTTCTGCTGCTCCATGTCCTCCACACTGCACACACACACAACACAGGTCACACACCTGACACACACACACGTTAAGGAGGTGTGTGTGTGGGGGACGAGATAAAGAGGAAGTGAGCCACAGTGAAACAGAAAGAGAGAGAGAGAGTCTCTCTTTCTAACTCCCCCCCCCCCTCTCTCTCTCTGTCAGGCTGTGTTCACACTGTTCCTGCTCACATCGGATGTTTTTCAGTAGTGGTGCGACGGTTCAACAAGCCCACTTCTCGGTTTGTATTGCAGGTTTTGGGTCACGGTTTCGGTTTGTTTTGCACATTAGGGAGAAGAAAAACATAACCATTTCTAATGTGCTTCAACTTCAAAATATATAAATAGTAATGAATGATATTTCTATATTATATGAAGCCATAACACTGATTTTACATAGATGGAAGTCAGACAGCTAATCGAAGTTTCTCATTTTTGGGGATTTGTGTTTAAATCATTTATTTCTCCCAGTGCTCACATCGACAAGATAACAATTGGAAAAAGTGATTTAATTTCTCTTCACAATGAATTACAAAAACAGATCAGAGTCAAATATGAGGACACAAAACGTGGGAAACTTTCTGCTGCTGTGTGAGCGCAGCCCTGAGGCAGTCTCTAAGCAACTGAGCAATAATGAGTGCTGTAATTTCATGCACACACACACAGGCACACAGGCTAAGACTAAATTAACCTCCTGTGAACAACATCCCCACTCCTCTCGTCTACTGGATCATTTCAATTGATTGAATTAATTGACACTTTATCTACAGTCACAGAGCTGTTTCATAATAAGCGTAACAGGTAACAACGAGGGGTTATCAGTCCCTCTGTGACCTCTGACCTGCTCGTCATGCTAGTTAAAAACAAAACTGATTGCACACTGACAATCATGTAATTGCCAAAACACAACTGTAATGATCTGCAATGCACTGACAGCAAATGTGATGAGAAGATCTCTCTAACTCTCTTACAAACTGAGTTTCACCGTTTTCTTTCAGGGTCTGTGAATAATGACGTTTTAAAAATTAGCATCAATCTGTTCTCAGCTTCCTCTGCAGTGAGAGGAGAGAGAGAAAGAGAACAACTACATCTTACCCAACTATATTGGTATTAATCTTTGTTAAGTCAAACAGTCGCTTGGCATCACATGTCAAATGTCACCTAAAAAAAAACTACTGAAGTGAACTGACCAGAGAAAGTAGACAGAAAAATAGAGCAAGAAAACTGCGATGGGAGGAAGGGAAAGTAAAACAAGGACAAATGAAGACACTAAGAAAAGAGAGGTGCAAGTACAGAGATAAATAAGCAAAGAAAACAGAAAAAGGGAGAAAAAGGGGGAGGGGAAAAATACAGAGAGTAAAACCTAAAACCACAGAAAAAGACAGAATAAAAGAGAAAAATTTGAGGAAAATAAGACAAAGAAAGCCCACGAAAATAAAAGCATAAAGGATGTGTGTATAAGGAGTATGTGTGTGTGTGTGCTCTCCTGGAGAATAGGAACCATTTTTCCTGCCCACGTGTTGGGAGTGTTTTATGTGGGCGGACATTACAGAGCTCCACATCCTCGGAGAGCTCCGACTCAGTCTGAGCTGAATGACGGAGGCTTTTCTTTCTGTGCTCTGTTTGTTTCCTCTCTTCCTTTATTTCTTCCTCTCTTCTGGCATATCTGAAAATGCCTGTTCCTTCTTCACGTTCAATACTCCTTCCTTCCTTCAATCCCTCAATCTAACAATCCTTTGTGTCCTCATTTCCTTGTTTTTTCCCCTCTCAGTCAACCAGCCGTTCTCAGTCTGTCTTGCTATCTTGCTTATTTTATTATGGACACAAACCCACAACTGTTATACCTCCTTCAGACCAACAACATATATTTAAAAGTCAGTTAATCGACTCCACAAAACAACACTAAGGGGCCGATCACTCCGAGATGCAACGCTACAGACGCGGTCGCTTCAAAAATGCCTTGGCAAAGCGTGTCGGGCAAAACAGCATGGTGCGCCTGCATGTGCAACCGGCCGATCAAATGTGATTAACGGAAAAATGTGGTCTTGCTCTTTCTCTCTCTCAAAGACAACAACCTGCTTTGGCACTGTGGTGCTTTGAGCTAAATGCTAAGGTTAGCATGCTAACATGCTGATGGACAGCAGGTAATGTTTACAGTGTTCACCATTCATAGTTTATTTTGTGTGTTAGCATGATAGCATTAGCACTAAACACACAGCTAAGGCTGATGGGAGAGTCATTATTTTTTCAGGTAATTAGGAATTAAAACCAAACCAATATAAATCAGCGTATTGGCGCTTTGCACGTCCCGTACTTCCTTCCATCCTTTGCTTGTTCCCTGCAGCTGTTCAGTTCTCACTTTGTTTTCTGTTTTGTTGGTTGTTTTGTGCATTCCTTCCATCCTTCTCACACTTCAATTGTTCCTTTGCTCAACATTTATGCTCCTACATTTTTCTTTAAAGCTACTATCCTCCATCTCTTCCTTTGATCATCCAGCTGGATTCACTCCTTCATCACTCTGTTCATAAAGCCTACATTTGTTGCTTTGTTTTTGTGTGATCCTTCCATTCATTCCTTCATTTCCTCTATTGTTTATATCTTCCTCCATCCAGCGATCAGCAATAATACATCACCCACCAGTGTGTGGATTATGGCCTAAATCTGCAGCGATGGCAGACAGTCTGTCAGCGTGACCCAGCAGGGAGTCCGAGGACGGATCACTTTCAGCTGACTAATGGAGGATTTGGCTCCAGTCTGAGAAACTGAGGAAGCTTAGCTCACCATCCCTCCACATAGTGTAAAGTCATTAAAAACCAAACTAAATAAACAGCTTTGATGTGATGTAACATGCTTCTGGCGGCCATGCTGGAGGCCCTGCAAACATTTCGATGCCAAGCTTCCAGTTTCTTTTATACCAATGAATGATACTGATGAAACGCTCTGATATAACTCTATTTTAGGAGGAACTGCATTTTAGGTACAGAGAATCCATCGGTTAAGCTTCCCAGATACTTTAAGTGTAATAAAAATGTGTTTGTTTTGAAAGATTTGCTCATCAACACTGTGTGAAAATTACTAAAATCATTTTGGTGAGTGTTTACTCCGCAGCTGCAGCTGTTTTTTCGTTTTTGTTTGGAGAATTGAAATGGAGCTCTCGTGTCATTTGCCAGAAGCCTCAAAGACTGATGAGGCAATTAGTCTTCTACGTGCCAGAGCCGACTCATACAGCCTTCCCGTTAAGTTTTACTGGTTTAACAATGGATGCTAGTATAAAAAACAGATGAATCACGGTAACCGCTGCAGCACTGCCGCAGTAACTGACCTGCCGGTGTTGGGCCGTGATAGGCTGAGTCGCTCTATGACGGGCAGGTAGAGAGAGTCGGGCATCTTCTCGCTGCGACACGCCTCGATGCTCAGATACTTGAATATGTGAACTTTGCCTTTTATACAGATCTGAAAAGGAAAAGAAAGATTAAAGAGTTTTCTCTTCTTCCACCTGTTTTCACTCAACCTGACTGCTGCTGAGTCACTGAACTCTTTAACATTCTCACAGCATCTTTTGTCCTTCAGTCTCTGATGCAGGTTGGTTAACACAGTTTCATATCAGCTCTCTACAAATCGATGCTGCAGTGTGTATGATTGATATCTTATCAGGTGGAGCAGATTAGCCCGCTGTGTTGTGATACTGTTGTTATTGTGGGTTAAACTTCACACCAGAAACAAATCATACGTTTTCATGTGACATGACATGGTTAAAATCAATATCAATATTTACTATTATACTTCTCATATCGATATATGTATCAATGAGTGTGTCTACATGAGCACAAGTATCTTGGTTATGTGTTGGATTATTAGGGATGTCATGATACAATACATTTAGTAATTGATACCAATACCAAAGTAAAACTTCAACATACACTCCTTTATTACCATTTGCATACTGGTTTTAGTAAGGAAGTTAAACAAATATATATATAGTGTGTGTGTGTGTGTGTGTGTGTGTGTGTGTGTGTGTGTGTGTGTGTGTGTGTGTGTGTGTGTACCTGTGCAGGTGGACTCTGCAGTGGGTTGTTTTCTAACTGGAGGGACTGGAGCTGTTTCATCTTCCTGTAACACACCGGGATGGTCGACACCTTGTTACAGGAGAAGTCAAACTTCACCAGAGGAAGGCCAGCCAAGTCTGCAGGACGACAAAAGAAAAACATATAAAATCAGTTAATTAAATGCCTTTGGTTATCACCTCGTTGTGAATTTTTTTTAGATTAGATTTAATTCAGCCTTTCAGACACACAGTATTTGAGTTAATTCACCGTGTTGGCCTGAATATAACACTATTTTTATCTGGCAATATAAATATTATTTTTGTATGGAGGGATGGGTTGTCACCGTGACGTCTCCCATTGGTTTGTTGACTGCCGTTTTGAAGCCTCGAGTTTGGCATTTTGGCCGTCGCCATATTGTTTTTTTGCAAACAGAAGTGACACGAGAGGGTAGAGCTAAGTACAACCGAACACTGAATTAGAAATTTTTCGGTGACCAAAAGGTTACAATTAACTTTCACGAACTGAAAACACACTGTGAAAGGGTTAAAGTTGTAAGACGAAAACACGGACAACGCCGTGGTAGCGAACTGTCAATCACAAGGTAGCCACGCCCTAAAGCATCCCCTGCTTTATGGTCTATTTGACTCTAAATGGAACCATAATTTACTAAATGAACATCATGCTGTATTGAAGAAGACTTGAAACTAGCGATTGAGACCATAAACTCATGTTTACAATATTTACTGAGGTAATAAATCAAGTGAGAAATAGGCTCATTTTCTCATAGACTTCTATACAATCAGACTTCTTTTTGCAACCAGAGGAGTCGCCCCCTGCTGGCTATTAGGAAGAATGCAGGTTTAAGGCACTTCAGCATTGGCTTCACTTTTCAGACCCAGAGGTTTCCCACCTGGTTATTTGTAGCCTTAACATTGCTAGGCTACTAAAAGTTTTCATGAGTTTCTGATGGCTCGAGTAACATGTTCTACTACAACAGAGGGAACTAATTCCTGATATACGAAAACAGTCTTACTATATTCTAACTTATATTTGGGGGACACACAAAGCTGTACATACTGTACATAGTGTGGGTACACTATGTACAGTACATCATGTCATGACATCCTATATGTTGAGGCTCTACCACGCAAGTCGTAGGAGCTGATTACAAGAATCTTTAAATCTATTTTAAAACCTTCAGGGAGCCAAATAACATACTATATCCAAGCTACTACTGTCTAGCAAGAGTTAAAATCCTGTACACACAAACAAACACACAGTTCAAACCGCCGACATGTTTCCCATCACTCAGAACAATGCAGCTGTTGTTGTTATTTTCAGAGGTGGTTTGTAACCGTTAGCAGATGAGAGTCTCGATGTTCTCTTCGTGTGAAATTTTTTCCTCATTAGAACTAAAATACCTGAGAAATAAACGCCTCTTTTTAATGGTGCCCTGAGCTGTAATCTCACAAGACTGTTTCATGTTTCAAGCCTGTGAGTTATAGTCAGTGTAGAAGCCTGCAGACCTACATATACACAACCAAGCACTGAAGGCTGTAAAACTTAAATATCACTCAACCAACTAGTTACCAGATACGGTAAAAAGGTGAGAAGGAGGTTTAATGTTGATTTCACTAAATGAGTTGAACATGGATGCTGAAAATGTAACTTTTTGTTTTACAGGTTTTAACCACAAGCTGTGAGAAACATGTAGAGTCAGTCAGTTCATCTTCATCTTCATCTTCATCAGGCTGCACTAGTAGGAAGAACCAAAAAGTCCCAAAAGGAAGTAATGACAGCGTTTTAAGGGACCTTTAAAGGAGTAGTTTGACATTTTAAGAAATGCACATATTATTATATTATGCATTATATTCCCTTTTCTTGCTGAGAGTCAGATGAGAAGATTAGTAGCGCTCTCATATATGTTAAATATGAAGCTGGAGCCAGCAGCCTGTTAGCTTAGCATAAAGACTGGAATCATTATTATCATACATGTATTAGTTTATGACTGACGCTACATGTTCGGCAGATCCGGCGAGGATGCTAGGGGACACGAAGGGACGTGCAACATGGCGGCCTGCTCATAAACTTTCCGTTATTCCGTCTAAACAATCCACAAAAATCTACTTCTGAAAACATTTTAAGCGAGAAATAGGCGATGCCACTACTGAATTTTGTTTAATTTTAGAACTAGAACGCCTAGTTTGACAGCTTGGTTCAAGTTTCGTGAGCCGGACGCAGTCGCGCTGGACGGGCTCATTTGCATGAAGTTGAGATTTTTAAACCTTATACAAATACAGACTTCCTCCAACTCGACGCAACACTCCCACCATGCACTGGGCGACTGCTTCTCCTGCTTCCCATAGGAAATTAATGGAAAGCGCTGAGACGCCCTCCGTCACCGGATCTGGTGGAAATGCGCCGTGAGAGTCAGTTAGTTTATTAGTTTAGAGTTTATGACTGAGAGAAGAAGATCTTAAAATTTCAAATTCAGTGGTCAGACAATGAATGATTCAGTGTGTGGATGTCTTACTAAAGAGCTGCTGACTCACCCACTGACCCTCCCGAACCCTCTGAACTCTCTCTGATCTTCCCGTCTGCCAAAAGGTTAAAAATAATCTTCTGTGGATCGAACCGCAGTGACCCGGCGAGAGCGGGTGGAGACACCACCAACACGAGACACTGAGAGAGAAAGTATGTATTTTCATATAAAGTTTGGAATCTCCTGCCACAAAATCTTGATTACAGTCAGATGGCTGAGAGGACTACTCTATATTTCTGAATGGTCTCTTGTGCTTTTAGGTTGTAGAAAGTCCTCTTTACAAATAGATTTGTTATTTTGTTTTGTAAACGGAGAACAAAACGCTGTTCAAATCGAGAGCTTTGCCTTCCGACTCAGCTCCCTTTTTACCAAAACGGTCCGGTACAACGCCCGTATAACTGCTGACGCCGCACCGTCCATCTTCCGCTTCATTTTACTTCTGCTCGCAAACAACACCCCAAGATACTGACACTCAAACACAGTGCTAACAAGATCAGTTGATTAATTTATTAAAATCTTTCCAGCTAATCATATGAGACAATTTGCTGCTTTTCTAAATTAAATATCTCTGAGTTTTGAACTGTTGCTCTGAGATGTTACTTTTGGCATTAGGAAATTGTGATGGGCAAGACTAAATGATTAATTATATTATATAGCGCTTTTCACAGACATCACAAAGTGCTTAACAAGATCATTATGCAAACATACAAGAAAGAGCTCGTATAAAAAAGCGGTGATCACACGAGCCACGTGATTAAGAAATGAATAAATAAAACTCAATGCATAGAGAAAAGTACATAATAAATACATAAAGTGCAACCCTGGTACATACAGGTGAGTCTTTAACTGAAGATGTATTAGTATAAGTATTTCTTTAATGTGTAACTGTGTCCCTCCTTCCATGTGAAACACATTGAGGTTTTCATTCCTGGTTGTTTCACGGCACTCTATAAATAAACTCCACTTTGCTGGATGTGTGTGAGTGTACAGTATATACATGGATCCTCAGACGAACGCCAAAGACAGACTGATGTGTGGGTTTGTGGGAAGCAGAAACCATTCAGGGAGTGATATCCTGCAGACTGCCATGAATGCAGCGTTACTGAGGAGCCCATCAGTTCTGACAAAGTGATCATTACAGACTCTTCCTGACAGTCGCTCATAATTAAAATATCTTGTGGGCGGTAATCATGTCAGCTGAGCTGCCATGATGGAGGGAGGGCCGACACCAGAGAGCATTCCTCTGGTTACACGATAAAAATACAGCCTGGATTGTTTTATATACCAAACATGATCACTCGAAGCAGTATTTTTGTAGTAAAGCAGCCACACTAGTAGTGGATAAATGTAAAGTAGCTAAAAAAATAAGCCACACAAGCAGCTCTGTGAGGCTGTTCGGCTAAATGCCAACATATCTTGTTTGCATGTTACAGGTCCACCTACAAAGTGCCATAGAAAAGTAAAACTAAATTATTTCTATTCTATTTTCATATTTAATGTCTCTATCGAAATGTACTGTGTTGAACAATGAAAATATAAAAAATATGCATACTATTATAACTATTTACTTATTTATTTATTAAACTTTTGCTCGGCTGCTTCCCAGAGGAGCAGAAAGTGAGCGATGGACATAAATTGAAGTTTGAAAAATCCAGCACACAGATTTTGAGAGCAATCTCACACTTTTTCATGTCAAGGATCTAAAATAGAGTCCAATAGACCACAGACCATGGATGTATAAGAGGTTGTGTCGTGTGCTTTTGACCTGCGCGTTAATAAATATCCTACAACTACATTAAATTCTGTTGATGTCATGCTACTAGCACTACAAGCTACTGGCCGATAGCCGGTTGTTTGGGAACAGAGACGTTAATACATTCACCACGGTACAGGCTCACAGCATACAGCCCATGGGTATATTATAAGACCATAAAAGTGATGACTTTCAGCCAATATATCCATTATTACAGCCTCATACAGCTAGCAGGAAGCCGGCTATGTCATATAAACGTGCAGGGCGGTGCGGTCCAAAATGGCGGCAGCGCTACCGCAGCGCCATCTAGCGGCTATGGTCAAAAAAGCACCGGAGTTTCGCCTCTTTGCTTCTAAACTCTTTGATATTAATCCAGAAACATCATATATAATAGTAAAACACTGACAGGGAACATTTTACTGCACAATTATACTTTTACCTTTCACACTTTAAGTACATTTTGCATGTACATTTAGTACTTTTACTTAAAGCATCTGAATACTTCTGCCACCACTGATGTTGTGTGCTACCACTGCTGTAACCTAAGCATCAGGTTTCTGGCTCAGAGGATCATTTTTCCATCAGGTCTGCAGATCTGATCTTCAGACTTGAGCTCGACACCCCCCCACCCCCTCCCCCGAGCTTGGCCGACCTTTAAAAAAAACACTAAAACAGTCACGGTGGTCGTATCTCCGGGGCTCTCCAGAGCAGCAATGAAGTCTGCACAAGTTCAACAGACTTTAAATCAAAAACAACATCCCTCCCCTTTGTCAGGCTGCCGTCCAGTCTGCTCGGTCCAAGCCTCCCTGTCGCTGTGGCATCAAGCCGCTGAGCCAGATCAAAGCGCATCAATCAACCCAGGAGACGACCATAATAGTGAGGGACAAGTATATGTCGAGTTTGGGAAATACGGCAATGAATCCAAACAGTCTGGAGTTGTCGAGGCGCAGGGATGAAGCTGGATGAATCATCCATGCAGGCATCACAAATATCCTCATTTCTGTGCAGTGTTTAGGTTTTATATCCATGTTGAAATGTACAAAACTATCAGAATGATTCAGAGTAATAAGTATTCTAAGTATCAGAATCAGCATATGTTGTTAAACTAGAATTACGGCCTCGCAGTTATCCTATTAGGCATTTCTGTGAAACTGTCATATTAGTGCATAAATTCTTCAGTTATGGCCAAAAGAGTGTTTTGTGAGGTCACTTTGACCACCAACTTATAATGAGTACATCTTTGTTTTTGCCAAACATGAAGGAATTCGCTCAAGACGTACCTGAGATATCAAAAGAACGGCATGGACGTGAGGTCAAAGTGACCACCAAAGTCTGATCAGTTCATCCTCGAGTCCAGGTGTTCCTGAGCTATCGCGTTCACAAGAATGGTTTCAAAAATGTTTCATATATGTTCACTATCTATAATTTAGTCTTCCTAATTGTTTATACTGTAATTTTATTATGTTATATATTATGTTCACATCTATTTCCTGTCTATCCGTCCAGGGAGAGAGATCCCTCCTCTGCTCTACTGAGGATTCTTCCATCTTTCCCCCATTAAGGTTTTTTTGGGGAGTCCTTATCTCTTATTCTCTCATTAGGGCCTTTTTTCTTTATTACACATTTACAACTTTAAACTGCTTCCTTACTGGGAGTAACGGTTCATATTTACACATTTGTCTCAGAGTATTTAATTTGAAAAATAATAATAATTCAACCCACTGCAGGAGGAAACGCATATTATGTATCTCATAATCCAACACGTTCTCATCCTAACTCGTCACATACTGACGCTTTGTCAGACCCCTCTGCGTCACTTTTTACTCGCAGTAAACACGGGCTTCATGTTGTGAATAAACAAAAACACTTGCTCAGCATTAGGCAACAAAACCACTTAGTTAGGTTTAGGAAAAAAACAACATGGTTGGGCTTAAAATGACTACGTTTGTAGAGTGAAAATGTGACTGAACGTACCACCACAGTCACTCCCGGTGCACTTTCCCAGTGCATTTACTTGTTGCCGTGGATGGGTTTACATTGTAGTTAATGTAAAGCCCGGTGCATCGCATACCAGCGGTATCTAATGCCAACAGCCGTGACAAAGTGTCGGTATTTGACGCCCTGGAAATGAGAATGGGAATCCAATATGGGTGATTTTAACTGTCTCCAGCCTATCAGCAGTCAGACTGTGTGGTGTCTCTCCACAGTGTAGTGGCTGTCACTGTTCTCTGTGTCACTGACTTCTTTGGGGACTGGAGGTTGTTCTTGGGTCACGCTGAGGGTTAAGTATATTTTCGGGGACTGGGATGGGTGTGGCAGAGCATACAGAGGACTCTGTGGTCTCAAATGCACCGCCACCTCCCCATCTTCTATACAGAAGAGATTGTTCGAGCCACACTCTCCACTTTTCAATAACCATCAATAAAAGTAACAGCAGCGTCTCAAATTGCCTTCTTGCAGTCACTTTTTTGAGATACAAAGGTAAGGTAGGAAATGTTAAGGGTTCAGGTCAAAGTAAGAAATGTCTCTGCTGTCCAAAATCACCCAAATAGACAAGACACTCCATGATGTTTTAGACATAAAAAAGGACAAAAAGGACAATTTGGGCTAAATTTAACCCGGAGAAAGAGGCACGTCAGTCACGAACTCACCTTCTGGCAGGACGCAGAGAAGGTTTCGGCGTACGTTTAGTTCTCGCAAAGCTTTGAGTCTGCCGATGTGGCGAGGGAGAGCCGTGATCTCATTGCAGCTGATGTCCTGCAGGAAAACAAAAACATAACTCAGGTTCACAGCTGTTAAAGCTTCTGGATGCATTTCATTATACTAGATTATATTTATTATATTCATACTTTCGTGCTCAGGCCCTAAATATAGTATATGATACCGTAGCATGACAGTGACAGGGGCCATTCTGCTGCTTAATAAGTACTTTAACTTTTTATACTTTAAGAACTTGTTGTTACTAATCCTTTTATACTTTTACTTCACTAAGATTTTGAATGCAGGACATTTACTTGTAGCAGAGTATTTTCACAGTGTGTAAAATCTAAATACTTCTTCCACCACTGCAAGTAAGATAATCTGTTCAATACTATCTGAATGTTTTTGGTGACATTTGGTGAACAATGAATTAAACAATTAACACATACTCGCACGTTATACAATTAATCACAGATGAATACAGTTCTCATGTAAACATTTCCATGAACACCCCATAGTTAAGACACTTGCATACAACTGTAGGGATGTCGCGATGTACCGGTATTGATGATAACCGGTATATTTAAAAATTATATCATGATATCATGTTAATAATATTGTGTTAATAATCCAGCGCCTCTTAAATCACGCTTTTGTACAGTTATAGACTCTCTCTCCACCTGCACGCAGTCGTATTTTGAGTGTAATTAATTTACCAAAAAAGATAAAAAATGCACAATAAATACAGAACTTTGACTGATTTATTTGTTTTGTGATAATATTGTGAATACTTTTGGCCACAATATTCGTGTTGTGAAATCTGACATCATAACTGACAGCTCTACTTACAAGTATACAAACACAGTAATGATATCTGTCACACACACACACACACACAGAGTAATAAAGATAAAGACCGAGTATAAAGTGTCTCACCAGCTCCATGAGGCCGTGCAGCTGTCCGATGGTCTCCGGCAGGCTGACCAGCTTGTTGTTGCTGGCGTTGAGGACTCTCAGAGGTAAACCACACAGACAGGCCGGCAGAGAGCCCAGCTGGTTACGACTGCAACACAAACATCAAGTACTCATTAATATGGATGAAACAAGGAATTAATCATGATCATGTGACTTTTGTTATATTCAACAAACAATTTAAAAGCAACTTCTTTTCACTTGTTATCTGGGATTTGGGACTACTGGTGCAAAGCTCTCAGTGTCCTTTTTAAATAAACAAATAATGAACAATTTACATTAACAAATGATCATTTCTATCGACTGTTTCAAAGACATAAGGAGGAAAATAAACGAGAGAGCAGAGGCCGAACACATGAATATTTTAACACCGAATCTTCCAGCGCTGCATTAAAATTAAATGGAGAGACGTGAGCTGTGAATGCATTATAGAATAAATGTGTTCTATAATGTGGTTTCACATTCACATTCAAGAAGTGTTTACTGCTGTTTGTTTTGTAACATGCAGACAACAGAAAGCCCCATGGGAAAAAAAAAACACACTTCCCTTTTCCACCGTGTGTGTCTGCAAACATGCAAACACACGCACACATAAATATGATAAAACCTTATCTAATCTAATCAATAGATAGTGGGACGACCGACGCTACAAACTGAAAGTGAATGCGTCTGCTCTGTATGGAGTCTCAGCTCAGAGGAGCAGGTGTCAGATTTCACACACGGGACGAGAGAGAGAGAGAGAGAGAGAGTTCACAAGACGATGGTGGAGGATTTGGTGTCAAAGCGAAAAGCAAAAGCACCTATTTGACAATATCTAGGATTCAAACCCAATGCTATAAGGGAAGCATAACGTTAATGAGGCAAACGCAGTGCGGAGGATGGACCGGTCACAGCTGGTGAAACCTGCAGCCCCGCAGCGACCGGAGACGTCAGACACACAGCCATCCAACATTAAAGGTCATAGGTCGTCTGGTCTGCCATGGCTCTCGGCTGAATCACGGCAAGAATTTATGACTCTATAATCGACCATTCTGACACAGTGACCATCTTAACAACAATTGACAACAATACTGTGTAGTCTGAAACCGGCATTAGACTACAATAAGCCTCTACCTAACTCAGCTGTCGTAGCAGGAGCAAACAAACAAACGATCAGGAATGAAACTTAAGCTTAAAATAACCAAAATGCCTTCATCAGACATGATCCCGATGCTGATGATCAGCTCAGGATGTTGGACTATTTTTAGGCCAAATCTTTGCTCTGATGTTTCAAAGGAAGGTCTGATGGAAAAGCAGTAGATTTCTGTTTATTGTTGTACTGTGTAACAATGACAGACACATGAATTACTTCCAGTACTAATGCTGCACATATGCAGAACAAATACAAGGAACAGGACTTTTCCAGTGTACTACCTCTACTGTACTTCTACTGTATTTTATCTGAGATTGTCTGCATCTGGTGGGTTAGACCTAAGTTAAACTTTTTCCTGTTGACTCATCCTCTCGGCTTCATATAAACACCTCTGGCCTGACGCTTCCTCTACGAGACACGCACTTCTGCTTTGAGTAAAGTCTGTTTTGTCTTGACTCACTCGTTGGCTAGTGTGCTGTATTCACCTCCGGCTTCTTTGTTGGTGTGAACACCAGACTCAAACCAGCTCGCTGTTACCACTTCATCTTTTAAGTTTCACTAAATGCTTCATAATAAATTCATATCATTTCACTCAGTTGTGTACTGAGTATCTCCACTTTAAAGGGCCAGTGTGTAGGATTTCACTTTTTAGTTTGGCCCATGCCCCATCCACTAACATGGAGGAGGCAGGATTTATGACCTATACTGCAGCCAGACGCCAGGGGGCGATCCAGATGTTTTGGCTTCACTTTTGGGGAGCTGTCATGTCATCCATCTTTATGTAGAGTCTATGGTTTGTCCGTTCTGGGCTACTTTTAGAAACTTGGCGGCCGGCTGAAGAGGACCTGCTCCGTATGTAGATATAAACGGCTCATTCTAAGGTAACAAAAACACAATGATTCTTATTTTCAGGTGATTATACAAAGAAAACACACCAATTAATATTATATTAGATTTCTGCCACTAGATCCCCCTAAATGTTACACATTGTTCCTTTAATATGTCTCTTTTTTAATTTTCTTTTCTCCCACTTGTGCCTTAAAAAAGGCACTTTGGGCGTTCTCTATAAATAAATCTCACTGAGAAAAGCAAACAGCGTCTTTAATCTCTGACCAGTAAAATAGAAACCCCAGCACACATAATACACACACACACACACACACACACATTGACCACAGGACTGTGAAACCCCCTCTGACTCAGCTCTGAAAATAACATTCAGGAAACGTATAGGCCTAAGAGAGTTTATCCAGCTGTTCACACACACGCGTTTTGCAAGACAATGGAGAAAAATAACAAGACTAAAAGGCTCTACAGTCATTCCAGCAGCTCTGTGAGTCTGTACAGCTGTGCTTACGTTAAATGCTTAGAGTTAAATGCTAGCATCAGCATGCTAATATGCTAACAATTAAGATGCTAACATGCTGATGTTTGGCCAGCCCAGTCGCCAGGAAAAAGTGTTGGCATTGGACGTTTCTGCAAACCATGGATCTGCATGCATCTTATTTTAGTGTATCAGCATGCTAACGTTTGCTAATTAGCAGTAAACACAAAAGTACAGCTGAGGCTGATGGGAATATCATTACTTCTGCAGATATTAGGTAATTATTCAAAGTATTGGACCCATAAAAATGTTGACCTCATGAAGATGAAAGTAAGAGGAACAACAAAGTGCAAATCAAAGCATAATGTAATGTAATGTTGTGATTTACAAACCTGAATTAACTTAACTTGAAAAAATAAAACAGCCAAACAGCTAAAAATTAAATCATAATTAATCTTAACTTTGCATCCTTAGCAACAGCCTACACTGAAGAATATTCATACACGTGTACAATTGAATCAAAATGAACTCGCAGATAAAACTTCTCCGTTACAGATGATGACAGTGAGCTGTTTGACTTTAAAGACACTAAAAATAACGTCCGGAGAGGAAGGCAGAGCATCCTTCCTGTCGTGAGAGGACAGGCTGTGTGCGTGTGCGTGTGCGTGTGCGTGTGCGTGTGCGTGTGCGTGTGCGTGTGTGTGTGCGTGTGTGTGTGTGTGTGTGTGTGTGTGTGAGGAGGATGTGTGTTTAGTCATGCTAATGAGTCTAATATTTGTAACCACTGTAGACAGAAAGTCTTTATATCTCGCCACAGAAAAAAAGGCTAGTAACATTCAGATTTTACGTTTGAATTCATGCACGCACACACACATGCACCCTTCTGTGGTCATGTGTTTCACGCATGCTGGTTGTTCTTCTACCAGATCAGCATTTAAAAACCTAATTAAACTGATCATTCATTAAATTACTAATTTACTCAGTGATGGCACCATGACTAGTGCATGTGTGTGTGTGTGTGTGTGTGTGTGTGTGTGTGTGTGAAGAGGATGTGGGCTGGGTGACAGTGTGTTCAGTCATGCTAATGAGCCGTGCTGTCAGTGTGTTGATCTATAATAACTGATTCATAATCAGCTGAGCAGCAGAGGGGAAAAGAAGAAAATCATTTTAATCTTTTTAAAAACAAATTAAAGATCTATCTTATTTAATCTCAGCTTTTAGTTTGGGGTTCTCCAACCTTGTCAGCTCTTACATTTTTATCTTCGCTATTTATATCATTGCTTCCTTTTGGTTTTATTGTATAGTTTTCATATATGTCTTAACATTGGTTTTAATTCTGTCTAGTAAAACACTTTGTGCTTTACTAAGCATCTTATGAATGAAAGGTGCTATACAATCTATCATTATTATTATTATTCCTGATAATGATTTTTTGGTTACTTGAATCTAGATTAATTTATTTGTATTCTTAAAGCTGCAGCAAATCAATATTTTATAAATTATTTTCTTGATTAGATTTCCAATTAACCAATTAAACCAATAAATGAATCATTCAGTTTTAAGAATGTGGGATAAAAACATCATAATGTCCCTGGGTGGCGTCCTCAAACACTTGTTTTCAGTCCCTAAGAAATTTAAATAGCAATGATATATAACAGCAGCAAATCTCCACATTGGAGAAGCTCAAACCAGTCATTGTGCAACTAACGGTTATTTTCTTTATCGTTTGATTTGCCAGTTTTTTTCTACATTAATAGTTTGATCAATAAAAAATGGCATCATTATTTCCGAAAGTGCACGGAGACGTCTTCAAATTGTCTTGTGTTGTGTCCAACAAACAGTCAAAAACTCAAAGATATTCAGTTTACGGTTATATAAAACACAGATAAGCAGAAAATCCTCTCAACTGAAGCTGGAACCAGAGAATGTTGATGTAAACATTAATACAAATACATGAGATTATCAGATTTAAAAACTCATATAAAAATCAGAAGTGAAATAGATTTTTTATGCTGTCATTTACAAACAGATGTGAGTCACATATGAGGAGCAGCGTGAGAGTCTCACAGAGACGACAGTGTGGAGACAGCAGGGAACACCTTGACCTTTAAACACAACAACCTGACAGTGCAGTAGTGTGTGTGTGTGTGTGTGTGTGTGTGTGTGTGTGTGTGTGTGTGTGTGTGTGTGTGTGTGAGTGAGTGAGAGGTTATTGAGTTAACTAACAGTCCACTGAACACCAGCTGTGTGTGTATGTGGGGACTTGGCAAGCTTCACCCTGCAGCATCGATGGTACAACACACACACACACACACACACACACACACACACACACACACACACACACACACACACACACACACACACACACACACACACACACACACACACACACACACACACACACACACACACACACACACACACACACACACACAAACACCTGCGGTGAATCACACAGTTGAAACAGTGGAAGCGCTGCGACCGTAAGCTGACACACAATACACAGTCTGCTCACATTAAAAAGGACAATAACCGTGCTTTTATTTTTGCTTCGTCACTCTGATTCAGTCTGATGTTGTGCCCACGCCCGGTCCACACTGCCTGCATGAGCAGCGCGTGACGGCTACCTCGCTGAAATGCTGCGTTTCTAACGCGTCCACACCGACAGCGTTTCTGCCAAAGCCAGCCCTTTTTTTCTACATAGAGTTTGCCTTTCATGATGGCCGTTTCATTTCATTATTAATGACATTTATATTCATTTTAGACAGAAAAAGAAGTTAAGAAGTGAGAATCCACAATCAAAAGCCGCTATTCTATTAATTTATGGAGCCGTGCAAGTCACTGCATTTTTCACAACACTGTCCAGCAAACATTTCAGAATAAAAGCCTTGTGTTAACAAATGAAGGAGTTCTGTCCATAGAAAAACTCTATCAGGCTTTTATTTTGAAATGGAAACAGGAAGTGTTGATTTAAAAGGGTTTTTTTTCACTGTCTGACATATTCTACAGATATAAACATTGAAACTGTAGTAATGTTGCTGGTATGATGTCAATATACTGTCAAAAGATAATTTTCCCTGTCTATTTGCACACAGAAAAAATAGGCGAGACCTTGAATCTCTAGAAGAGACACAGCTGACGCGGGCTGTGTGGCTGCTCTAACCTGTTAACATGGACGCCGAAATAAAAAGCAAAAGGTTCCGCAACGGACACGCACTGCTGACGCGGGCGGTCTGGCCCAGGCGCTAGACAGCATTTGTGTCTCACAGCAGCTATACAAACACACACTTCACAACAACATGGACAACATGGTATGTGTATCACTGATGTAGCCTTTCAAATTAAAGGGTTTATTTCAACTTAGGTGTTATTTTCAGGTAGGTGCCAAAATTCCTAACAGAAATTAAACCTCAGTTGTAACAAACCATAAATATTCTCTAACCTTGACACTTTGGTTTAATGTAGGACTGAGATTTGATGTGTTATTTTGCTTGGTGTCAGAGTCAGAAATACTTCTTTACTGTATCTTTTCCAGTCTGTGTTGGATTGTTACTGTGAATGTTTTATCTTGAATTAATTAAACTGATTTTATAATGAAACTATCCTGTATTTATGTATATATTTTATGAGAGCAACAGCACCACAGTTGGTGTTTCAGGTGCTCTTTGGAAATGAAAACATGCAGGTGAACAATCATGATGCAGCATCAATAAGTGGAAAAGTCTTCTTCTTCCAGCATAAACTAAGGATTACAATTATACTACATTATTTTATCATCATTTTTCTATGTGTTCAACAGACATCTGGCTGATTTCTGCAGTAAAGTAGAGAGACTTTTTCTGTCTGGTGACCACTAAGGTCAACAGAAAACCTGTAAAAGTAAACAAAGCTTACTTGGCTTTCCTGGATCTGTTTAGAAAGTTCTGTTTCAGAGATGCTGAACTGATGCCAGAATGCAACACCCTCTCAAGATCCTAATATAGTAGAGAGAGAGTGTGAAGAGAAGCACCTCAGTCTAGGCTCTCAGCCTGTAAAACAACAGAGTGAATGTGTGTACCTGAGATTTACGGAGGTGAGCGACTGCAGGCAGATGACGCTGTCTGGGATGGTCCTGATGCAGTTGTGATACAGGTTTAGTGTCTCCAAGGCGACCAGGTGGCAGACCTCCGAGGGGACTTCGGCCAGTCTGTTCTTTGAGAGGTCTGCAGAGAGAAGAACACGTCATATTGTTATGTCGAGTAAACTTACTGAAAGGACACAATCATCACCACAGACACTTCTATCTATCTGAGGTACAAATGTCGTCAAACTCAGGGAAGTCAGTATCTGGCAGCGGGGCGGAGGTCGGCCGCTCAAGGCCAGGTTTAGTGACATCACATCCTGCCGTAGCTCGGCAACAACAATATCAACTTCAGTTATCAGCAGCAGCCAAATAAGGCCAAGAACTGTCAGGCCAGTTACTCCACATTGTTCTAGTGAGGCCGAACTCTTGAAAACACATTTGTTTTGTTAACGGAGCGAGAACACACCAAGAGTTCATTTCCTCTGCAGGCAACAATCATGGAGAGGTTCTGTTGTACTCAGTGTTTAGATTCAAACACTGAATACAACTCATAATACTTTAAAATCCAACAAGGCTTTACAAGCAAAAGCCTCGTCTCACTGGACTCTTATTTATGTTGAATATCTGCCTGTAATCAACTGTATTGTGGAGTCACTTCCTGCACTTGATGCAGATTACAATGCTGACAAACAACACTGCAGTTCTCTTGGAAAAATACCCACATTCTTATTTTCAGGCATCTCCTTCCTCATCGAGAAACAAACACGTCGCTGAACAGGACGTCACACCAACAACAACTTCCAATCAAATATCAAGATTAACGCTTAACAGGTGAACCACTTTTTAAAAAAGGTGATTTTTTGTTGATTTATCTACATTCAGATGAGAACATGAGTTTTATCTCTGTGTCCAGTACAGAGAGAGGGCCAGGATGTGGTTAGCCTAGCTTAGCGCAATGACTGGAAACAGGGGGAAACTGTTAGCCTAGTTTCATCAAAAGAATATTCGGTGTTTTTTTGCTGTTGATCACCAGACTGTGAGCTTCAGACAAACCTGACTTTACGAACCGCAGCAGTGATCCCGTCAGTAAACGGTGCACCACAGATATTTAATCACTGCACATCGACAGCACAGGCAGCGTTGCATCATGGGTCACGCAGTCACAGGAAGTGCTATTTAAAACAACGTGGCTGAGAAACAAAGAGCTAGTCAGTCCTGCTTTCATCCTCCGAGCAAACAGCAGCAGTCTGACTCAACTCCCGGCTGCAAACGCACTGCTGTTACTGGCAGAGTGTGTGTGTGTGTGTGTGTGTGTGTGTGTGTGTGTGTGTGTGTGTGTGTGTGTGTGTGTGTGTGTGTGTGTGTGTGTGTGATGTCTGATAATCATAACCACTGTAGACATTTAACCTCTAAAAGTAATGCAGTGGACATCATAACATGGTATTCGCTGCAGTGACCTTAATGAAAAACACTCGTACTGCACTACACACTACACACTACACACACACACAGAAGAAGAGAGAGATGCAGTCTCACAGACGCACATCAGTCAGGTTGCATTTGAATGCGTCTACACATGAAGTCATGTGAGGTGACACAAGTGATGATACAGGCCTATGGTCATGTAACCCGTGACACACACACACACACACACACACACACACACACTACTACCACTACCACTACCATTACTACGACTACTGACTGAGCCTTTTTTATTGTAAAATGTCTGCACTCACCTTGGTTGCAAATCTGTAATAACCTAATTTAATGGAGCCTTATCAAAAATATATATTATATTATTATATATATATATGCATCAATACGATGTGTTGGGTCGTTATCTGTCCCAATACTGACCTTATTAAGCAGGCTGGGTAAGAAAACTGGTACTACTCCTGCTACTTCTATTCTTACTGTCATTTAAGTAGGTTAAGTTTCCACTAATCAGAAGTCTGATTATCAGATTTGTTCTGAATCCTGCGAGTTACTTAACTCTCATTTAAAGGGGCGGGTCTATCTGCGTTCTTTTCCGGGTTTTTCAAATGGAAACGCCCACTCAGCCGTTTACTAAAAAGCAGTGACGTAAGGCTACCACAGTAAGCTAATCCTCTACTAAATCGATGTATCGATTTATATTCCTACGATCCGACTACATCGATAGGTACTCGGCAAGTTGTCCTTCACGGGAGACGTACTGTATATCGATATAAAATCGATTTGCAAGGTAAATAAGTTATTGTATCGATACTAAGAATTTGCACCTTGTACATTTTAGCACTTTTAATAGTAAATAAATGTTAAACATTACTCCGGTTCACGCTGCCTGTGTATGACGTCATCGACATACAGCCAGCAGCGCCAATCTCCGAAAGACGACAACAAAACGGAGCATGGCCGATGAGCGAGGAAGAGCCAGACGAGTGAGAGATTTTCAAGCCGCATTTGTTTATGGAGTCTGGTGGCTTTGAAGAGAGCGATATTAACGACTTCAGTTCCCTGTTAGAAAGCTGCTGTCTGACGGCGAGGTAAAGCGGCTGTGGACGGGAGCAGCAGAAGAGCGTATTTTAGCCATCAATATCAGTTCAAGTGTATGCTATATTTAGAATATTTTCACCGCTCTACCTTACCAACAAACAAGCCTTTCCGATGGGGAAAGAATGACAGAATGATATATAAAAAAAAAAAAAAATAGTGGACCCGCCCTTTAAGTTAGTTTCCACTTTCTGCCTTAGAGGCAAGAAATTCTATCTAAACTATCTAATGTTTCATGTTAGCGTAATCTTGCAAGCACAGACGTGTCTCCAGCAAAACATCAGCACACTTGAACCAGAGCCACGGCTGCTGCTGAGGCTGACGCTGTGTCACTAGGTTGAGTAACAGCGTTCACAGAACTCACAACTAATTCTAGTTAATAGTATTTTTTTAACCATAACAGCTGAAACAGGTTTACTGTAAGCAGTAAATGTCATTTCAACTCATCAATAAAATCTCAGACATGTTTCAGAGGACATGAGCTCAAGTTAACTTGTTTCAACTTGCAGCATCAGATACCGAAGCTGGCAGCGAGCGGCCTCTCAAGGTTTCAGTCTCCGTGTTTTTCCTGATTGTCGGCTGCTGATAAAGACGACCATGAATGAGCATTTGTGCTGAACTGCTGCCGCGTACAGAGGTGGTAACAGTCAGCCTTCATGTTCACGTATATATTGCTGCAGACATTTCATTATAGTGAGCCCACAATGTGGAACAAACATGAGTCTCCCAACCTTTTGAGAAGAAACAATTGATGTTCTAGACTTCCAGACAAACAACACTAGGTTGTACCAGCTGTTCATAAATCCAACACCAAGTTTATGTCCTTCCTAGTGTGAACAAAAAACAGTTATTTTCACAATATAAATAAAAGCTGTCTTCATAATCATCAAACACAGTCCACCAAGTATCTCCTGTGAATTACAGGGTTGAAGCCCTATTATTCTCTGCTGCCTTCTAATTTTATGTTTCAGTTTTTTGTATATATGATCACGTTTTTTTTTTATTCACTCTTTTAATATTTGTTATGAGTTCTTTTCAAGGTTTAAGTGATTGTAAAGCACTTTGAACAATCTCCATCCTGAGATCTCACTGCAAACAGGCAATAACAAGGAAGTAACTAGCGAAAAGTGAGTTCTGAATTTCAACACTGTATGTCAATCAGATTTCCTCACAAATGCAGGCAACTGAGCAGATCAACGTGAGAGAAGTTAATCTTCTTTATGAGGGGAAAGGGCAGAAAGTCCTGAAGCTGTGAATAAAGAATACACCCTGTGAAGCAGGCGTGGGGCTTCCTGTGTTAATAACAACACACTCTCCCTCTCTTACGGGACAGGAAGTGATCTCATCGGGGTCATGAGGTGGGTCAGAGCATTGTTGTCAAGGTGCCACCTTTGACCTCTAGAAGAGGAAAGAGGAGAAGACACTGTGGGAGGTTTTCTTCACCTGAAACTTGAATCAGCATCATTTCAGATGCAAATCAGGAGAAAACACTGCATGAATTAATATGAAGTACAAGATAGATGCACATCAAGTTACATCACAGTTAAATTATATCAGAGGTTTTCTAACTGTGAGGTGCACCTCCTCCGCAAGACGTGAGGCAAATATACAGTATGTTGAGGTGAAAGGGACAGGCGCGTGCAGGTGTTGAGCACTCACCAACACCGTCAGCAGCAGCTGTGACTTACAGCTGGAGGCAATAAAGGTATTTAAGCTACTTTTCGGAGTACACTAAAGGATATCATTATCTCATGTGTTCATCATAAACGTCCATAAATCCACTCAGAAATAAAGGGGGGAAACTCCAGAACTTGTAACATCCATGAGTGATGGGTACTAATTATTATCTAATTCTCCATGTTTACCTCGATAATTTGCCTGTGTCCAGACCTTTATACCCGCCCACTCCACTGAGTCAGAGTTGACTGATTTGTCTGGTATCGGTGAGAAATATTCAAAGGTATTCGAAACTTCGCGGAGCAGCGTTTCAGTGCCCAGGACAGTGCCGCTGCCGCGCTACTGTACACACACGCTTAAATCTGAAATATTGCCAAATAGGCACATTTGCTTTTCGCTTTGACACCAAATCCACCACCAACGTCTTATCTGTCAACTCTCTCTCATTCCATGTGTGTGAAATCTGACTCCTGCTGCTCTGTGCTGTACGGAGCAGACACTTTCACTTTCAGTAATGATAACACAGCGATGATACCTGAAAATGAACTAAATGGGTTTTATTTCTGTGAAAAAAGCAAAACGACGGTGGGCAAGTAATGTAATCGGTGTGTGCCCGACCACCGCAGAGTAGAAGCAACTGGAAATAACTGCAGCAGAGTAGTGAGTATGACATGACATGTTGTACCATCTTACATCATCCAGGCTTTAACAAAATGTCATATTTCTCAGTGTTTCATGGATTCATTTTGCATTAAAAACACGAAATACAGTATATATGTGGTGTTTGTTGTATGGTGAGGCTATGACACTATTGTCCTGAAGTTTTATTTCCTCGCCAACTGCTCGCCAAAATGCTCTTGTTCACCTTGTGACCTCTGTGACACCGAATCAAACAATACAAGTGAAATGCGTTCATCCAGATCCAAGCTGTTTCCATGGCAGACAGCAGGTATAATTACAGTTTACTGTGTTATATAGCCGATTGTTGAAGTGCACAAAGGCGACACGTGAGCGGTGATGTGAACAAACAGTGCAGACTCAGTGCAGGAATGTGGAGGCTGAGCAGCTGAGACACAAGAATGTTTCCTGCCTACTCATTAACACAGAGCTCTGTCATCTAACAACAGCGGGACGACGGGGATGGAGGAAGGAAGGAAGGAAGGAAGGGACGAAGGAAGGGAGGAAGGAAGAGAGGCTGGAAGAAAAAAGAATGATTAAGTTCACATTAAAAGTTAGTTTAAGTTCAGTCACTTTTATTTCATCAGTGTTTGAAACAAAAGAAACATGCAAAGGGTCAATTCAGCGTTAACACTACAAGCGAGAGCTCAAACTGTTCACCATCACTGTGGGTGTGGTTATCGTTTAGGCCGACATCATGAACCTCAACTGATCTTCAGTCGAGACACATCGAGATCTCGGTGGCTTACCACCTCACCCAACAACTTCCTGCCGTAACACCCGGATGAAACATGAACTAACTGTTCACTCCGGCATTATAACGGAACATTTCTTCTCATTGCAATCGGTAGAATTTATGATCTTAAAGTCTGACCCGCACATCTGTCATTCTAAAGTGTTCCTGCTACGTTAGTATACTTTTCATGTGGTTTGTAGTGAAACTAACTGTGGCTGCTGACTCTTATTCATGTCACTAATTTGTTGCATTTTGATTGGCTGAAGATGTTTCTCTTCCTTATGGTTCAGATCTAAATTCTGCAGAGTCAGCTCGTCTAGTTGTGTCTGCCTGAAGATCTCTAAAGTAAGTATATATACTGTGTGTGTGTATGTGTGTGTGTGTGTGTGCGTGTGTGTGTGTGTGTCGCTGCATCCTCTGGTTGTGCAGGAAAAGGAGACTCCTCCCTGCACTACAGTAATGACAGGCTTCATCACACACACACACACACACACACACACACACACACACACACACGCACGGACACACACACCAAAAGAGCAACGCTACCAAAGCAGAGTCTCACCCCGAGTGCAGAACAGAAACCGTAAAAACAGAAGAGTTAAACCTTATTGCTTTGGTTAATCTTCATCCTCATCATCATCATGAAATGAGAGACACACATGAAACTACCCGTATATGTGTGAAGACAGAGGAAGTGTTGTCTGGGTGGACACCACACCCGTGAGAGTCGTAACAGTTCAGCGAGGTAGCCGTCCCCGGGCGTCATAGAAAAAACAAACCTCACAGAACCAGAGGACAGATGTGGAATCAGACTCACTGAGCTGAACTACACAGGGACGTTGGACTGTGTGGAAGTGTGTGTGTGTGTGCGTGTGTGTGTGTGTGTGTGTGTGTGTGTGTGTGTGTGTGTGTGTGTGTGTGTGTGTGTGTGTGTGTGTATGTCAGTGGAAGGGGGTTTCTTGGCGGTGTCCTCACCACTTGCTGACTATGGAGGAAACAGCCGGCTCTCAAGCGGGTGGAGTCGGTCCAGGATGCTGAAGGTGCAGCTGGGATTAAAAACTCGCTGCCTCAGACTCAGTTTGTGCTGATGATGAGGATGATGATGATTTTGTTTCGGTAGCTGCTGCTGTCAGCAACCAGCTCTGATATGAAACACCGAAATACTAAAGTTACAACAACACCAAGAGTACCGATACTGTAATAATACCAACCTCCAACAACCAGTAATAACTTTTCTAATGCCACAAATCAGATCCAAATGTTACTAAAAGTTTTTAAAAGTGAATTACAAAGTAAAAGTTCAAACTTCATGTCGCTTTCATCTAATATCAAGGGCTGTCCTCGACCAAAGAAATTCTTGGTTGACTGACACTCGTACGATTTTGTCGACTAATCGATTAGTTGATTTAATCAACAGATTTGTAAAACTGAGTTTCTCCGCAAAGAATCACAAAAAAGCACCACTTTAAATCTTTTGTTGACCAGAGATGTGCTTTTAAGTTTAATAAAAAATGACTTATCAACTAAAAAAACGACCAATTAGTCGACTAATAGACTAAGAGGGCGCAGCCTCACTAATATCAATGTAAAAAGAGACCATGAAATCTATTATTCATTTACCGATTATTTTCATTCCATATTCAAATATCTATTTATGTATACTTATATCTTTTTCAATTACTAATGGTTAGATTCATTTTTTTCTACCGATCTTTGGTTTGTGTGGAGGATTTGGATTAACAAAGAAGTGCAACATCTTATGAGTTATTCTCTAAAAAGAAATAGCGGACTGCAGCAGTATGAACTTTACTGCTTCACCTTTCATAACCAATAACAACTTCCAACTTTCACTATTTCTACTAGTTTAAATGCCGCACCTTCTTATACAGAACCTAAATCACTACGTCTGTACTTTCAACACAGCGGCGTCTACAACCGACAAGACAACACCATCACAAACCAAATGTTTTCCTTAAGTTTACCGGGAGAAAGAAAGAAAGACACAAAAAAATGGAAGGATGAGACATGATGAAAGAAGAGATGACAGCAGCTGAAGTCACCATGACGACCATGTGAGACTTTCTGCATGGATACAGAGTCACATGTCTGTGCAAACATGCATGTGTGTGATGCTGTATGCATCGGCGGCTGCACAAATATGTGAGGGCAGCAGTGTGTGTGTCTGTGTGTGTTTATCTTGGGGCAAAAAAAAAAAAATGCATATTTGCTGATCGTCCAAGTGTTTCCAGATCTAAACATAGACGCATGTGTGTGTGTGTGTGTGTGTGTGTATGTGTGTGTGTGTGTGTGTGTGGTTGCAACAGATGGACGCGGGTCGACAAATAGGTCATGTGGAATTCCTGTGGGACGACCAGCCATTCCTACACACACACACATTCACAAAAACACATTAAACACGTAAGATTTACTTTATAAGGTCTGTTTATGGGAGGCAAACACACACACACACACCCCAAATTGTTTTCCTGTGCTACTGGAACATTCCTCGTCTACCAGAAGGAGATTTATTTGACCTCAGAAAATGATCTAAGGTCCACTTTCTGCTACAGGCAATGATTTCTACTGAGGGAAAGAAGGAACTCTGACATTTTAAAACGGATCTGTTTTTATACGTAGACAGTTTCTGTGTGTAGCCGATGCATCAACAGTGTCTAAAGGCCCGTCGGACAATCCATTAATGTTAACTTATCTCTCTCTTCTTCTCCCCCTCCTCCGGTCTTGTTTCCCTCGCTCCATTTGTCTGCTGAACCTCTATGTTTTGTTCTCCAGAACAACCGACTCGATCTGACTGTTACATAACAGAGAGCGAGTAGTTCAAGTGAGCATCCACCCACATCCACTCACCGGGCCTCTCTCTGAGAACAGCCAAGCCTGATGTATAGAGCAGTGTACTGACACACAGACACAGACACAACCAGAGAGGGTTTGATTCCCCTTTAAGGACAAAACAAACGCAAAGAAAAAAATCTGTGCGTTTGTTTTTTTGTTGTCTAAATAATTCAGTCATGACACAGCGGAGAATAATGTTTGGTCCTCCTGCTGCTTCGTCGCTTGCCTTGTCCCACTTTCCTGCCTCCTTGGAAGAGAAAGTAGGACGAGAGAAGATGAAGAACACCCAGAAAGACCAGTCTGCTTCTTTATCATCTACGCACGCACACACACAAACACACAATGACTTGTCTCCACGACGTTGGCTAATTAAGTTGTCACAGCGATGATATGATACTGTACATGTCGTTAAAAAGACTGATTGAAGATTTCCAGATAAACAACAACACTGACAGAGCAGCTACCTGACAACATATTTGAATGAAACCCACACACACACACACAGACACACACACAGACACACACACACACGCACACACGCACACGCACACACACACACACACACACACACACACACACACACACACACACACACACACACACACACACACAAAGTATGTAGGTTAGCAGAGCGGGGGCGACCTCAGTAAGCAGACAGTATGATAGTTAAAAGGCATTTTCACTCCAAGTCAATTTCTTAGTAGCTTCTTTAGCAAAATCTCAACAGGAAGCTGTTCAAAAAATCACACAAATCTCCTGCTGTTTATATGATGTCAACTTGTGAACTATAACTAGAAATAAAAACAATGCATTTTTTCCCGTATATTCCTCATGGAGCTTACTGCTATTTTTGTTCAGTAAATTTCTGATTGTCCTCGGTCTGGTGAAGACCGGACAGCTGCTAACAGCTGAACAGACGTCAACATTTCCCCCAACAAACAACATTTCTTCAAGTCTTAAAGGGTAACTTCATCTAAATATTCAGCCATGACATTGAATATCTTTTAGATAACACTAAGCTACGCTTTCTGTACTCCAACACAACAAACTCTGCTGTTTCCACCATGGATGTATTCCACTATTCCACCGTCAACACATCACCTCGCCAGATTTCACAACGAGACTTCTCCTTGAGCGAGACTCTTTCCATAATGTCAGACACTTATAATAACAATCAGAGCCTGTCATGGCAAAAACAAGCACTTTTAGTGGACGTAAATGACTGTGCCAGCTTGCCTCAATAGCACCGTATTACAGCCTGTGAGCAGCTGCCGTCTGCAGCGCTCTCCTTCAATACTGGACCAATTTCAGAAAAGGTTGTTCCTATTAGTCATTTAGACACAAAACGTGTGAAAAATACCGAAGTTACCCTTTAACAGGCAGAAAGGAGCACATTGTGACAGCACACGTGGACTATGATTAGAGTCATAGTCCTGTAAGAGCACAGAGTATCCCGTTCCTGTACTGAAACTGACACAGACAGCCGTCAAAAAAACGGTTATTTTGCTAATTTATATGATGGACGAACAGACGAGAACAACAAGAACCGTAAAGAGAGCTGGAGGAGATAAAAACCTCCTCCGAGTGAGCTGAACTTCATCTGAACTTTGGCTCTGACCTGATGTGCTGGATTATTAAATAACTCTCACTCATGACACAACTATTTTTCCATTCGCTCAACGTTTAAAAAAAACCCCAAAAAACCATATTCTCTCTCTCTCACTCTCCTGATGTCAACAGTCCTGATTCCAGTTGTAAAAATCAAATCACGTTTAAAATGTTTAATGAAAACAAAGACTGGATCAGAGACAATTAGAAGCATAACACCACACATGTATGATAGTACTTGCCTAAATCATTTCCTAATGATTGAACACAGTAAATAAATAAGTTGAGGGGTTAATAAGTAAACCGATGTGAATGAATCCCGTCTGCTTCCCCCTGTCTTCTGTTGGTTTACTGTAATGTTGGTGATCATGAAACTGAAAGTATTCTACTGCTGTTCTCATTATCGCAGGTTAGTCTGTGTGAGAGGTTCACTTCAACACCTAAAATGAAAGTATTGAGGGGTCTTCTTCTGTCTGATCAACTATTAAACCATCCAAAAACAAACTACGTTGATACTCAACACAGATCACCCAGCATGTCTTATGTCTTTTTCATACTTTCCTTCTCTGTATGCATATACATTTACTATGATCCTGTTTACTAGGGCTGCACAATTAATCAAAATGTTATCCAAATCGCAATATGCCCTACTGCAATTTTCAAATAGCACTATTTGTTAAAATCTCAATATTTACCCAAACCAATGGATTCATCAGTTTTTCTATTTTCATATGATACCAGTATCTTCACTCTAGCTTTACAACTGAGCCCGCTACAACCTAAGAATCGCAATTTGCGTTAATGCATTAAAGAAATTAGTGGCGTTAAAATTAATTTGTGTTATCGCGTTTTTATTGCTATTATACTTGTCTATAACATGCAGAGGCCTCTCTGTTTATCAGCTGTATTCCATCTGGCACTAGCACAGAAGCAAAAGCTTTATGTATGTGTGTGTGTGTGTGTGTGTGTGTGTGTGTGTGTGTGTGTACGTGCGTGCTTGCGTGCGTGCGTACGTGCGTGCGTGCGTGAGTGTTGGGGGATCTCTCTCTCCGTCTGTCTGACCCAGTGACCAGCAGACAGTCATGGATTAGTACTACTGTAGATTTAAAGGGATGGGGGTGGACATTATCATGGGGGGGCTCACACAGATAAATAATGATTAATACATAGAAAATGTTTTAATTTCAGATATAAACTAAAGGCAGCTAACACAAGAGTGCAGTTATAAAAAAAATAATGTGATTTTCTTTTACGATCTCTGTTTTTGTGCAGTTTTCTAATCTATGACATTGTTCTTCCATGTGTCACCAAGTAGTGTTGTACAGTAGAGTATGTTTACCAGAAAGGAAAGGTTTATTAGTACAGCAGACACAAAAAGCATTTCAAAGTGCTTTGCATAAAGCATTAAATAAATAGAAACAACAACTTTAAAAGAAAAACTAAAAGAACTGAAAATAAAACGTTACAGGATGAACAAAGAAAGATGACAAAGTTTTTTTTCTGAAAACAGAGAAGTGTCATGTTGCTTTAATAAAAAAGGGGGAGACAAACATGACTGATGTCATAGTAAAGACAGGATGTGAACAGACAGACGAGAAAGAGGAAAAACAGCACGAGAGACGGAGGGAAAACAGTTTAAAAATAGAAAGAAAGAAAAAAGGAAACACGGAGGATAAAAGAGGGAAAAGAGCTGGCAGGCAGAGACATTAACAGGATTAGAGAGGGGGAGTTTCCTCAAACTGGCAACCCACCAGGCACACTGTCAACACACACACACACCACCCTGCTGCTGACACACACACACCATCATAAAATACAACAACAAGACCCCCACCACTGACCCACATCTTTCTCTGCTGTCAGCATATCACTAACTGTCTGTCTGTGTGCGTGTGTGTGTGTGCGTGTGTGTGTGTGTGTGTGTGTGTGTGTGTGTGTGTGTGTGTGTGTGTGTGTGTGTGTGTGTGTGTGTGTGTGTGTGTGTGTCTGTGTGTGTGTGTGTGTGTGTGTGTGTGTGTCTGTGTGTGTGTGGCCACTGGCAGGGCTGCAGGGGATGGCATGCTCACACACAAACCACCACCCACCGCCCGCCCCACTGACTTTCAAACAGGATTTCTGGCACTGCGTTAAAGCAATTCAGGCTAATGACGTCTTTAAAATTCAAAATATTAATTCTGCAGGGTTAGTCCAGGGTGGGGCATGAAGCCAGAACTTCCATGTTCATAACGGCATGGTTTTTCCTGTAGTGTTTTATAGTAAATGCCTCACCTGAACCAAACGATTATTAACACATTTTCAACTATTAACCCACAGGGAAGAAGAACAGAGCTGTGTGTTTCTCCCTTTTGGAGAGAGTCAATCAGGCGGGATTAGATAGGATTAAAAAGGGGACGTCGTCTTCTCTCTTAGCTAGAAACCGAGCTACAACCTTGAAAAATAGCATCAGAGAAATTGCCACAGAAATGGAGACAATCATGGATGAGATCGACGCAGGTAAACAGGTTGTTAAAGCCAAGTTATACAAAAAAACAACTATTTGATTGTTGTAAAACATGTTTTAAGACGTGTTCAGGGTTTCTCACTAAAACACATTACATGTATTCTTGAGATCTAAGACACGTCATGAATGCATTTTCCTTCCTCATAAAACAATATTTTAAATTGCGCATTGTTTACGTAGAATGTTTGCTACATTTGTTAGCGTGTTACCATCACCAACTGTCCATCAGCAGAATAGCATCAGGATTGTGGAAGCTGGACCGGAGAGGCCAGACACACAGCTACCCGACGTTAAAGATCGCAGTAAGCGTGCTACATATATTGACCGTCATCTTTTCTTGTAAAATCCCACACCGAGCGTCCGTCCCTGACCAGCCTAGATGAATCCACTGAGCAGACTGCACGGACCCCATTGTTTGAGAAGTGTAAATATATTTTAGATTCACTATGAAACTGTGGTGGGCCGCATTTGGCTACATTAATGTGATCAAAATCATCACTGAAACTCATGCCAATGGATTTTCGATTGCCAGATAGTCTAAATTAATAAAAGGAATGAATAGTCGACTCTTCTTCTTGAGCAGCCAGATCTGATTTGGGTACAGCCCTAGTGATGACTGATTACACTGATAATAAACATCCAACAAACTCTTCATGACAGCAACACCAGACTTCAAATATCTCATGAATATGTATATTAAATTGCAACACACACACACACACACACACACACACAACCCACCCACCAACACCAAAACATCCCCGGTGTGATTTCGTCCCACCTGAGCAGGAGAGGCTGCCAGACACCGAATACTGAGATTACATTTCAACAGATTTCACTTAATGCCACAGCTTTCAGTTGTGTGGATGTGGATTTATTTTGCCTCGTGTGTGTGTATATGTGTGTTTATGAGCATATGTGAACACTTATTTATGTATGCTGGCATGTGCTTCATGGTGTATTAGGATAAGCCTGCAGGAGAGGGGTATGGAAAGTGTGTGTGCTCGTCATGGTGGATGTGGAAAAGTGTGTGTGTGTGTGTGTGAGATGTTTGGATGCCAATATGATGCCAGAGGGATTTAGGTGGGATATAGAGGTGTGTGTGTGTGTGTGTGTGTATGTGTGTGTGTGTGTGTGTTGGGGGTGAATTTGGCCTACATTTGGAGGATGAGAGACTGTCCCTGTTTATTTATTCAAAGAGATTCGGCGTCTGTCAGGACAGACTCCGACGGTACATCTCAGATTTAGGAACACTGAAGCTGCAGGACGAGACGACGTCATCAAGTATGTAGCTTTATTACACAGTAGACAATGACTAACGCTTTCTTTGTTTTAGCCATTTTGAGATTATCATTTAATATTCTCTTGAGATGCAACTAATGCACGCCCATTAGAAGGGGTGGGGAAAAAAAAAAAAAAAATCGGGATTTTGAAATAGATTTTTTAATGCCAGAATCGATATATTTGCTTCATTTGAGTCCATGCGGAGGTAGAAGTAAGTCACCGCTTATATTGTTGTAGTCTGAGTAATGGGACGTCATATCCGTTCCGTATCTGTCAACCAAAACAAACCGCAGCCAGCCGCTGTGAGCCGAAACGAGAAAGCAGTAAACAGCGGCGGTTCCACGTGAATACGACCTGAACCCTCACATTTTAAATCCAAAGTGGTAAACACTACACATACAGTAAAGTATGGAAACACTTTGGGTTTCACACGTTGAAGAAAAAGCAGAGCTAGACATCACGGCTAAAGCTGCATGCTAACTCTGTCACGGACAGGAAACGTTATCGTATTACGGTAACGTCGGTCAAGCCGGCCATCACTCTCATCTCCGTGGTCAAATTGGCCGACGCTACGACTGTATAGCACCCATATACTGACATTTATGTTAAATGCATTCAAACGGCCCCGATGGAGCTGACCATGGATGTATAAAGAGAACGGAGCTGACGGGAGAGCTAGAGACGGACTTGGAGAAGTTAGAGGAAGTATAAACGTGGGACTACGTCCGGTTTTCAAAATAAGGTGTTAACAAAGGGAACTGTATACACAAAATACATAAAATAAGATTGATGGATTATATTCACCAGTAAATACCACTAATTTGTGAGGGACATGTCTTTATTCTTTTATTTTTTTGGGTCGCTGGAAAAAATTTAATAAATCATGCCTGACAATTACTGATATATTTGACTTCAGGCCATCTCTAACTTCCCCATGGTCTAGTGTTAAAAAAGTTAACAAATATTGCAATAAAATCGCAATACCGAATCGCAATACTTAAAAATCGCAATACATATCGAATCGGCACCCAAGTATCGTGATAGTATTGAATCGGGAGATAGGTGTATCACCCCTTTCCTAATACGTACATGAGTCTGAGTCCTCTGAGTAGAGAGATAAAGTGTGATTCATTACGAGTAAAAACAGGATTTAAACCCACTACAGACACAAATCAAAAGGGATTATGGGTAGAGCGAGACGGATGCAGATCCTATTGCATAGAAAGCCAAAATGAGGACTTTACTGATGCTCATATTCATGTATTTGTGTCCTTAACTGGTCCGAGGAGGAAAATTATAGCAGTGAGCCTGGACTAGTTTGTCATTATTGGGTCACCAGAACTATGGTCAATAAACAAGCTCCCTGTGAGTCGGGTGGTCGGGTGTAATTACTCAGTGTGAACATAAGCAAACCAAATAAAAGACAGTAAAAAAATCTCCTTCTCAACTCCAGTTTGGACCAAAGAAAACTGACTGATGGTGTGATATCACAACAGAACTGGCTGAATGTTCTCCAGTAAGCCACTTTCACTAGGTGTTGATTCTTTTTTAAACTAGTGTTGTCGATATCATATGATATTTTGGTACACACAACAAAATAATAATTTGTTATTAGCGGTGCAAGATATTAACCCTTTGAGCTCTGCAATAGAAACGGTCCAGTGCCTACTTTGTTATTTTTGCTTATTGTGATGTCATTTCTATCTTCATCTTCATCAAATGCTTCATATCCCTAAAATCTGCACAACCTAAGCTAAAGGGTTATGTAAGTCAATAAAACATAATAATTGACAAAAGTATTGAAATTGTGTAACATCTTACTAAATAAATGCACAAAACGTATTGATCCAAAAGATTTCTAAATGTGGAAACATGAATAAAATATTTCTAAACACTCCAGAAGTTATTTGAACTATGCACTTTTTTTTAATTTTTTGAGATATGCTCATTTTTATGAGCAGATAGAGTGCAAAGGCATTTTGATAGTTTCGTTATGTTCTGCACGTAATGTAACGTATTGACGCAAAAAACAGAAGCCTTAGCTTTCTGCTGCAAAAAGAATGTATGCTCTAGCTATTTAGGATCATAAAAACACTGCTAAACATGTTGTTCACCATTTTAGGTTGGTGCAATAGCATGCTAAAATGTGTTAATTAGCAATAAACAGATAGGAATGTCTTTAGCTTTGCAGGTATTTGGTCATAAACCAAGGTATGGGACAAATTTGAAACGATGATGGCGCTAAATGAAAAGTCAGGGGATCACATGAATGCACTACATTTCATGGCAATAGCTTATCGACCCAACCCTTTAGAGTCTAACGAGTCCATGTGCTGTAGATGCAGGTGTACATCACCAGAGAAGTCTTTTCTGTGGTCTGTGAATGTGTGTTTGTATTTTCTGCTCCATATAGCAGCTTCAGAGAGTTGGTCTGATCTGTGCAGAGTGCAGCAGTAGATGAGAAACACTGATAGAAAAAAAAAAGCCTCAAAAGACCTAATTTGGGCACAAACACCCACAAACACAAGATATGACCTCATCACATCACCGCCGTACTGACGCACACCAACACGACTGCACACTGTGAACTCAGTCTGGAGTGAATGATTATTTTTAGGAGAGGAGAGAAAAAAAAGTTCACAAACATATGATGTCACATGTGACATCATCTTTATGGTTTAAGGGTGTAAAGCGATGTCACGGCCCGCGGACAGAGTCTGACTCACCGGTGTCAGGTATCAAAAGAAAAGACCACTTCCTGTCGGGCTCAGGGATCTTACTCAGTGATCGGGTGTCCCGCAGTAAAGTTATGACCTCCTCTGATGTACAAAGATCCTTTCTGAAGGGACGCAGTGTCACTCTCATCACAGAAAGATGTAGATGAAGTCACTTTTTTTAGGAGAGTTCCTGTTAGGACTGCACAATTAATCGAAATCACAATATGGCCTACTGAAATTTTCAAATCGCAAGGAGACGCAATATTTGCTAAAGGTGAAAAGTATGTGTAAAAATACCATTTTAAATTAAATATTGTGGTGCTGCAGAGATGTCCTGGCCTACACATTATATTCTACCGACTTAAGAAAACATCTTTTTTGGTACAAATCCCTGCAAAAATCACACCATAATAATTTTAATAAAAATAATAATGTAAAAATTATCATTCATATCATATCGCAATTGCAATATCAGTCAAAATAATCTCAATTAGATACTTTTTTCAAAAAACGTGCAGCCTTACTTCCTGTTTCATATAATCAGAAAAGTCTAAACTGAAAGGTTGAGCAAATTAAATTAACTTTCAGTTTAAACTGAAAGTTAATTTCTTGACATTGGGAATAGTAGTTTGACAAAATAATCTTAACTTAAGGTCAATTTACTAGCTTTCTCTGGAGCTTTCAACTATATATCTCAGGCTTCCACCCTCACCCCAATATAAGACCACCTGCGCTGGGCTATATAAATGCAGCTATTTCCCAGCCATGGTAGGCATGAAGTACAAATGATGCCGACTGTCGTTCATCTGTATAGCTGTGCTTAATAGTTTTGTGGGGCGGGGGGGTTCTCTCCTTGGACTCTGACAGGAAAATATCCAAGCTGTTGCCTCCTGAAAACAATGAGGTGGGGAGCGGTCACTTCCTGTTTCTGTGCTGGTGAGAGGCACCACCTCACGGTGTCATTATCGAGAATCACAACCCCACCCGTCTTCAGGTTAGCTTCTGCTTTGTCCAGTACTTAAGACAAAATAACATAGACTGTATATAAGAAGTGGACGTAGTCACCGTGACGTCACCCGTTGGTTTGTGATCTGCCATTCTGGTTGACCACTGCAAAATACCTGCAAAACTAAAGCCAGTTAGCAAGACATTGTCGTTGCGAGCATGTTAGCATGCTAACGTTAGCGTTTAGCTCGAAGCCCCACTGCGCCTTAGTACAGCCGCAAAGAGCCGCTAGCTTGGCTGTAGACTCTTAAACGTAAATGACCTAAACAATGAATCAATTATCTAAATAGTTGCCAATCAAACTCTAATTGTATCATCTCATGAATTCAGTCAATCAAACATTGGCTATATGATATCACTACTTCTACCACGGCACAGCAAAAACGTCAAATGGTGCAATCATTAAAGCAATAAAACATTTCTATAGTATTTTAATGGTGGCAAAAAAGCAACAAAGAGTAATATAGAAACTATTTTAACAGCCAACCTGCACTGACTACCTCTATTCTGATCGATGTTTTACATTATATATTACATTATAACACTGCACTCTGCACTAATCCAAGCTGACAGGAGTCAACCTTTATTGGGTCCTGTTTGATTGTATTCTATTATTTTCTACCTCAGTCCAGCGGGCTCTTCTCTGATCTGTATGGTGTCTCTGCGGCTGTTCGCTCCTCTGAGAGAAGCCATTAACTACTCCATTAACTGCTTCATTCACTGCTTCATTCACTATGCATGAGGCTTTGGCCCTCGGCCCCTGCAGCCCTCTGTGAACTCCACTTCCATTAAGGTGAAGATTAAAGTAAGGGTTCATGTTTAAAAGCATGTATTTATGAAGTTTGAGGTCAGGGTTAGTTTAGGTAAATAAAAGGGCTTTTTTGGTTTGTAAACAAAAAAAATTTTACTAGCCTATTTTTAATTGAATATCAAACTACTGACCAATACTTCCGTACCATGTCGTTGCCAAAATTCTGAAACCGTGACGGTGCAAATTTTTCTACAGTACCGCAGGTTTCCGGGGATCTGGGCTCGAGACTAATGGCGTCCCGTCATTATGGGGACAATACTAAATTTCCCTGATAATGCTACATTGTGAACAACAAAGCCGGGTTGAAATCGGCAGGAGGAGAGTAACGTTAGCCGTTAGCAGCCGGTGGGTGTCACAGTCCTTCTTGGCTCAATAAAGGAGCTAACAGCTAACGTTCGGAGGATGCATAATGATCAAGTTCTATTCAGTGAAAATGAGGCGAAGGTAAATTATAACGTTATCATGATGTATTCAAATGTAATCTTGTAAAACTATCTTCAGTTTCTTCATTTTACTGGTATTGGTATTGACTACTAAATTTCTGGTATTGGGACATCCATATATGAAGTATTTGTCTTTTTTGAGGTAAATTCGTAAAAATTCGTAAATAAAAAAAATGTTTTTTGACACATCCGAAGAAAAGCGTCTGCTGTAGTTAATGTGGCTTACAGTATTTCAGGGTCCTCACAAGTATAAATAAGAGGATGTGTGTGTGTCCGAGTGTGTGTGTGTCCGAGTGTTTGTCCAAGTGTCCCAGCTGTCATTACGTTCAGGTGTGGCGGGAACACTGAGCGGATATAGACCCTCCTCTAACCCAACACCACACCGCATTCCTGGGAATCCACAGCTTCCTCTGTGTGTGTGTGTGTGTGTGTGTGTGTGTGTATGTGAAATGGAAGGAAGAGCAGTGAGGTAGAGGATGTGATGGTGATAAACTCTGGGCGGTGTATCATGCCTTAGGGCACACATCATGCATCCATCCACGCACATTAAAAACATGCTCTATTCACATCTTGCTGCATCTTTTCAAAGTCCAAACATGAAAAAAATTAAGATTAGTTTTTCTCTTCGAAAAATAAAAGACATTGGAGAAGGCCGTCACAGCCGATGTGCGCGGTGCAGCGGCGCCAGGTGGAAACCTGCAGCCCAACAGCAAAAGCTGGACCGGAGAGGCCAGACACACCGCCATCCAGCGTTAAAAATCAGACAGAAACTCAGTAAATTTTGGGACACACTGTGTGGATCGTCAGACATTTCACGAATAAAAATGTAAGAAGAAACAAAGAGGACAGTGAGGGACAGAAAGAAGACTGAATGAGTTGGAGGATGAAAATAAAACACTCGTTTTAGAAGCAGATTCTGGTGTGAAGTTTCACAGCAGGTCTATTTTTATCTGGATTTGTGTGACTGATGTGAGCAGAGAAGGAGGTCAGTCAGAATGAATAAAATCCTGCAGATGGTTATAATGTGAATCACAAACATGTAATCTTATGTAATCTCTCTATGCGTGGTTCAAACACACACACAGGGGATGTTGTTTCTGTCAATATGACTCATACTATCGTACAATATAAAGGCCTTTACACACTGAGGGCGTTTTTTCATCAATATATTTCTTTCAAACTGTTGTTTTTGTCATGAATACTTTCACACAGAACATGAAGCTGTGGAAAAAGCAACGTAATTTTTTTACGGAGCAACGATGATTTTTCTGAGCTTTCGCAAAACAAAACAAGATAAAACAAGACATTTGAATATGTCAACTTGGGCACGAGGAAAATTGTGATGTGCATTTTCAATGTTTGTGACATTTTATGGACCAATAATCGATTAATCAGGAAAATATATGTCAGATAAATCTATATTTGTTGCAGCCTACAACATACATAAACCCTTAATTAAGCAGACATCAGTTCGGTTTGGAAACCACCCTCCTTAACTTTCTGTTTCTGTCCACCATCTTTAAAAATCCCCTAAATCTCCAAACACTGGGAACGCTCATCATTAGTCATTATCTATTTAATAAATAAAAGGCAAAAAAACATCAATAGATTACTCAATAATGTACAAAGAAATAAAATGTCTCGCTGTCCACCTTAGAGCAGGTCAAACTAAAGTTATTCCTCAGAACTGAACCACTCGTTTAGCTTTAAAACCTCAGCAGGTATTGGACATACAGGAAATACAGGACAACACCACCATCACACACACACACACACACATACACACACACACACACCATCACGGTCTGTTGGTTGATACCACCATATGAGCCGAGAGAGAGCAGACTGACCGGTTGGTTTGGTTTGGTTTGGAAATCACCTTCCTTCACCTTCCTGTTCCTGGACTCAGCTGATACCTCCGTCCTTAAAAAGCATTCAGTGCTTCCACCAGATCACTCCATCATCAGTATCTGTTATAGATTCTATGGGTCTAATGATATATATATCTAATCATGTTAATTATGGATTACTGTAGTAAGTACATTTCCCGGAGCTCGGTGTTACCGGTGTTACACGGTGGTCGGGCACACACCGTCGTTTTGCTTTTTTTTTATAGAAATAAAGCCGATTTAATTCATTTTCGCATGTTATCAATATATAGTCGGGCGACGGACGCTACAAACTGAAAGTGAAAGTGTCTCAGAGTAGCAGGTGTCATATTTCACACACGGGACGAGAGAGAGTTGACAGACAAGACGATGGCGGAGGATTTGGTGTCAAAGCGAAAAGTAAAAGCGCTAATTTGGCATTATTTCAGATTTAAGCCCAATGCTAAAAGGGAACCGTAACGTTAATGAGGTGTGCAAACCTGCAGCCTCGCAGCGAAAGCTCTACCAGAGAGGCCGGACACACCGCCATCCAACGTTAAGATCAAAGTAAGCGCGCTACGTATACTGAGCGTCATCTTTTCTTGTAAAATGTCCGGTGTAACATCGGTAACACCGGTGTGGAAAATTCCCTCACCGTCACATCCTACCCAGAGCCAAAGAAAACGTCTTCAAATGTCTTGTTTTGTGTAACCAACAGTCCAAATCCCAAACAGACAAAAGCAGCAAATCCTCACATTTACAAAGCCGGAGCCAGAGAATATTTGGTGTTTTTGCTTGATAAATGACTTAAACTATTAATCAAGATTAATTCTGTGTAAGTCAACTTTTTGTCCAAAAGTATATCTACAGTATGAAACAGCAGAGTCGCTGAGTCCCAGCGACGTGGTCAGACAACACGTCGTACACATCAGTTCTTTCCCAGCGTAGTTACAGGAAGGTGTTGGTGGGAAGCAGTTTAAGGAAACCAGCTCCAGTTTGTGTTTCACTACAAGTTGAGGCTTGTGTTGCTGCTGATATGAAACTAGGCTGAACCACAGTGTGTGTCCGTGCATGCATCTGTGTACTTGCATTTTCATTTTTGTAAAACGCGTGTGTGTGTGTGTGTGCACCACGTGTCACAGTGACTCACTCTGTTCTTTCTCATCTAATTTCATTTCATGGAGGTTGATCACAGCTCTCGAGTGATCAGACACAACTCCATCTTCAACAGTGAAGAACCAACACACACTGTTTACTACCATCAGACCAGCCTGTCAATGATCTGATTAATGAGGATGATGTTGTCCTTAATTAATCACATGTCCACTCTTCACAGCGTGTTGGTATTCCTTCAGTTGCTTCGTCTAGATGTATCTGTTTGTCAAACAGAAACACCTGAACATGCAAGTCTGTAGGTCAGATGTAGTAAACCGAACCGCCCTCAGGGCTGCACAATTCTGCATCGCTGCATGTTTTTAACTCTACTACGCTGATGATGGAAATATGCACAGCTGCAGACGAGCTCCTGCTGCTCATTCAGACCCGATGCACCCTGTGACTCTCTGGAGATGGAAACAATAAATATATTTTGCACCTGCAATCGTGCAGAAGAAGCAAAGCTTTATGAGAGGAAAACAGCAGTTAGATATTCGCCGTCAGCTCCACAAGATGCTCAGTGATCTAACAATTAGAGTTAGACACCTGTCTGATGTCTCATATTTACTGACTGACCAAAACATGACGGGCAATTTAGAAACATGTTCTCCTCTCCGACGCTTCAAATGTTCAATCATATATCTAAACACAGAATTATTAGCAATATCTCACTCTTTTTACTGGTATATATATCGCAATATATCGAATCGTAACCCCTGTATCATGATACGTATCGTATCGCCAGATTCTTGCCGATACACAGCCCTACTTTATAGGGGAGCTTTCAAGGCCTGATTTGAAATCGTGTAATAAAAAACACATATTTAGCACCACAACCGCAAACAAACAAATCTTCCATCCAAACACCAACAGATACGAAATAAAAGTACAATAAACCACACAGCTCTACACCACGACTGACAAAATACTGTCATATTACACACAACTGCTTTGTAATGGAGCTCTGAAGCGCGACGCTGAATGAAACAGAAACCCTGTGTGTGTAATATCTGGACATCAGCTATCATCAGCAGGTTGAATCCAAACCCGAGTAAAACCCTGATCCAGAGCTGCTGTGAAGCAGTTAAACTGAACCTCGCCGCCTCCCTTCACTTGATGCTGCTGTGTGTGTTTCTGTAGACGTGACCCACTGTGGTTACGTAAGCCACATTTCTTTTTTTAGTGCACATAAACAAAGTTGCAGAGTGAAGTACAGCAACATAACGTCACTGAGACTTTCCAGTCAAACTGCAACAGGGCCGACCTTGATATTCATGCTGCTCTGTGAGGAGAACACACTTCAGTTTCCTGAGGTTTTATCTCCAGCCCAACACAGTGGAGGTGAATGAATTCAGTCTGCAGTGCTCACAGCATTGAAAAATTTTTTGTATTGTTTATATTTCTGGTAGGGTTGGGCAATATTGAAATTTCCCTACTGACGATATTGCTTTAAGAAAAAAGACGATATTATCGTCTAAAAAAAGCTGAAGAGAGACGCACGTAGATATAAATATCTATGGACTGGAGACATTGCAATACATAAGTGGCCACAATGTATAGACAGTTAGCGCTATTTTACACAATGACATGCTGAGATCAATAAATCAGATCAATCAGCTGGTGACTAGTAACTGTCCTTGTATAGTCTCGCCACCGTCTATATTTTGTTACCTTTGATTGAGCGAATAAATATCAGAACCATGGGAAGTGATACGTATCGTATTTGTAAAAACGTATCGTTACACCCCTAGTGATGCTGTATCAATTCTCACTATCGATTTTTAATTAATAGCTTACATGCAAAGTTTAACTCAGTCAATACTGTATTTCATTTGCAAAGAGATGCACCTTGGTGCCATCTCAAAGTAGTGCTATGATGTTGGATGTTACAGTTACTGTGATGCAAATCCCACTGTTCTGATTGCACATTTTCTTACAGATTACTCAGATTCTATGCATATGGTGGTGTGTTCTTTATACTATGTATCGCTATATATCGAAATATATTGGATCGTAACCCCTGTATCATGATAGATTGTATCACAGGATTCTTGCCAATAGACAGCCAAAGTACCTCAAAATTGTACCGTATTTGAGTAAATATAATCAGTTACTTCCACCACTGCCTTTCACTGGTAACTATGATGATTATAAACATGAAGCTCAGCCTTAATAACAGTACTCTTGTAAATAAATCAGCACTAACAGAGTGTGTCTGGGCTTCCCATGCCTGTTTACAACTCTGAATGGATTAAAAAGGAAGTGGTGGGGAATTCCACTGAAGGCCCCACTGATCCTGCAGACATTTACTGCAAACTGGGAAAACCCGAGGTAGCTGTTCAGTGAGTCTCAGGTAAGACAGGTACCACAAAGAGTCCACATCCAGCTGTGCATCCGGTCCAGGATGACCACGCTGCTGTAACGCGTTACTGCGTTACGTTACCGCCCAGAGACGCCAGAAGGATGCCTACCTGCGTCCACCGTGTCCGACAGGTCGTGGTTGGCGGCTGTGCGGGGAAACTCCTTCAGTTTTCGGGCGCTGAGGTTGAGTGCGCCGCTGGCCGCCGCCTCCTCCAGAGCCCGCTCCAAGCCCCGGTTGGGAGGCAGGTTCGACGGGGAGGAACCGAGCTGAGGACGAGCCGACTCCGGTCCCAACGTCGCCATAATGCGCCCCCTCTCCACGGTTCTCCGGGTGTGTTTGTGCGTGTGTCGGGTTATATCCGAGAGACAGACTGCGTGCAGGGCTAGCTAAACGTCCAGGCAAACAGCGGGACTTCTTCAGGCGTGCCGAGCCGTGCCGCGTTCAGTTTCCTCCTCGATTGTAGCCGCCGCGTCCGCCTCCCTGTCTGCGCGGTGCGTAAAGCGTAAAAGGTGCAGCAGCGGTGCGACATCCGGCCGCAACTTTTCTAAATAAATTACCTTCCATTATATACTGCAGGCTACTAAATTGTTAAATCTTTCTGTGATGAATAATTTAGAAACATTTACAGTACAAACCATTTAGAAACATTGACTATTTTTTTTTTATTTATTGAATTAGGACAGTGCACATTAATTTAATTTCATTTCGTTTCAAAATGTATTTCGAACATGTAAAATAATAATAATAATAAAAAAAAGAGAATCATCATACAACAAGTGGACTGCCAGAAAAAAAGCAGTATCCACATACAATAAAAATCATAATCAAAAGAAATTGTCAAACACTTGCCTTGGTTTACATATTCGAAAAGGAGTGAGAAGAAGCACAAATGTATTTAACCCCACCCCTTTTCCATAACTCATTCATTAATAAGTAACCAGCGTCCTTATTGACATAAAAATATAATCTGAGTTATTTTTCCTAAACTTGTTTAACTATAATTATAATTATTACCTTTCATCTCTGTCATATAGAAATATAAATTAATTACTGATATAGTTATCCTTATCAAAATATAAATTCATTATCACTAAAGAATACCAAATCATTATCAACATAGCAATACGCATCAATGTAAATATGTTGTGATATTGAGATATTATCAGAATCAGAATCAGAATCAGAAACTCGTTTATTGCCAGGTGTATCAGGTTTACCCTAGGAATTTGCTTTGGTTCGTTGGTGCAAATAAGCAGTAAAAAATAACAGTAGAATAATTAAAGTGTTAGAATAAAATAAGAATAAAAAATTGAAATCTACCAATATACAATATAAGATGCATGCATATATGATATGCATGAGTACATGACTGGTTTGTTTTTAGCCAATGTTTGAGCAAATTTTAAAGGTTAAATAGTGGTCACAGTCCCTGATATGTGCTGGTGATTTGTACCACAGATGTGCCTCTAACAGACACCACCATTTGACTATATTTATATTTAGTTCTATGCCTCGGTACATTACAGTTTGTGCTCTGGTATTTATCATATTATTGTGTTTTTTACTGGATAAAATCATTTAATGGTGGGGGGGCGAGCCCATTTAAAACTTTAAAAACAAGACAGACATCCGTGAAAGTTTGGTAAATGTCAATGTTTAAAATGTTGTTCTTACTCATAATATTGCAATACTTGAAATGAAAAGGTTTCCTGTCAAAAAATGTTGACTGTCTTCTTGAAGATAGACTTGATGGGATTTAATGTGCTTGCTGTTGATACTGTTTTGTTTTGATATTTAGCTTATTTAATAATTTCCATAAAGATGTGAAAGCTACAGACCTGTATAAATATATATCAAGTGTGAAAAAAATTAAATGTATCAGAAACTGCTGCAGTTGCCACAGTTTGTGCCTCTCCTGTAAAAATCTTTTTCAAATTTGAGTCATATTCTCTAATGATTTCAGGCAAGTCTCAGAAATAAAAAATAAATAAATAAATAAATAAATAAGTTTAACAAATAAAAAGAAACGTATGAAACTTTATTTTACCCTCTAAACCGGCTGACCTAAAAGGATGGCTCATTTTAATTTCCAGTAATGACTTTCTTACATATTTTATTGTGAAGACCGGCCCTCTACGTTTCCGTTTTCACTCTGCATTTCTTTGACTTGACGCAGCTCAGTCACTGCGGCTGCGCACTGGATTGTGCAGCTGGGAAACAGCAGGGGCATTAAAACAACAGTGGAAACACAACTAAACAGCGACATCTGCTGCACAGAGTCAATGCATGCTGCACTTGAGTAGAAAAGACAGTTTTACAGAAGCTTTTACCACATGTACTGATTCATATCCGAGTGATACTGTAGGTGACTGTGTTAACTTTACCCCAAATCCTGGTCCTGTTAGAGGCCCATAAAACCCACATAAACTGCTGACTCATAACAGAAATGAACAAAATCTTATTAGTGTGGACATCCATGGTGTACAAAAAAGTAGTATACTTCAAGTTTATTTTATGAAGTATATTTCCCAAGTATACTTTATGTAGTAAGTATAAGCTACTAATACCAATGTACTAGTAATAGCCTATACTTGTAAGTGTACTACTTCAAAACTTCTTGGGACTAAATTGGCCCACTTTTGGGTTTAAAAGTATACTTTTAAGTGTAAGAATATTAATCTTTGAGTGCACAACTAATTTACATCTAAGATGTATTTTGTAAAGCAACTATACTATGAAGTGAACTATACTACAAGTGAACTTATGGGTGTGTTAGCTCACTAATTATATGCTTGTAGCCCACTTTTTAGTTTATGAAAGTACACTTAAAAGTATACCATTTTTTAGTTTAATAGTTTTTACTGCAAGTATACTTGTAAGTTTTCTTTAACTTATAGTACTTGACCAATGATTTATGTATTGCCTAAACCTAAAGAAGTCTTTTTGTTTGTGTTCAAAACGTGAAACGTTTCATTCAGTTTTCCATGTTAGAACGTGTTGCTTTTAAGTTTCACTTTCACTTTTACAACGTAGTAGGTGTAGTAGGCCCCTAATGATCCACATATATGGTGCCTATAGCGACTGATAACGCCTATTTAATTGCCTGATAACAGTCAAATCGGGTGCAGCATTGCAATGGAGTTTTGAACTGCTGGTGGGTCTAGATGAAAAGTCAGAGGATGAACAGAGTCAGTGTTTAGCCATTTTTGTCTGGAGTAAAGTGGGCCGAGTGACAGACCAACATTGTCATCCATAAAGCCTGCATGGCCACAAGTGTGGGCATAAAAAACATGCAACATAGATGCAGCAAAAGCCGAGATATCCTGACTAAAAGTCACTGGACTACGTCAGGCTTTAAAAACACTCCCATAATGCAGCTCATCTTCTGTTAGACCTCCCCTGCCTGGTATTGCCCACATCTGTTTTCAAACTCCAGGCCCCAGTTTGAAATGCAGGCCCAAGCCAAGATACATCACCGGGGTTTTTTGCTCCGACTGTAGACAGCTGAGAGTTGTACTGCTGATGGAGCTGAACGTCAGGAGTAAAATCAGTATCCTTTTAAGCTGCTGCAGGTTAAACACTGAGCTCAATATAAACACACATATTGATGGAGGAGGACTTAGTGCTGATGTGATACCTGAGTTTCTGTACTGACACCTAAATTTGACTTTAACTTACTTTGAGTAACCATGTTTTTTCTACAAAAGAAGCCAAACTTCTCAACTCTTAAGCAGCCGTACAAGAACTTTGCCTAGCTTAGCTGTGATGAATTTAAATTTGGAACTAGGCCTATTTCATGAATAAGGAATATTATAAATGTTAACAGATATTTGGCAACTTTTGGTACTATGCAGTTTTAGAGGTGCCACATAAACATTTTGATCAGCGCTGAATAAGGGTTGATCATTGATTTGATAGGAAAAGATTACAAACAAACCAAAAAAAATGACTTAATAAAGGTTGATACTTTGAAGTAAAAGCAGGCCTGGATTCAGCTCTGTAAGCAGAGAGAGAATCTGCTTTGTGTTGAAGGTAAAAGCCCTTATTTACTGCCATCTGAGGGTGTGTGTGTGTGTGTGTGATATAGTGAGAGAGCTCCATTGGGGAGTGCTGAGTCAACCGATTACATAACAAGCTTGCATCAGCAGATACACAGTGCGGATCACTGATTACAGTATGTGTTCCAACACATGGTTGTACTTGTATAGCCCACTTGTGAGGACCTTTATTGACATAATGTGCAATACTGTACTTCCCACAGACTAAAGGCCTTTACTCTAATGCTGACCTTTATTCTAAACATAACCCCAAACCAAGTCTTAACCCGTAAACAGACCTTTGAAAATGTGAAGACTGGACAAAATTTTCCAAAAAACTTTAATTTTCTCACTTTCTAAAAATGTCATAACTTCCTTAAAATTTCCTAACTTTCTAAAAATTACCAAAAGTGTCCAAAAAAATAAAATTTTCTCAAAATGTCCTCACTTTAAAATTGTCCTCATTTTCTAAAAAATGTCCACATTTTCTAAAAAAATGTCCAAACTTTCTAAAATGTCCAAACTTTCTAAAAATATTCTCACTTTCTAAAAATGACCAGATTTTCCAAAAATGTCCAAACTTTCCAAAAATGTCCAAACTTTCCAAAAATGTCCAAACTTTCTAAAAATGTCCTCATTTTCTAAAAGTGTCCTCACTTTCTAAAATGACCAAACTTTCTAAAAATGTCCTCATTTTCTAAAAATATTCTCACTTTCTAAAATGACCAGATTTTCCAAAAATATCCAAACATTCTAAAAATGTCCTCATTTTCTAAAAATGTCTTCACTTTCTAAAAATGACCAGATTTTCCAAAAATGTCCTAACTTTCTAAAATTGTCCTCACTTTCCAAAAGTGTCATAACTTCCTAAAATGGTCATAACTTTCTAAAAATGTCCAGATTTTCCAAAAATATTCTCACTTTCTAAAAATGTCCTAATTTTCCAAAAAGGTCAACACTTTCTAAAAATGTCTTAATTTCCTAAAAATATCCCCACTTTATTTATTTAATATTTATTTCCAGACAGACACTTTCCTCTTACATTAAAAGTACATACAGGGACAATCCAAGGAGTCTTTGGGCCCTGAGTCCTCCTGACATCTTCCAGTTTGTAAAAACAAATAAAACAAACATTAAAGGCGTTCTAAAGGGAGATAACGTTTTCATTTAGCAAGTTTAAGTTAAAGTAACGTTATGAAGCATGTTTACTGTCAGTGTTTTGTGCATTAACATGACGGTAAATCAAACCCACTGATACTTCGACTCAGAGGAAAACTTCCTCTTTCTTCTCTACCAGCTGCAAGCTGACGTGGTAGCCGTCAGTCCGTTCAGCTGAGACGCTTTAATATTTCTGCTGAAAAAAGACTTGCCCTTTTCTATCTGCTACTGTTAATTTGAGGAAGATGCACCATTATAACCTTTGAACATGTAACTCCAGCTGTGGCATGTTCTACTGAGTACATTTATACTGCACCAACTCCATTTTTATCTGATTCTATTTGTCTTTACTATGTGTTTTTATGTTCTTCAGCAAGATCACACTTTTCTCCAAGAAATCATTTAAGAGTTATGTATCAGATTTAGAAAATAAAAGCACGGGTTGATGCACAATGAGGCAAATACACATAAAGAAAGAACACATATCTCTGCAGTAAACAAGAGCTTTTTGGCCTTTCTGTCAGAAGAAACATTGCTGACTGCTCAGCCACAGAAAGTACAAACCACTGTTAAATACAGGAAGTGCTGATAACCAACCGCCTCTCTTCCTTTCTGTGCAACAGCTTTTAGTGGATCAAGATTCGTTTCAGTCCCTTCAGCCTCTGACAGGTCACCGCTTCAGTTAAGGAGTTTACAAAATGGTGAGTAGCTTGGATTATTTTGCTGTTTTAAAGATACTTGTTTGTGTTTTGGTCAGTGTTGCTTCATTCTTTAGTCCAATGCACTTTGCTTTTAGTGAAAAACATCTTGGTACTTCAAGACGTTATCATTCACAATCAGAGTCTATTTCTGCACCCACACAGGAAGTTTTCAGCGAATCAGCGTCTTAAACTAATACGTTTTATACTGTATTAACATGTTAAACCCAATTTCACTCTTTTAACACACTGAATAAAACTCTTGTGGGTTTGGGGACTAAAACCAACACGGTTCTCAGTCTTCAAACTTATTCCATTTTTATTTGGAAATTAAAATTCTGAAAATGACAGTGTTTTGTTTGGTGTTACTGTCTGTATTAGCATTAAAATATTATTATTTTTTCCTTTCTTTTCTCACAATCTGGATCTTTTTTTTAAATTCACTTATTACATGTTTTATGGGATATTTTTTGCTAATTAAATTGAAATTGGCAAAGCATCCATTAGATAGATAGATAAAAATGACTAGTAACAACAAAGGTAGGCGATCAGTGTTGGGTCGAAGAGTCTTGATTGATTTGTGTACCAAATGTCACGGCAACCCATCTAATAGTTGATCTGTCTCTCTTTCTCTCAGTCAGTTTAGTTGAAGGCTCCTTGAGCTGCATCTTTACTGTTTAACAGCAACTGAAGCTGAGTGGTTGTATTTTTTGATGTGAAACCAGCTGGTGTTTATGAAGCTGTGATACTGTGGGTGTACTGTGTACTGTGAACTGTCACATTGTACTGTCACATTGTACTGTCGGGGAAATACCAGAGACAGAACCAGTGCAAGCTAGTGTTCAGGACCACCCTTACAAAAAAAAGTATACTTCACGTTTATTTTTTTAAGTAAACTTAACTTTAAATATATTCCCAAGTATACTTTATGTAATAAGTATACTAATATCAATGTACTAGTAGTATACTTGTAAGTGTACTACTTCAATACTTCTTGGGACTAAATCGGCTCACTTTTTAGTTTATAAAAGTATACTTTTAAGTACTTTAAATGTAAGAGTAGAAAACTTTGAGTGCACAACTACAATAGTTTACATCCAAGTTGTATTTTGTACTGCAACTATCATGTGAACTATACTACAAGTGAACTTATAGGTATACTGTTAGTTTACCAGTTATGTACTAGTAGCCCATTTTTTAGTTCATGAAAGTACACTTTAAAGTATACTCTCAGAAAACTACCAGTTTAATAGTTTTTACTACAAGGATACTTGTAAGTTTTCTTAAGTGGACTTAGTTCTTAGCCAAATATACTTTTCTGTATATTTTTCAGTATAAGCCAAGTAAACTTCAACAAGTTTCAACAAATTTCAACAAGCTTTCAACTCCCAAAATGAAAACTAAATCATTTTTTCTCAGAAATAGCTTCATACTAGTGTCCATAAACTCTACCTGTCTGATCTGGTCTGTGCTAAGTGTAGATGAGGGCAGTAATCTGCAGACTTTGACTTTTAAGAGCCTTTAAGTTGTTTTATGATCCCGATCAGACTCTATGAACGAGCAGCAGGAACTGCAGCAGCACTGATAAAACTTCCTGCACACGTCTCCAAACAGAAAAAAAAGGACGACAAGTGAGTTTTGAAAGTCACAAATCTCGTTAGTCAACATCAGTAGTGATCAACTGTCTGAAGATATCAGTGTTTGGGTAATTTTGGATTCTCTTTGAGTCAGTGAAATCCTTTCTCATGGCCACAGCTGGCTGCTGTTTTGTCATCACTCAGGAAGCACTGTTGCACCAGGAAGTTTGCACCAAAGCTGCGGTCATTGGGAAACTTAGTCTCTCCTCTTCTGTGCAGATGGACAGCTGCAGGGGCATGTCCTCCTTTCTCAAGCGATCCAGATATGTCAGCTGGTGTGCGGACTCTGCAGAGTCACCAACACCTGCAACTACAGCTCTGACAGCAACGGGTAAGATCCACCACACTCTCAAAATAAGTTTACAGAGCTTTGAAGCACCTTCTTATGACTGCAGCTACACAGGAAGCATCAGGTGACATACCTGCTTAGCATGGGAAACACTGATCAGAGATGAATCACATTAAAAGCCTGTACCTGGTAGGCTTTTTATTTCAAAATAAAAGCCTACCAGGAACAGGCTCTTAATGGGAATCATCTCCCTTCTTCTTGTTTCATCTCAGCTCTGTTTCTGGTTCACAAGAAACACAAGCTTGAAAAATCGGAGCCCACGAAACTCCCTCTCATCCCTCAGCAATGACAGTTGATAATATATATTGGTAAAATACATACGTCTGTCTCCTCTTTCTCTCTATAAGCCGCCCCAGAAGAATCTTCACACCAAAACCATCAGCCGGCTGGTTCAGGATCAGTCCCACTTCTCCTTCTGTCACCACCAGAAACCAGTGGAGGAGAAACAAACACAACATTTTCTATTGAACGCCCACAGCCAACTTACACAAAGAAGACCCATCACGAGGCCTTCACACATTCCCATCCCTCACAGTTGAACCCACACTCCAGCTCTGCTGAAGATGATGACGGTGAGGAAGGAAGGAAGAGGAACGAAGAGGACTCGTCTCTTCTGCATCCCAAGGACAAAACCTTCCTCCTTCCCAGGAGCAGTCCGGTCATCTCCAGACGCCACCGGCCCGTCTCCTGGCATGGAGGGGTTACTGACACATCTGCCCAATCAAGGTAACTGAAAACAAAAAACACTCTGCATTGGCTTCACTTTTCAGACCTGGAGGTTGCTCACTGGTAATAATAACATAGTAGTAGTAGTTGCCAGAGGAAAGATTGACCAAAAACATCTCTCACTGGGGCACCACGATAGCGTCACAATCGTGCAATATGCAGTCATGAAACTTTACAGATGTAGTTAATTTCGAAGATGTGTGTGGTCCGAGCAAGGGCACCGTAAGTAGGGGGACAGGAAGTGGGGAAGGGGCCATTTACGCCACTGGCCCAATGAAGAGATTTTTGTCTTGGCAAGATTTAGAGAAATCCAACATAATAGGGCATTTCTGTCATTGAAATGTAATGTTTCCAAATGCTCTCTTCCTGAATTTGTGAAAGTGTATATTCTGATTTGTAATGTGGTAATCCTTTTTGACTTAAAGTGAAACATAACTTCTTCTAGCTTGGACTCCCAGTCTCCTGCTTCTGGTTTGCTGTCTCTGAATCAGTGCCTCACAGTGACCAGTACGGAGGATCTGGGATCCAAACCGAGCTCCTGTCACCACCCGTCCCCTCTCCAGGAGAACGAGAAGCCGCGTTGTGTTTCTGGTGAGGTCTCTGAGCCTGGTTCCATGACATCTGTCTGTGTACTTTTTCTACTCTGATGGCTAATGTGTTAGAAAACTCATTTTTTACAGAGCCAACATACACAAAGGAACATGCCACTGGAGTCTTCTTTCGTACCATTACACGTTACACAAATTAATTTCAATGCTGATTTAACTGTTAAATTAAGTTGTACTCTTTTTGCATGTGTGTGTGTGTGTGTGTGTGTGTGTGTGTGTGTGTGTGTGTGTGTGTGTGTGTTTTGTCAGGCCTCTCTACCTCAACACAACACAGCCATGAGAGAAGGTGCAGTGGTATCCCAGAATTCTTTGCAGACATCTTTAAGACCAGTTGTGAGCTGGAAAAGGTGCGATTGTCGCAAGTACAGTAACACTTAAAGTTTATTAGTACTGTAGAAATGTCTGTAAAATGAGTAATATGATGCACCTGGCAGTGAGTTTGGTGTGGTAGACGCAGGTTCAGAGAGCTTTTTAACACAACAGATGAATATTTTGATGCTGGGAAAGACTCAGATATCAGTTTCATCTCTTAATCTCTCTGAAAATATGAAAATGATATCCATCTTCTCGTCTGACTCTGGATAATATACAGTCAGTATGTTAACAATGATGACTGTGTGTGCAGGAAAATGCTCATTTCATAGTGGTGGACATGATGCTGGAGGTGCTGGAAGGTGTGAAGTGGACACTGAGCTCTGATCGAAGGACGTCCACGATGGACACACACTGCAACATGTGCACACACAGACACACAAGCTCGACAGAGGACACGCCGCCACATGAACAGAGACGTAAAATATGCCAACACACACAGACCTGCAGTGCAGGTGATCCTAAACAAGAGACTAACAAGACATCACATAGAAACACACACTCCTCTTATGTACACACACACCGGCACACACGGGATGAAGAGGAGGAGGAGGAGCCAGGGAACGACGAGGCTGAACATCCACCAAAGACTTTCTCCGTCCTCTCCACTGACAGTGGATTTGAAGGTAAAATTATTTCCACTCTACGTTTAGATATAACAGAATATAGAAGAGTGACACGAGTAAAATGTGATATGGATAGGGATGTATTGTAACTCACTGATTAACATTGCATCACTTATGAATACAGCATCCCTGAATATAATATTCTGTGTTTTAATTTCAGAGTGGGGAGTCGACACTACGCTGACACCGATAGATTCTCTCAGAAAGTAAGAAAAACACACAAATGACTACGTGTGTGTCCAAATCTGTACGTTTGTTCAGGTTTTGTGAGTACTGACTCAATCTGTGGTGTCCCATGATGCAGTGCAGAGTGGCTTGCCCAGCAGCTGGTGCTGGAGTTCAAGAGGAGCTGGCTTCCTTCCCATGAGCTTCGGCGTGGACGGCAAAGCCTCCGCAGTTCACTGCAGGAGGTGAGAGCACATACAGCGACCGAATATCACCTATGAACACTCTCGCTTTATAATAGTTTTAATCTTGTACGGGGGAGACACGACAGGGACAAATAGAAAAGATGTCTAATAGATGTGGTTGGGAAGATCCCTCAAAGCTGTTTGTGTAACAAGGAGGTCCTTTTATTGGATTATGTGCGTAATATGTATCCTATATCAGTGGTTTATACCCCTCAGTTTTGTGCTCCTTCTCTAAGAAAAGGTGAAACATGCTTTTCCAAGATGCAAATAAGTGATTACACATAGGTTTTGTTTTGAAGAGGTTCACATGGTGTTTGTACTATTTTATACATGCATTTTGAAGACTCCAAGATCAGTACCCAGTCACCAGAATATACAGTAAATTGCTCAAACAACACATCAGCCAAAACGTTTTCTAACTTCCTGTTTTACTTTCATGTTTAAACATTACATAAAACATTAGAATAGATTTTCTATGCTTTGGGAAAGTTTTGCAAAGACAAAACCTTCATGGTTTAAACATTTGTAATACAACAACAAAACAAAATCTTGTTTCATTATATATTTTATTTGCTCTTTGTTTCTAGTCCCCAACCATAAAACTGTCTCCTCTCCTCTGTATTTTTTTGCCAGTTGCCAGGTACTGGAAGTGTGGCGGTGACTAGCGGCAGCCTGGCAGAGGAGATCAGACTGAGGACCAGGATGAGAGGGTCCCTGAGCTGGGCCCCACCACGCTTCCAGATCATCTTCACTGTTCAGCCAACCCACAGGTCTTCATTACATCTGACGAGACTCAAATACACTGAATACAAATAATAATAAAAAAATAGAAACAAAAAATGATAGATAGAAATAAATAGATGTGGACATTAACAGTTGACTGTTTCCTCCTCCAGACGCAGTGAAGTCGTGGCTCTGCAGCACTTCCTGTGTGCAGGCTGTGGGACAGAGGTGGAGCCCAGTGAGTATTCACAGTTCAGTTTTAGCTGTGGTGGAGTGAAACCTGTGAAGTGCACCCAGATAGAAACAAAAATAGAAAATGTAAAGTTCCTCTATCAGTGTGCACTGGAGTTTTTTTTTAATACGGACACTAGGGGGTGCTGAATCAGACATTTTTAAATCTGAATCTGTTTTCTGAATCTGTCTGTACATTATCGATCCTTTTACTTTTTTCATGGGTAGAACACATATTATATTATCTCACAATGTTGGTGCTAAACTAAAAGTTTATGGTGTGTTACTGTTTTCACACAGTAACACAACAATATTCATCACAAGTATCTGAGCTGATGAGAAGCATGTCTGAGTTCTGCCTCTTTCTCTGCTACCAGGGTACATCAAGAAACTACGCTATTGTGAATATCTTGGCAGGTACGTAGAATAATTTGTTGTTATCAATATATTTGGACCAAGAGTTCACTGCCATGCTAGCAGTTCTTAATTAGAAAAAAAACCCTCTTAGTTTTGCATTTGCTATAATACTGTACCTCTTGCTTTTTCACATTAAACACAACATGCAGCTGAGGCTGATGGGAATGTCATGAATCAAAGTATTGGACAAAATCTGAACTTTTGACCTCATGGTGGTGCTAGAGGAAAAGTCAGAGGATCATCAAAGTTATTATAATTCATCATGAGGGGAACCTGAATAACTGTACAAGACTGCACAGCAACCCATCTAATACTTGTTGAGATAATTAACTTAAAGCCACAAGAGGAAAAGTCACCAAAGTCAGTATGATTCATCCTGAGGGAAACGGTGCTAGCATGAATAAAAAATAATTATTTTATAGCGTATAGTCTTCGACAAAAAACTCTAAGCTCCATATTAAATGAATCATATTGTTTTACTCTGATTATGAATTAATTGTGATTCATTTGGCAGATATTTCTGTGACTGCTGCCACAGCGGCTCTGAAGCTGTGATTCCTGGTCGACTTCTGTCCTGCTGGGACTTTGGCAGGTAATGAAACTCCTGCTACTCCGAGTATTAATCTATCAGATCTATGACAAATATTATTCACAATATCATATAAGTATAATTATTCATATAGCATCATTCAACAAACAGCTGGAAAGCTCAGCTCAGTGGGAAAAGGAACAGTTTGACTCTTCATTAAATCTTTCATAATAATATTAATATTGCAGATACCCTGTGAGTGATTTCTCCAAACAGCTGCTGGATTCAATTTGGCATCAGCCTCTGTTTGACCTGACCTGCGTCGGTAAGACTCTCTACAGCAGAGTGAAAGAGCTGGACAAGTTCAGGGTGAGTTAAAGAAGGAATTATTATTACTCCGATGAAGAGCAGCGCACAGCCCCTTTTCAGGGCCCTATTTCATTATTAAATAATGTTTATAATAAAATATATAATAAATAAATACATTTTGAGGTAAATATTGGGGTAATTTGGCAGTAATTCCAAAGAGATTTCAAATAGGTTACTTTCTAATTATCACCCAATTACCATGAAATTTGCAGACCTGCAAAAAAAAGTGTTACCAAAGCTATCAAGTAATGAAAATAACTTTAAAGCTTTCTCGCCTTTAACAAGTTTCAGTGACAGTTTTAACTCATTCTTCCAATGGTTCAAACTGGGCTTAGTCTTAAAGTATCTATATTTATGCACAAAAAACTTCCACAGCAACGACACAATATGGAGAACAAAGTCCAACACAGCAGCAGAGATGAATTTAAACTTTGACTTTCCTTTGTTCCTTCTCTCCTTCTGTATTTACTTCCTTCCTCCCCTACTTCCTCTCTCCTTCAGGAGCTCCAGGAACAGCTGATGGGCATCAAGAAGCTGCTGAAAGCCTGCAGGTTATCTGGAAGGTAGACGGAACATTTATTACATTAAATATCACTGTAATACTGTACTTGTTTAAAGATTGCAAACTACAGTAGTGTTGCAAACTTCAAGAATTAATTAAATTTACTTAAAAAGATCACATTAAGTGTAATAATACCACTGTGTGTAGGATTTGAAAATGTTTTACCTTGGCGCCATCCAGTGGCAGTATCAGAAAAGACACTGTGGCAGAAAGCAATGCTGTTTCTGTCTCAGGGTGATTGCTGAGTTTGAGCAGCTTCCTGCTCACCTGATGGAGCAGCCACACCTGTTCTCCATGGATGACTTCTTGAGGGTGAAGAAGGGTCAGCTTGCGGCGCAGGCCAGAGCCGTGCTGCACTCTGCTATCGATCATGTTGAAAACTGTGAGGTCAGTCTGAAGCACTGTGAGAGGTGGCTTTTGGCATTCTTTGAATGTAGAGAAAATGCATAGTATATTTCTAATGCAGCATGATATTATTGGTCCTCAATCTTGATATGAAATTCTGAATGTCTGCAGATGTTTTATCACCACTGGCGCCAAGCCAAAGCTACACAGGACTGGCATCAAAACAACAATGTTCATGTCCTGGAGTCCAAATCTTGGGATAAGCATTACAGGGGGAGGTGGGGAATACAAAATTGACCGTGCTCATTGTTCTGAACCATATTTTAACCTTTGGGAGATAACAGGATATGGTCTGTAATAGACATTCAGTAGGATAGACTTCACACTGGGCTGATAAAAAGAGTAAAAGAACAAGCAGTTCTTCCCTACTGGGTTGCGGGGTGAAAAATGACCACATACTATAGCAGGTCATGGAATTAATGTGCAAGCAGAAAGACTAAACACATTAAGTGCCTTAGCCTATCTCAAACATCACAAGTTGTGAATCAGACCTTGAGACGGGGCAGATAATGGTTGCAAATGATTCGCAATTCATGGCCTATCAGCGGCCGCAATCCATTCTTTGTGAATTCGCCCCACTGTGTATTCCACGGCCGTCTGCAGCAAATAGAGCTTCCTCATGAAGTCATTTGACCCAAGTACAGAACTTTGTCACCAATGAGGTTGAGTTGGTGTGTGCACACCCTAAGATTTAAAACAGTTTTTGTTTTTGAGGAGGAAAACGGCACTGCACTGAATTTTAACAATTCTTCTGACTTTTTTTTCACACAGTTGTGTCTGGCCCGAGGTTTTATCTGTGAGTTCTGCAGAGAAAGAGACATCATCTTTCCTTTCCAGAGGGACATATGCAGGCGCTGTCCAGGTAAGCACTGCCACATGCTGATTACTTTTAAAATAAATGAGATATGCTGAATATAAGGCTGATACTGTATCATGGAGGCAAATTGGTAGCAATGACATCAAATGTAAACAGGCTTATTTAGATGTAAGTTCCAGCGTATTATTACAGTGGGAGGTGGGTAAGAAGACTATCTGATCAATTGTATTTAAATTAATAAGTTGACACACACACACACACACACACACACACACACACACACACACACACACACACACACACACACACACACACACACACACACACGACTCCA
>CAKAOJ020000234.1:705000-962500 GCA_916701645.2 Sebastolobus alascanus
TTTGTGTTTATTGCATTATTGTGTCAAATCGTGAGGTGATTGATTGCCAGGAAAATGTGATTTGTGATACCTGTTTTCATTTCATATTCATGGTGAATAAAGCAGATAATTTGAAGCTCCAAAGTTAAAATTAACCTGCATTTGGTTTGTGTATCAGATGGTAATATCCTGCTCTGGTTGTTCTCAAGTTGTAGTCCAGCTGAAAACGTCAGGCGCTCAGCTGGGAACGCTTGAGAGCGCTTCGGTGACACAGCGTTTTTTCAGCTGAGATGCTTTGGTTGCTTCTGGTTGCTATGACACGGAATGTCCGCGTAAGTAAACATGTCGGCACAAGGTAGAGTACGTGCTCTGGATGAAGGGAAGGCTGAAACACGTAGAGGGAGAGAGGGCGTCAAGAGATTTTATGGGCGAGGAAACATCTCGGGGCGTACGATCGTTTGGTTCAGATTCAGGTCAAATTTATCATCCCACACGGGGACATTTGTTTGGTCAAGTGCTCCAGACATGAGGACAACATAAAGTCCACAATAAAAACAATGAAATAAAAATAAAATAGCATAACATACACAATAAGACCACAACATACTCATAATACAACGCATTTGACCATGTCTTTGTGGTAGGCCATGCCCCGCCCTCTTCCATTGTGATTGGACGGCTGGGTAAAAAGTGACAGTGATGAACGCAGCATTTTACCCAAAGTTGAAGCGCTCATCGCAGAATAGACGCTATGTGATTATTTTGACTGATATTGCAATTGCGGTATGATTGCGATATCAGAGGGAATGATCATTTTTACATCATTATTCCTGCTTTCATTGAAAAACATATTAAAATGATTATAGTGTGTGATGTTTGCAGGGATCTGTACCAAACAAAGATGTTTTCTTAAGTCTGTAGCATATGATGTGTAGGACAGGAGGACATCTCTGTTGCATGACAATATGTTATTAAACATTTTATTTTGACACACATTTTGCCTTTGAAAAAAATTGCAACATGCCATATTGCAATTTCAATAATATTTTGATTAATTGTGCAGCCCTAATGGATGCTCAGCGCCTCGTCAGGATGCTGCCGTTTTTAGCATAACGTAAATACGCAGCGCTCCCATTGCAAATAATTTCAAAAAATATGCTGGCCTCAGGAAAAAAACTCCTCGGTGGACGCGGCCCCTTAGATCACCTTCAAGGTCACAGCTGGGAAAGTGTAGCAGCAGCCAGAATGTTACATACATTTTTTTCTGTACAAAGTAATGCAGAGAGATTTCCATTTTCTTCCCCTCCGCCGTGTAGACAGCCCCTCCCTGCACTCACTCACCCAGTTGTAAAAACCATTCCCAGTCTAGCCTGCTGGGGTTGTCATGGTGACCTGTGGAGCTTGCCACAGGTGTATTAGGAGAAGAGCTGGGGAGGTCTGTGATTGCTTCCGTCGCTCTTCCTGAGAGATTGCTTATTTTCTGTAAATTGCACATCACTGCACAGTGTGTGTGTGTGTGTGTGTGTGTGTGTGTGTGTGCATGTTGTAGGGAGGAGTTGTTTGTGAAGGCTGGTTCATATGAGAGCTTTTGAAGTGTGTGTGAAGAGCACCCCATCCCCCTCTTTGTCTGCCTCCTTTCTCCCTTCCTCTTTGGTTAGAGAGCTGTGGAAGAAGGAGCCATTTGTTTAGTTTAGGAGTCTAAAACCCCTCTGCACATCAGACAGTGGTCTTACCTCTTTGACCTCACGTGACTCTACCTGTTTAAATGATTCAACTCCACACTGCTCTAATTCTGCTGTTGCATGTAACAGCTTCTTCTCCGTATACCGGTGCCACATTAGCAGCAGGAGCAAAGCCAGCTGTTGTGTTAGTCTCCCCCCCCCCTGATCTGTTGCTCTGCTCTTCCAGGCTGGATGCATCACACGGTGGAGCAGCTGGGGGATAAAGGCACCAAGGACAGCTATGCCATCCAGTGTCTGCAGAAGTCTCTAGAAGCAGACCCAAACTCGGGCCAGTCCTGGTACTTTCTCGGCAGGTAAGACAAACAAGGGCGTGTGTGTGTGTGTGTGTGTGTGTGTGTGTGTTTGTGTGTTTTGCAGGGCTAGCCTCCAACCTGTCGGAGCCCGGGACGCTTTGTGAGTCCAGATTAGACTGTTTGTTTTACCTGGAAGCCATCTGCCAGCGTGCTATGATAATCATCTCGGCTACATGAGCTTTTTATTTGTTGAATACAGTCGGCAGTGATTAATTCCCCGTTGGCCCAATGGAGGCACATGCTCCACACCAAATTCTCTTGTTCCTGTGCAGTTGAATTTGGTTTCTCCTGGGGGGCAATAAGCAGGCTGAATGCACACATACAACCCCCCTGCTGTCCCTTTAGGTGTTAGCCAGGATGTAGCCAAGGCTAGCTATTAAAAAGCTGTGCATTGTCAGCTGTTATTCTCCTTTTACACTAAGCAGTCTGCACAAGACCCTCAACATGTTGGTGTATAAGAATTACCCTTTGACCTGCATAGGCAACCCACCTTTCCTTATCTAGACTAGAGCCGACGGTGTGGGACACGCCGCAAAAACTAGGCTGAAGAGACACTCACCGACATTTGCATACGGCCAACCGTCGGCCTGGTGTGTCGGGGCCTTTAAAGCCAATTCATACCTTCCACGCTGGCGTGTCTGAGAGGGTCCGCGTGGACCCTATGTGGACGTCCGCATGCAGCTCAAAGTTTGTACGCGTAGCAGCGCGCCGACTGCAATGGAATGGTGTGTGGATCGGGAAATGTGCATACATGGAACGACATGACTTTCTACTTTTTTTTTTACATGAGCAGATGTTTTACTCTGCTCTCATATCTCATGCATTTTTCTCTTTCTTTACCTCCGTCCGTCTTCTCTCCTCCAGGTGCTACTCCAGTATTGGGAAGGTGCAGGATGCCTTCATCTCTTACCGTCAGTCCATTGACAAGTCAGAAGCCAGTGCTGACACCTGGTGCTCCATAGGGTACGTGTACTATATCATTATACTGAGATGCACAGGGGTGCTAACACGTTGACTTTTCTTAACATCGTAAGTTTCTTAGAGAGAGAGAGAGATAGCTGGTTTATAACAGTTGAAGGGTGCTTTGTGCTCTGGGCGTCAGTAGCTGTCAAAACGCCTCATGGAGATTCAGCAGCTGCAGTGCGACAGAGGACATAGGGAGAGGGTGGATAACAGGATCTATAGATAGATGTATGGAGGGTGGGGTATGTCCTCTGAGAGTTGGGATGCTCAGAAAGATAAAGACCTAAATCCTGGAAGACGGCACAGGAATAAACCCCCCTCCTCGCTTTGCCTCCAGGGTGCTCTACCAGCAGCAGAACCAGCCTATGGATGCACTGCAGGCCTACATCTGTGCTGTTCAACTGGACCACAGCCACGCGGCCGCCTGGATGGACCTGGGCACCCTCTACGAGTCCTGCGGCCAGCCGCACGACGCTATCAAGTGCTACATCAATGCTACGCGCAGCAAGGCCTGCCTCAACACTGCTGCACTCACACAACGCATCAAGCTGCTGCAGGTAGGCCCGCCATTTAGAGCGGTAACACCCATCAACCAGACCCCTTCTGTTAGATGTTGTGCAGTATTTTTGGTGTGTGTGTGTGTGTGTGTATTGAAGTGCTGTGTTTATTGCTAAAGCAATCAGCTTTTTAAAATGCAGATTGTGCTTTTTTTTCATTTTGATTTCCGACCACTGAGATATGAATAATAATTCATATTGGTGTGTTTAAACACATTTTTCTCACTTGTAATTGTAAAGCATACCTTCATGGCATTGAACATTTCTGTTATATTCTGTATACCGTTACCTAAAACACCACCAGCAGTAGTCTTTGTAGTGCCTTTTTCTTGTCAAACCCAAGCTCAGCACTAAAGTTTGTGTCTTACACAATTTCTCCTAGGCTCAGTTGTGTAACCTACAGCCAGGTAGTCTGCAGAATAAGAGTAAAATGCTTCCTAGTATTGAGGAGGCGTGGAGCCTACCCATTCCTGCTGAGCTCACGTCCAGGCAGGGGGCCTTGAACACTGCACAGGCACAGCAGGTGAGATCCAGTTTATTCAAGAGACCACAGCCTCTTTGGATTTACTTTAACAACACATTCATGAGGACTATTAAAGCTGAGGCCTCGCTCTCATACTTTCAGACGTTTTATACACATCAGACCATGTGGATGTTTCTATAATCCTGATTTGCAGTTTTGCATTCGTGGCCAATATGGACTTAAAGATAAAAGGGGATACAGTCTGAAGGGATTGGAGCGAGGCCCATATTATAATAATCTAATTACCAGAGTGTAGTTGACCTTCATTGTGCCTCTCTGGGTCACATGACAAAGTGTTGAAATTATTAAGCAAAGCTACAAGGAGCTTGTTGTGTCCCACAGCTCTTATCCTTAATGCCAAGATGCATCAAATATATTTGGCAAACTGCAAGGCTGAAAATGCATGTTTAATGGATATTAAGTAGTTTGAATGCTTGTATAGTTCAATTTTCCTTTCTTTTTAAAAAAAATGGTTGAAACTGGCATAAATAGTTTTTACTTCTTTGAAATTGAGGCACATCTTGGGCGCTGTCTACACGTATACAGATATTTTTAAAAACGGATATCTGTCCACACGACCTTCGTTTTACAAAATATCTCCGTCCACACTCTAACGCAAAAATACCACCAAACGCTCGCCGTAATATTCACGTCACTACAAGTGAGATCACAAGTTAAGGGTCAAGGAGTTTTATTACCTCCCTTCTCACCCCTTTCCTTCGGCTGCATTGCAGTCAGTTTGATAACAGTTATTGTTGGTGGAGGGGGGGGGCTGGGATTCCTGGTCATCACTCTGCTGTCATCAACTGTCTCTTTACATGCATAGATGGCGAAAGGGAGGTCGTTCAGGTTTATGTCCACAGCCCTTCTGAGTGCTCCAAGCTTCGCCTTCAATCGCCCAAAAGCTCATTCAGTCACCATTCGGCCTCCACATGTTTAACGTGTTCCTGCTTTGGCCTCCTGTGACTGTAGTAATTAGTCCGAGCAGCGCTAACAAAACGTAAAAAAGCCGGTAGTCCGCCATCTTTGTTATTGTTTCTGGTTCATGCTCATTACACAAAGCAACAATGGGCACGAAATGAGAAAGAGGACGTCATCGTTTCCCAAACGCTCCGTTTAACACGTCCACTTTTTAAAAATATGCACCTTAGAAGGCGTTTTCAGGCGTTTTGTGACCCCAAATCTCCGTTTGCATGTGGCCGAGAGGCCAAAACATTGAGGAAAATATCCGTTTATAAAAATATCTGTATACGTGTAAACAGGGCCTTAGTCGTGCACATTAGATGTGAAGGCTGACCCCCACCATCTACATATCAGTTTTATTTAGTCCTCTTATTTTCCTCGTCTGATCTGTTTTCATGCAGTTTTGTGTATTATAATCTTTAACATCAACATCATCCTCTTTTGGCTACGAATAACATCATTTCCATCATTAGCACTTGCTTGATCACCAGAGAAACAGAGTAACAGAAATGTAGTTTTTAATAAAAGCTAATTTAATCACTCTGATATTGAAGTTTGAGGTGTGATTGAGTAACCAGACGTCACCTGTAAACACATAATTGATGTTGCGACCCGTCGCAGAGTTTTGAGAATGTGTAAACAACCAGTGAGAGAGCAGAACACGTGGTCTGCATGTCCAAACAACCCTCCACTAATGCAACTAATGTTGCATTATCCCACATCTTAATCACAGCATGAATACTCTGATTATTACCTTAATCAGCCTCTTTCAATTGGATTAAGGTGATAACACAAACTTCAATCGGAGTATTGTCATACATGCAATATTTAAACGCGCAAACTGTTGTGCATGTATCCAGTCTATCCTCCAGTGTCATCGTGCAGAAACCTTTGGATTTCTGGCTGTTTGTACGACATTAGGGTTCATATTTGAAGAAGAGAAGCTTTGCTATTATTTTTAGTCCAGCGTGTCCTCACAAGCTGTGTCTCTGTGCTGGCTTTCCAGGCCTGTAAGGGGGAGGGGGGCCAGTCCCAGTCCAGCAATCACACAGACCCACAGGCCAGTCCTGCCAAGAAGAAACGCACTGCCAGCCCAGCTAAGGTACAGCTACGGACATTAACGTTACTATTCTGTGGGATAATTAGAGAAGCCATGGTCCACATTGTTGTGTCTCATTTACAGGGTGTTGCAGACTCGTGGGCAAACAGCCTCAATCAACAGCAGATCCCCAGCTGGTACCTGACACCACAGAAGCTACAGGTAGGAAAATGTCATAAGTGGAAAAACTAATTTTGCACAAAAGCGTTCCTAACTGAGTCAGATGTGTTTTTACATGTTTAATTGAAAATAAATATATTTCCACCACCTTGATGATAAAAGAAAGCAGAGAGAGTTTCATGAGCTGATACTGGAGATGTTGGATTACTTCAAGGTCTTCTCTCTGATGTCAGGAGCTCAGTTTGATAGTAAAGGTACTTGGAGCAGGGCGTCCTGGTGTATCAGTGGTCAACGTGCATCTTATCTTTTTTTAAATACTTTTTGGGGGCATTTTATGCTTATTAGATAGAGCAGAGCTGCAGCTACGCTGGTGCAGTGGTTAGCACTGCTGTCTCACAGCAAGAGGGTCGCAGGTTCATTTGCATGTTCTCCCCGTGTTAGCGTGGGTTTTCTTCGGGTTCTCCGGGTCCTCCCACAGTCCAAAGACATGTAGGTTAATTGTTGACTCTAAATGTCCCGTAGGTGTGAAGGTGAGTGGGACTGGTTGTCTGTCTCTATGTGTCAGCCATGTGATAGTCTGGCGACCTGTCCAGGGCGTACACTGCCTTCACCCAATGTCAGCTGGCGTTTTTCCAAAACAATATTTTTTTTATTTATAAAAATAATATGCATCATGTTTTTTGCTAAAAAGGATTGTGAGCTGCTGAATTAATACAAAACCGTTGTTAAATGTGCAGCACCTGGATCATTTGCGGACCAACCGAGCAAACCTCAAGCCCCCCCAGGTGCAGATGCTGGAGCAGCTGGAGAACCAGTTCTCCCTCATGCAGCAACATCAGCAGCAGGTACACACATGCAACTTTGATTATACAGGACTGCAGTTATAAAGGTTGCAACTTCTGACAATAGCATATCTGCTATGTTAATGTAAGTTTTTTTAAGTCTAATGTAACTGCGCAGCACCACCATCACTGTTTGAATCTTCTCTCCTCTGTCTCAGATGAGGCAGCAGGCAGCAGCGAGCGGCCAGCCGCGGCCCGCCCTTCCCAACGGTCCCTCGGCTGAGTCCTCTCACCATCACGCCGGCCTCTCCCGAACCTCCCCCCTCAATCACACAGCCATCCGGCCCCCGTGTGTCACCCAGCCCACAGCCAACGGATCCTGTTCTTCAAGTCCTTCAGCGGGGCCGCTGGGATACCTGGACAAAAATCACACCCTGGGACTGGGAGGTGGCGGCGCGAGCAACGGAAACGTGCCTTACCCGCAGCAGAACTCTCTACCTCACAACTGCACAGCCGCCAGTCACCCCAGCACCAGCAGCACTACCAGTAGTCCCAGTCACGCAGACGAGACTTGGAGGAGCCAACAACGCAACACTACCACTCAGGTATCCCACTGGTTCATTCAAATGACCTCATATTTTCCTCTCTGTGCTTTATATTCTCTTTTTTTGTTAAAGAGCGGGTCCATCTGTGTTCTTTTCTGTTTTTTTTATTTCAAATGGAAACAGCCACTCGCCGTTAGCAAAAAGCAGTGACGTATGTTACCAAAGTAAGCTAATCAATAAGGTTATGAATAATGTGAACGCTAGCACTAGCTGAGTCAAAGTTAGCTCTGCTAAGTTTTGAGATAAATGAGAGGGTTAGTTTGGATTTTTTGAAGTGGGGTTGTATTCTGTACTACGTGTTCTGCGAGGCAAAATGTTTGATGGGGAACTGAAGCTGTTACATCACTGTCTTCAAAGCCACCAGACTATATTCACAAAAACGGTAATTTTACGTCGCAGAACACAGGAGTTGCTGGTCTACCGCTGTCTTATTTTCAATTAAACTCACCGCTTTGTGAACATTTTTGATGTTGAAATGTGATATAGTTCTTTTTTTATTAGTGAAAGTATTTTTCATTGTGTATTTCCTCTCCATCCAGGGGCTTCAAAAAGGTCCAGGTTCACATTCGGCAGGTCCCAATGGAGAACCCCCTTTCTCTTCCTCCTCCTCCCCTCAGACCTCGTTCTCTTCCTCTGGCATTCTGAATCAGGTTGGACATTCCTCTGGGCCCTGCACTGCCTCCTCCTCAGCCTCCTCTCTGTCCCCCACCTCCCCCCAGACCACACCCAACCACTTGTCCTCGCCCCCCCACGCCGCTACTACCTCAGGGGTCCACACCAAAGACACCACGCCTTCAGGGGGCAACAACGGCAGCAACGGTGCCGCCGCCGCTTTGCCATCAGGTCCGGAGGTCGCTGTCAGGCATTCCGCAGGGACACCCCTAAGTCCCAGCACCGCCCCCGCGCAGGGATTGACTAATCACGTCCAGCCGCGGGTGACGGACGGCTCTGCTAGCCTGTCTCGGCCCGGCTCTCCTGCCCCCGGCGTGCTCAGTTCAGACAATCCTCAGCTCTCAGCCTTGCTAAAGGGAAAAGCCAATACTACCAGTAACGACGACAACAATAACCACAGTAACCACGGAGGGCCTTCCTCAGAGAAAATCAACAACGTCCACCCGGGTCTCCACGGTGCCGCCAAGCCAACGTCGGAGCAGTCGGTGGCGTCCTCGCCACTTTTAGCCACCGCCACGCCCTCTCCGCGCTCAGCAGACCCTCACACCACCAACAGCCTCTCCTGCCTTAACAGCCCGTCCACCACCAACAGCCAGGGGCCCACGGTCAACGGGAAGGGGACGGAGGACTCCCAGAGCCCTCAGAAGGTGGAGCCTTCAGGAGGAGCTCAGAGACTCTCTGTCCCTGCTGGTCTGGCACCCTGGTCCTCGGTCTCCATCTACCCCAGCTCCAGTGAGGTGCTCAAAGCCTGCAGGTAACACCACTCAAAACTATGCATTAAATAACTCTTCTGTGTGTGTGAGTCTGAGAGACTGGGGATCAGTGATGTGCTGAATCCTTTATTGATATGTCTGGCTTCTTTAAAATCCTTTATTTAACCGTCTGGGCCCGCAATTGCAAAAGCACTCGTTTCATATTTTAAATAATATCTCTGTAACAGATATATGCAGAGACTTACTTTAAAAACTGTCTTGCAGAGCACTGCTCCGCCGTTACATCGAGCCATCACTTGTTCTTATGATCCATCCAGGCGTTTGGTAATCCATCAAGGAAACACTGTTATTTTTGGACACTTTTCGAACAATAATAAAAGCGATAATTCAATGTTTTATGTTCTTACTTATCTAATGCCGACTAAACAAACAACTCTTTAACGTTACTGTTTTGGTGAATGAGATTTCTGGCAGACATGTTGACTCTCTCCTCTCCAATCACAAGCTGTGTTATTAGGTAGTGAACCATGCAAAAGTTGCAGCCAATGATGGTTGCAAAGTGGCGCATCACTGATTTACAAACGTGTTTGGAGGGATCTATGCTGTGTCCTGAGCATTTAGAAATATACTGCAACACAGAAGCGACCCTCAGAGAGTAAATAGATGTATCCAGATAGTTATCTGAAGTGTATTGAGCTACGTAAAGACGTTGGCGGAAGTGACGTGGTTGGCAAAAAGGGTGGAGAGCTGCGAAATAATGCTGGTTCTATTGTGATAAAGATGTAAATAGCTCTGTTTAATAGAGTCTTTATTTATTTTTTGTCGTTTCTCACCTGAGGCTTTGGGCTACAAATGTGAAGATAGTAAACTTTTGCACATAGTTGTTTGTTGTAGAAAATGAATGAATTGTTGAAACTCGGTTTTAGTTTTTCTTTTGACTTCTTGGTCTCCTAACTTTTTATAATATCATGTGATATCACTGCAGAATACATATTCAAATAGTCCATGTTGTGCTGAAAAAGGTGATATCAATTACTTGCCTTTGCCTTACAGTATTCAATTTATACACGTTTATATATTAAGAGAGTCGAGGCCCCAGTAATAGGAAATAATGGCTCAGACCCCAGAAGGTTAACCAACAAAGTGATCAACTGTTTTGGACCCACTGGCTGCTGTGGTTAAGATCACAGCTAATAATTTAACTGAGTTGGGTAACCAATCAGAAGCTGTGTTATTGAACAAGGTGTGTGCACAAACGCTGCTCACACCGGGCCATTGTTAATTGAACACCGTGTGACACTGAATGTTTGTGGCAGTTACGCAGCAGCAGACTTATTCACATGTGAAATCACGTGTAGAAGAAGTGAATAATGTGTTGATTCTTCGCTGCATTTTGGAAAATGTCATAACAGTTTGAACCCCCCCGCTGTGTGCTGGTTGTATTCACCATCATCTTGTGTGGACAAAAACTAGATATATAACTTTGTGTCTTTGAGGCCAAATTGCATCATGTACCATCGTGAGCTGATTTCAGACACAGACTGGAGTCCATCGTTGGGTGCGGCTGCTTGGAATCCAGCCGGGCGCTGTCATGATGCTCTCGTCACTGAGCCTCTGTTCCTCTGTAGTTGTAGTCCAGTCCTCATGCAGGGCCCCTTCATCCGCCACGTTCACATCATATTCAGACCATCATTATGAGCAGCAGCCAAGTCAGAAAAAAATGTCCTCGTAGTTGTAATTCAGAGTCGAACATATCAGGAATTTCTGACCGCTACAATATCTCCCACTTTGCAAAAGTAACTACAAGAAACTGCTGGAGAAACGGCTGCAGAGCCTCCATCACTGCATCCAAATAAAATCCAATATTAACACTAATAAAATGAGTTCGGCTGATTTAAAAGGAACTATACACTGTTAATGTGAACCACAACAAAAGTAGTTGTGCAGTTGACTGCCAGTGTTTTGTTGTTAGGTGTGTTTTTAGCTCAGTGAAATGACGTAACGAGTTCAGTGAAGGGCTGAGGTTAACTGGGGCAAACTGTGCACTGTAGTTTTCTCTTGCAGATGATGTGTTTTGTTTAGGGGCCCGCTCTGTGTACCACACAGTGTTGCACGTGTCTACTTGTTTACTGCTTTTACCTGAGCTGATGAAATGACTCTCCCCTTTGCTCCCCGGCTGCAGGAACCTGGGGAAGAACGGCCTGTCGACGAGCAGCATCCTCCTGGACAAGTGTCCCCCGCCGCGACCCCCTCGCCCGCCCTCTCCTCCGCTGCCAAAGGACAAACTCAATCCCCCGACACCCAGTATTTATGTGAGTGCAGCCGCACCATAGAAGGAGAAAGTATTCATGCAGTTGTTGTGTGCAACAGTATCTTGGCTACAGCACCAAATACAAACAACTCTTTTAATGTGTTGATTCTCCCTATAAGTCTGGAGTCGGTCAGCGTTCCCTGACCGCTGCTGTGTCTCCTCTCTCACATACAGCTAGAAAACAAGAGGGATGCCTTCTTCCCTCCTCTCCATCAGTTCTGCACCAATCCTTCCAACCCTGTCACCGTCATCAGAGGACTGGCTGGAGCTCTCAAACTAGGTACGAGGCTAAACACATGAACTCAACTTTGCTGCATTTTTGTGTTTCAAGCATCTAAATGTGTTTGTTTTAGCTGTTACTTGATGGTGACAGCAGCTGTGAGCAACTGGATGTTTCTGTCTCCTCCAGTCTCACGTGGCTCTGTGGGTGTGTCTGTAATCATTGCAGGGAGTTTGTGTGTGGATGAATTTGACATGTATGACAACAGCACCACCTGCAAGTGGAAAATGTTACTGCACATGAAAACTAGCTGGCTTTGCCAAGAATTTACAAACATCTGCTCTTCTGTTACAGTGCCTTGCTGCCCTATTATGTAATACTGTAATCTGGCAGATTGATTCCTGCTTATTTATTAAGGAGTTATGCAGCCAGAGTTACACTAATACAAAATAAACACAGAACCACACAGCTTAACTCTACTGCACGACTGCTGTGAGACTGTCCTTTAATCTTAGTGTCTCACCTTCAGGCAGAAGATAAAAAAATATAAAAAAAAATGTATATATGAATATGAAAGGAAAATATTAAAAATTAAATCCTATGAAAGTTTAATTTTTGAAAATAATACTTAATTTTCCTCTCTTTCCTCTCTCCCGTCCTCCACGCTCAGATCTGGGCCTGTTCTCCACTAAGACGTTGGTGGAGGCCAACCCAGACCATCTGGTGGAGGTGCGGACCCAGCTGGCTCAGCCCACCGATGAGAACTGGGACCCCAGTGGCAGCAGGAAGATGTGGCGCTGCGAGAGCAGCCGCTCCCACACCACAGTCATCAAATACGCCCAGTACCAAGCCTCCTCCTTCCAGGAGTCTCTGCGGGTCAGTGGGAGAGGAACTCACACACTACACACACACACTAATGGGGTTTTTTATACACGTGCTGGCTTGGCTTGACTCCGTTTTGTTTTGGCGCGTCAGCCCAGCATGACAGGGATTGCATCTCCATTACAGCGGAGCTACCCGCTTGATCGTGTGTGTGTAGTAGTCAAATGAGCGACTCTACAACGGTGGATAAACACATTTCATTTCCTATATTCTTCACAATAAAAGTCCCCCATTATCTTTGCTGCTTTACTCGTCCTCTTTGCAGTATTAGTAGACGTGTTTTTATTAAGAATAGAAGCTAACAAAGCTTTGAAAATTCTTTCATTTCCTATAAATTCTTCACAATAAAAGTCCCGTTATTTTGTTTTTTAAAAGTTTTTATTATGAAATCAGGAAATGTTGAGTTTTCAATCAGCAGCAACTTAACACGACTTCTGTACGGCTGAAAGCGAAACCGTAAAATAAAGCAGATCTCTGAAAGTACAAACGGGGACGCAGGAGAGAAACTAAACCTCAAACCACAGAGATTCAGTTAGAAGCTACAAAAGTGGTCTCCTGAGTTGTGTCTAGCAACACACGCTTGTCGTCACGGGGTGACCGCGGTCAGCAAGACATCAATGCAACCTGCGCACTTTGGCCCGTGTCGATGGAAAATATCTATCATACCAGGTGCTGGAAAACTGATCTGTGCAACAGATGAACCAGTGTGTCATTCACAAAACCTCTGACTGACATGATGCAATGCACACGTATTGGTTATCAGAGAGAGATTGTATGACCTCCAATAATACATGAGGACTATTTTCAACAGTTAACTTTGATAAAAATGTTACCAATGATCGTTGTTGTTGTTGTAATAACTGAAATATAGTGTGAGTTCCTGCCCAAAGTCAAAATGAAACTGTACTGACTTAATGTTTGGTGACCTTCTGAGGCCTTTCACCAAAAGTCTTTCTAAATGCTTTTTCTTTGTGACAGGAGGAGAATGAGAAGAAGAAGGAGATGGAAACAGAAGCAGGTTCCTCAGACAGGTGAGTTTTCTTCTCCTCACATTTAAATCTTCAGAGTGTGTGTTTTCTGTTACTAACTTTATTAAACTCTCGTGCTCTATTAGTGCGCTGCGGCGAAGGAAAGGGTCTTTCAAACACATCAAGTTTGGCACCAACATCGACCTCTCCGATGACAAGAAGTGAGTGAACTGCTGCATATATTAGACCAACATCTGCTTTAATAAATTACCACACATCTCCTCCTCACATTATGCCGGAACATCGGTCACATGATGACGTAACCTTTGCCCTTCACAGGTGGAAGCAGCAGCTTCAGGAGTTGTCTAAACTGCCAGCTTTTTCCCGGGTGGTGTCGGCCGGTAACCTGCTGAGCCACGTAGGACACACCATCCTGGGCATGAACACCGTCCAGCTCTACATGAAGGTGCCGGGGAGCAGGACGCCAGGTACACATGGACAGGATAATAAATACCACGGCACTGTTCATCTTGCTATTTTAGATTTAGTCTTAAGGCCATTGCACGACGGGGGGGCGTGATGAATAAACGACACGAAAATGTGAAATGCTCGCCTCCAAAAATTATGTGTCTAGGCTTTTATTGTGAAAGGTTGGATCTGGTCTGCGCAGCCTTTGTCGAGGTTGAAAGGAGTAATAAAGTTTGCCGTCCTGGTTCAGACTACAGAGCCGCCCGTGTTGTATGTACGTATTGAATATGTCCGTTCCGCACAACGTGATTGGTTGATGCCTTTATTCGCATTGTGAAAGCTCAGAAAAAGTTCCAGAAAAAGATTAAAACACTTTTTCGCCGTGTGATATTTGCGTTTTGTGTGAAAGTAATCATGACAAAAACAACGATTAAAAAAAATATATTGACGGGCGTTTAACTTTACATTAACATTACATTGTAGTCGTAATGTTTTCTCTTAATTTTTTATTTAGTTTTAGACCTTTGTCCTTTTTTAGTTGTCTGACTGAGGTCTAAGACAAGAAGGACAGAGACTGTATTTGAGACAGTTTGGTTAAGTTTTTATGTTTTTAACTACATTTTCGTCAACGATATTGCATGTTTGATATCGTCACTGTTAGTGTTTAATGACGCAGTGCCGCCTCGTCTTAATCATGGAAAAAAAGGTTGTTAACAATAGAGCTGCAACAATTAATCGATTAGTTTTGAACTATTAAATGAATCGATTAATCAGTTTGAGTATTTTTTTAAGGAAAAAAAAGTCTAAATTTCTCTGATTCCAGCTTCTTAAATGTGAATATTTTCTCGTTTCTTTACTCTATGACAGTAAACTGAATATCTTTTAGTTGTGGACAAAACAAGATATTTGAGGACGTCATCCACGGCTCTGGGAAACACTGAGACCAAACAACTAATCCATTAATCGAGAAAATAATCGGCAATGACAATAACTGTTAGTTGCAGCCCTGGTCGACGACCATATTTCGTCATAGTTTTTGTTAATGAAATGAACGCTGTACCACTGTTGTCTGTATTTTTCTCACTGTTAGTAATCACATCCTCTTCTTTGCAGGTCACCAAGAGAACAACAATTTCTGTTCAGTCAACATCAACATCGGTCCTGGGGACTGTGAGTGGTTCGCCGTGCCTGAAACGTACTGGGGCGTCATCAACGACTTCTGTGAAAAGTACGTCACCACTAATGATGAGTTGAGAGTTTCTTAGCTGATCTCCAGAGTTCACACTAACGGCATGTTTTTATTTAATTTACCTCCTGTCACAGGAACAACATCAACTTCCTGATGGGGTCCTGGTGGCCCAACCTGGAGGACCTGTACGAGACCAACGTGCCTGTTTATCGGTTCATCCAGCGTCCCGGAGACCTGGTGTGGCTCAACACAGGCACCATTCACTGGGTTCAGGCCATCGGCTGGTGCAACAACATTGCGTGGAATGTCGGACCCCTCACAGGTGAGATAAGGAAATGAATTATGCATGTATGTGTTCGTGGATGTTGATAAAGACAGAAATTATAATCCCTCCAGACTGTCAGTACAGCCTCCAGGTGCAGGCGGGTGCTGCTGCCTGTAGACTTTGTAAATCTCAGCTGGATAAACACACGTTCCCACAGATTAAATGAAGAGTACCTCTCGTTTTTTTTTGTCCTCAGCACATCAGTACAAGCTGGCAGTGGAGCGCTACGAGTGGAACAAACTGCAGAGCGTCAAATCCATCGTTCCCATGATCCACCTCTCCTGGAACATGGCCAGGAACATCAAAGTGTCGGACCACCGGCTCTTTGAGATGATCAAGTGAGGACTCTCCCTCTCTCGAATCATTAAACACAATAACTGATAATGACCGTTTTCACCCCTGAACTCACCCAACATGTTGTGTCTCTGTACTTCAGGTATTGTTTGTTACGGACTCTGAAGCAGTGTCAGATGCAGCGGGAACTGCTGTTGGCTGCTGGGAAAGAGCTGGTGTGGCACGGGAGGACCCAGAGCGAACCGGCGCATTATTGCAGCATCTGTGAGGTAAGCAAGCATATACTAAACCACTCTTTACTTTGTATTCATGTTATAAATATATAAATGTCAATTAGATGGTAATCTGCATGAGAAATGATGCACAACAACAAAAATCCGGTTATAATAATAATCATCCGCTTATAGTGACCAGTTTGACCCGGACAGAAAAAATAGAGACGAGAGAGAGAAACAAAAAAAGAGAAAATGAGCGACCTTTTCCTGACCTCTCGCGTCAGAGCGTGCATCGTAGTTTGTTTACATACTTTGACCTCAGCAAGAAGGCCGCATGGTCGCTCCTCCCGAACACAGGTAGCGATTCCGCTCTGAATGACGTGTAGCGGAGATTCAGCGTTCATTCCTCTTGTCTGCATGCAATCTGCATGACTGTACTGACAAACCCCAAAACTTCTCTATGCAGGAAGAACCCTCCTTCATCCTTTCTGCTGCCTCTGCATCGTGTCAATGATCCTTTCTCTCTTCCTCTCGTCCAGGTGGAGGTGTTCGACCTGCTGTTTGTCACCACCGAGAGCAACAACAGGAAAACGTATGTGGTGCACTGCCAGGACTGTGCCCGTAGGGGGAGCGCTAACCTGGACAACTTTGTGGTGCTAGAGCAGTACAAGATAGACGACCTCATGCAGGTTTATGACCAGTTCACCCTCGTAAGTATCGGGCACAAAACCACCACCAGTTCGGGTCTCAGTCAGACCAGAGCGGATCAGATTAAACTCAAAGGAGACCTTTAATGTCTGCAGAGCTTAGTGTGTTCTTCCTGTATGTGTCTGCAGGCGAGTCCCCTGCCTTCCTCCTCTTGATGGTAACACTGTTGTTCTGAGGACAGTTAGAACCACAATGGACTTAAAAACTCTCCGGAAACCTTTTTTTTTTCTGATATTCAGGAAGTAAGCCGGCAGTCCTCAAACGGCGCTCTGTAGCTCTCCCATAAGGCAGCTGCGTGAAAAGCTGTGTGTCTATGCAACCTGCCCCCAGAGTGGTGCGCCTGCCCCCCCGTGGACTGGAGGGGGGCGGCAGCGCCTCACCGTCATCACGACCAGACTGTTCTACTGCTGGCCCAGCTGGACTCCACCAGAAAAAAAGACAACAAAATCCCACATAAAAAATGATGAATTTAAGTTTTGTACATAATATGTTTTAACTGGCATCGTCACACAAAGACTACTGACTTGATAGTTTTCCATTTTTGTATTCTGTTTGTGAGTTTTGACACGAGAGCTTTGTTGCCTCCCCTCCATGAGATGAATCGTTAGCATTAGCCCGTCTTTTGTATGTTAGATAGACGCCTCCTCGGTCACGAAAACCAGATAAACTGTTTTGTAATGTGAAAAGTTGAGTGACACATTATTTGCAACATTTCCCCCATTTTTCTGAAATCGGTTAATTGATTTTGCTGGAGCTACGATTACGTTGGGCTTGGGGGAGAGGAAATCATGTGTAGACAAACAGCCAAGTCACAGAGAAAAAGGGTTGCACATAGACATAAAGAGTGAACTTTAATTTGTGTTTTCTTTTTTTTTTATTTTGATGTAAATTTACACTATTTATAAATGCATATTTATTGCTTGAAAATATTTGTTGATGGAATGCTGTAATTTTTTTCCAGAGTACCTGCCATTAAATTTGAAGGAGCCTTGTGATTTTAAGCTTGGCCCCTCGTACGTTTTCTATATAAATAAAACTGCTTAGTAAGCGTTGTACAGAGACCTTACCTTGAAATGGGTTTATTGTTTGAAGGATGTTTTATGAGTCAATAAACAAGAACTGTCTTTATTTACATTTGCAGCTTTGTTGCACTTATTATTTTTTACTAAAGCCAAGAGGTCATTGTTGATTGATGCTCACCCAGCTGGATAGCTCCTCAAATTTTAAAGCTGTTCGAGGTTTTACTTGGAGACGTTATCCATCTTATTCGTTAGTCTTGCTTTGTGAGACAAACCACTGTTTACTAGGGATGCAAAACCAAACCGTAAAAAAACAAACCAGTCAATGACGTACAAACCGAACTGTGGGTTTTTATTTTCAATTAAATACAGGCCTGCTAATTATTTGATGAGGTGACAAAGACATATGGGCCTACTTGACCATTAAGAAACCTGCCTTATTTCATGTAAAAAAATAGTGTTATGGCTTCATATAATATAGAAATATCACTCATTACTATCAATCAATTTATTTATATATTTTGGAGTTCAAACACATTGGAAATGATTATGTTTGTAATGTGCAATTTGCAAAACAAACTGAAACCAGGACCCAAAAAACGCAATATTAACCGAACCTTTGGCTTGTTGAACCGCTGCACCACCACTACTGTTCACCCATCAGCAAAGTCAACCTCAGAGAAGGAACATATCAATTAAACAAAATGACCAACGTTTAAACAATCGATAAAATACAAAACGCAACAATAGATAATAATCCAACAACAGCAATGCAAAAAGTTAAATAAAAATGCAGTAACACATACTGATGCTTTGTCAGACCCCTCGGCGTCACGTTTCGGTCCCAGTTAACACGTGTTTAATGTTGTGAATTAAACAAAAACACTTGCTTAGGTTCAGGCAAGAAAACCACTTAGTTAGGTTTAGGAAAAAACAACATGGTTTGGCTTAAATTTACTACGATTTTACAGTGAAAATGTGACTTGAGGTTGTGAACACGGGACACGTACGATCAGATGGATCAGAGGATGGACTGGATATTTACTTCACACAACTGGATCAAAAACAAACTTCTGCCTTTAATGTTTATCCATCATAGAAAGTGTGTTGTCTTTACAATGAGTGTCATTATTACATGTATAACTGTCCTGTGTGAAGAACACAGAGACGCGCTGGCATGTTCACGGCTGCCATTTGTGCGTCTCAGTTGGTCTTCTCGTCCTCAGCAGGCTGCCAGGAATATTTTGCCAAATGGATCACCAGGAGGATCATTAACACGGTTTCTCACATAGAGTACTACAGTTAATAAAGTATTTCACATGGTTATGGGAATACCTCGGCACCGCGTGGGTCAGAGTATAGCTTTAAAGGTACAATTAGTAACCAGGAACACACTGAAATACACACGTTTGTATTGAATGTGGCCCAAAAAATCATAGTTGGATGTGAACCAAAAGCAAATGGAAGAACAGCTCTGAGCTGCTGAGCAAGTGAGAACAATACAGATGGCAGATCGCAGATGAAAGATTCGTTATCCAAGCAGTTTTACATGTTGAAGCCACTTCAGATTTAAAAAAGAGAGCTTGTGCACGCTTAAGGAGTTAATAATAGCTGTGATGCAGTGTTGAATTGGATGTCCATGAATGTCAGAAATATAAAAGAGAACATGGTTTCACACTCAAAGAGCAACAATCTGATTTCTTGTCTTTTTCATTGTTTGTTTTTAACCCCACACAGCTGAAGTCTCACTGGTTTTGTGCACTCGGAGCCTTCTGGGGAGCCTGTTATCCCTGCAAAATGTGCCCTGGATTTGCACCATGCAAACATGCCACAGTCAGATCCCTGCACCATAACAAAGACATAAAGCCTCATTAAATGCCCACATGGTGCATCCAGTTGACCGTCTCTCCGGCTGGGAACTATTTTTATCTGAATGAAGTCTGTGAGGATGGAAAGGAAAACAAATCTCTGGGAGAAAATAATGAATCAGAACAAAGTCGCTGTGAGAAATCAAAAGCTTTTCTGATGTTTCGGACTGTAATCTTTGTACTATGATCTTTTTTCCCCCCTCTCAGTGGGTTATATTAACAGTGTGCACAATTTACTTTACAGCCTCCTAAAAAAAAAAAGACCTGATGATGCCACCATGATTTACGGGAGACGAAAAGAGGAACTTTAACAGTTGTCGGTTTGTAAAAGAGGAACAGAAAACGTGTTCTTCCTGCTCGGATGAGAGGATAAAAATAATCCAACAAGCCTAATGAATAAAGCTGTGGTTCCCAACCTTTTTCCTTAAGGGACCCTTTACTAAGGGGTCTATTTATGGATATTTCATATTATATCCAATGCGTAACAATAACAGTACAGAACAACTGATAAACTGTACAAATAGTGAACACAGTTGTCCTGTTATATTTGGTAACTTTTAATACAAATCTTTATCTGTATTGTTGTATTTTGAATTTTTTACAATCATACATACATAATAGTCTTCATTTTTGGACAAATTTTGCCTCGTGACCCCCCCATAAAGCTTTGGCGACCCCTAGTGGGGGTCGGGATCTCCAGGTTGGTAACCTGAGGAATAAAGAATACATAAGGGATTAATAATAATAATAATAATAATTATTATTATTATTATTATAATAATAATGATAATGAAAATAATATATATAAGAATCTGACATATCCTTAATGACAGACTGGAGGTATTTGAAAGGATTTGGAGACTGATGATCTCGTCTATGTGTAATGTTTTCCTGATTTGTGTGCTTTAGGGCGTTGTACGTGCGTTTATTTTTTATTTCTATTATTTATGTTTTCTTGTGTTTGCTTGTCTCTTTTTTGGTCTTGTTTTGCCTTTAGTTCCTGGTATTGTTTGTCTGATATGCACATGCAGAGCCGGCCCAGCCAATAAACGATCATTGCGGTGGCTTAGGGCCCCGTGGCCAGCAGAGGGCCCCTTAAAAACAAGAGATGTTGTTTCTGTGCCATATGTACTGAGAACGTACAGTCAGAGGGCCCCCCAAAACATTTTGATTAGGGCCCACAAAGGTCTAGGGCCAGCCCTCTGCACATGCTTCCTCATAAAAATATTTGAAATGAAAATAGCATATATATATATATATATAAAAAGTAATCCAAATTAAAAGAACTTTATATCATCGGCCCCTGATACATTTATCAAACACATAATTGACGCAGTTCTTTGTTTGGTAATTTAAGCAGGGGTGTCAGTAACTAATTACATTTACTCTCATTACTGCAACAAACTATTTTTTTTGTGTACTTGTAGCCTACTTTTTTGAGTATTTAAATATTAGTAATTTTACTTTTACTTAAGTGGCCTATTTTCTATTGTAGCCTACTTTTTTGAGTATTTAAATATTAGTAATTTTAGTTTTTCCTAATTCCTATTTTCTATTGTAGCCTACTTCGCTTCATTTTCCCTTCTTTACAGAGTAGAGAGGCTAAAAACAAAAGTCACATGAAAATGTCCTGAAAACAGCTGGAGTGACTGTACACCTGTCTGTTTATTCACCTGTCTGTCTGCTTAGTCACCTGTCTGTCTGTTTATTCACCTGTCTGTCTGTCTGCTTATTCACCTGTCTGTCTGTTTATTCACCTGTCTGTCTGCTTATTCACCTGTCTGTCTGTTTATTCACCTGTCTGTCTGTCTGTCTGCTTATTCACCTGTCTGTCTGTTTATTCACCTGTCTGTCTGCTTATTCACCTGTCTGTCTGAAGCTGCAGGTGTGTCTACACCTGAAGGAGGACAGAGCTTCGGAGAGGAGACAACTGGCTGCTTTATGCCTCCTCGATTCCTTTCCTCGCCTCCTCTCCTCGCGTCTTAGCCCCGCCCACTCTTTGCACTCAGCTGACTATCACCGGAAATGGTTGTCGCAGTCCCTCCGGCCTGTGATCCGGCCCCCAGTCAGTGAAAACCGCTATTTAATAAATAATTAGGCTGTGTCAGTATGGGATATTATTGTTGGGTGTCGGCATGGTTACAAAGGTTGTCTCTACCTTAATTAATCTGTTGTTTACCACCCGGTGAGCACGCTAAGTGACCCAAATCAAACACACCTACCAACAGGTGCATGCTGGGTGTGGCTAACATGCTAACATCATGGTGGATCGTTTACCTGCCATGAGGACGTTCTGCTGTTTGAGACTGTTTAATGGAGCAGGCGGAGGATGACGTCACGGGAGGACGTCACGGGATGACGTTCAGACAGGTGAGTTCATCAACACACTCAGTGTGATGGCAAAGAACATTTATTGATAAGAAGTGAAAGTCAATTGTTTGTTTCATTGCAACATCAGCGCCAAAATTATTTCTAATATATTGTCATATACTACCGAAATGGCCTGTGTTGAACAATAAAATATTATAAATATAATGAGCGTTCTCAGTCCAAAATGGTGTCAGCAGCTGTTTTAAAAACACCTGAGTTTCGTCTCTTTGATGATGGTTAACTCTCTCCAGAGGATGCTAAAGTTGCTAGGCAACGTGGCGTTGTGTGTGTGCTACAAGTTGTGTGTTTGAGCTGTGCAGCTCTTCTCTTTTTGCTGTGTGTTGTTGCCTTGGTGATGTTTTATTCTGCTGTTTATTCCATAAGAAGTTTCAGGTTATTTGATTTATTGCTATGTGGCTTTATAATGCTTTTTACATCCGCCGTGGTGTCCCTAGACCTTTTATTTATTGTCATTTTTGTGCAGTTATCTTGTCTCTTTTCTGGTTCTTGTGAGGCTGCATTGAGGAAGGCTGTTGTATATTTATTATAATTGATAATCAGTTGCATGCACAGGCTGCATAAATGGAATTTATTGTTGGTTTGGACACCCTCAGGGCTCTGTGGTGTGATGTGTATCCTACCTTGACATGTTTATACACTGTGTTTTGTAGCCTAATGTCTTCAGTAATTTAATAACTTATATCATATATTGCATATATTCTTAACCCCCCCTTTCCCTTTTAAAAATCTAACGCCATTTACTCAGAGTATATTTTAACTGATCTACTTTTTACTTTTCCTAGTACATTTTGACACAAGTAATTCACTTGTACTGTACACTTTTCTAGTATTCTTTAGCTATGACAGCATCAAGCAGCTAAAAACAGATGATCCAATATTAAGGTTTTATTCTTAAATGTTTAGGCTTATAGGAAGAATTATTTCTCTATATTTATATAGAGCCTTTGTCCTGCATTCACAAGTTTACCTGAGAGTAGGTGTGTAAGTAGTATCTGCAAATAAGTCTAGGTCTACTGTTTATACATAGCTTAAAATAATTGCTAAGCATTGCACTTGTGTGATAATTTTTAATTTCTTAATTTCCTCTCCTGGGTGTAAAGAGAGTTCAGTCATATCAAAGGCAACAATAACACACTGATTATGTGTACAAAATGGTTTACTCATCTTGCTTCTATAAAAAAAAAATGGACACACTTAATCTTCTGTTATTGATAAACAGCTCATTCATTTTTGTTAATGCATATTCTATATTGTATTTTTTCTATATTTTATTTCGCAAATAATACAATAAGATGCCATTTAAACCAGTGGTTCCAAACAAAATAAATCAAAGAGGATGAAGTTTAATGTTTTGAATGGTAAATGACAAGAATCCACACCTTACCGTTAACCTGTTTATATTTATAACATTGAGTACTTTTGTTTTTGCCAGACTCCATTGAAAAAAAACTGTAATTTTACCTTGCAGAACACGGAAGTTACTGGTCTATCTTTATTGTCTATAATATATTTTATTTTCACTTTTTCCTACTTTGTACAGCAACTGCTGTTTCCCTCGGGATGAATACAGTTCTATCTTATCTTAACATGTGAAATTGAGACATTTAGACAACTAAGAACAATAACATATGTGTGGAAAATGACTAGTTTTGCCCAACTAACTGTCACATGCTGCATGTTTAGAGAGCGCTCAACCTTTAAACGGATTCTACAAGTATCCACTCAGTAAACTGATGTTTTTTTCCTCTCTGCCATGAACTTTTCTTTCACTGGATAACAGCAGCCACTCGAACTGTTTCACATGTGCAACTTTCATTTTATTGATTGCACAGTATTTTTTCTTCTCTGCTGCTCTGCAGGCTGTAGTACGATGGCTTTAACACGCTGCTGGTTTCCCCCCACATCACTGGACATATCAGCTGCACACATATTATGCTTACGTGGTGTTACTGTATGGATGGATATAGATTATTATTCATTGATAGATGCATCCTTGCCTTTGGAACCTGGAATTATATGAGAAACAAGTTTCCAAACGAGCAGCCAGGACGGTTGAAGGCTGGACGGTTTGAAAGCCAGGAGCAGACAGCCCTTGAGTGAAAGTGGAAGACATCCAATCAGGTGTCTAGTGGCAGCCCATCAAGCGTCCAATGCTGGGAAGCGAGGCGATCCCTCGTGTCCAAAAAACGCTGCATTGAAGCTACTCTCAGTGATGTTTTCAAACCAAATACTTTCCATCAAATAATATTTACATCTTCATCATTTTATATACATTTTCACGAAACTGTGCCTGACAATATTTGACAATATTCTGACAACTTTGGAAACTGTGGGATCTCAACAATAATTTAAAATAAAGTTCTGTGGGTTTGAATAATGTTTGGCTGCACAGCATGAGAATGACATGACTCGAGTCGAGTTTCAAGTCTTGAATCTTGTCGATTAATTTTGATTTGTCACAGAAAAGCACAGGTGTTTAAATTAATGAATCAATTAAAATGAATTAATGAGGGCTGGATGCCATTCAGCTGCGTCAGCCATTGTTATATGTTATTAGTAACATCTGTGCTTTTATAACAAGTCAAAATGTCCGCTGTGAAATGTTTTATCTCCTCTCTCTTGTTTTCATTAGCAAATAGAAATGTAAAGGTACTCATTTAGCTATTCAATATTTTTTCAAAACGTTTAGTTTCTTGAAATTCTTGGAAACTAAATAAGTGATTTGAAAGGATTCATGTTCTCGGGTCTATTTGCCAGCAAGATTACGGAAAACTACCGGCCCAGTTGTCATGAAACTTGGCGAAAGCACGGGCCAAGGAACCCATAACATTGTGGAGCGGTTTGGCCTTGGCTGATGTCTGCCCTTCTAGTTATTAGAGGACAAATAAAATTATATTGAACCCCAAGCCTCACCAGCTAATGTTGAGGAAAAATGCCTGATCGCTGCATGACATCCTCAGACACGGTCCCTCTGGCTGTTCTCAGTCTCTCGTTGCCACTAACGTGATCAGTACATCACTCTCTAGGCACAGAATATCTCTTTCCTCTATTACCCTAATCATTAACTATTTAATCTATTACTTTGATATATGTTTCTTTTAGCCCTCTGCTACTTCGTTTTACTTTTATACTTGTAAAACTCTTTGTGACTTTGTTTTAAAAGTGCTATAAAAAACTGCTGCTCAGAGAAATGTATTTAAATTATTATTATTTATCTCTACTTGTTTGAAGAGTGCTTTCCATTAAAGCTATTAATGCATCTCGCCCATCACTCAACCCAGCAGGAGGAAAGTGTTCAGTCCCAAATTGCAGAACACCTGATGGCAGGATTTAGTTTTTTTGTTTTTTCAGTTCAGTTGTCAGGTTGTCAGGTTGTCAGTGTTTCTTTGTATTCAGATGAAGCAGAAAACTCCTCAAACTTATTTGGCTTGTTTGTTAATTAGAAGTTAGTCCATATTATTGATACTCAGTAAAACACAGAATGTGTATTAATCCGCAGCTGAAAATAGTCCCCAACACATATACTATTTATCCTGTTTTAATGATGCTTTAACAGTGTCCAGCTGTTTTGGGAAGTTATTTAGCTTTTTAAAAAACAAACTATGTATTTGTGACACATTTTTAAAGATTTACATCTTCAGTACAAACGAACGGGCTTCGGGCTGAGAGCCACAGACAGGGTCAGAAAGTATTGAGAGATGGATATAATGCTTCATGATATTCGTCAGGCTCTTCTCATACATCGTTCGTAGCTATACTTACAAAAAGTAATGCACTGTAATTCATATATATATCACAAAATCAGTTCATATGTAATCCACGTAATCGTGAACCTGGAAGTATAAAGAGCAAATAACGCTGCATAGGGAGGAGATCGGGATGGATGGGTGGGTCAAAAAACACTGGACTATCACCCAGGAGATCGGTGTTCGTTTCCGTACTTAAGTAACGCCACTTCCGTAGTTATTTTAACCCAAACCACGATCTTTTCCTAAACCTAACTAAGTAGTTTTCTTGCCTAAACCTAACGAAGTTATTTCCTGTGAAGACGTCAGTTTATTTTGAAAAGACTGTGTGCATGTTACGAGCGGAAATTGCAGGATATCCGTAGGAAAATGCACGAAAAATTTAGGAATAACTTTTCTTAAGATATCATACAAACCGTTGTATAAGGAAGACAATAATAAGAATATAGAACATTGGCAGCCTTATCCTTTGTATTGAACTTAAACCTGAACCTCATCACAGCGTTCTACAGTCTGTTATTTCTTTATAGCAGACCGTTGCTATGTATAAAAGACCGTTGCTATGGACGCAGTTTTGATCACAGACTCTGTAATAAGCAGGATAATGTACAGCTAGTGGGTCATTGTTGTGAAATAAACCCCAGTCAGGGTTTATTTCACATCCATGGCTCACTAGCTGTACATTATCCCTAACATATATGTTTCTCATTTTCATACGTATATGTTTCGTGCCCATTAGAGCCCCTTTATGGGAAGCAAAAGATAGACAAAGCTTCGGCATCCTGTATTGTTTCATCCCGCCTGTCTGTGGACAAAGAGATGAGGAGTCTGCAGGGAGAAGAGAGGAAGGACACGAACAATGCAAATCACAAATGTCAGATTCCCCACAAAACATTTCACCCAATATTACAACCCGTCCCGGAGATACGCACCAATCAAACCAACACAGATGAAAACATTAAGACAGCCAATTTTTCGTTTCACTGACTAACAATCAGAAGTGCGTTTTGTTCTGCCCTTTGTGGTGGAAAAAGATGCAGAAGTACCAAAGAAATCTGGCAAATGCAAGTGTGGATTGAGTTGGTGTGAAAACCTTTTACATGAGCACTTGGTCACCGGGTGTGAAATGCATGAATAATAATAACACAAGAAATTAGACTTTTTGGGTCACTTATGGTGCCACAGTCATCTAACAATAATAACCCTCACCTGAACCTTTCCTCTCAACTTTAGAAAATAGCCTATATGATGGAGCATTTCATTGTTCTCGCTGACATCCATTGTGCTAAATTAGTGTGGGATCATTCACCAGTTCCTGTCGGCATTGTGCTTGACAGTTATTTCATTATCACAACCACGGGTGGCTGCGTTGGTCCGATGGACTGACAACCACTTCAACCAATACACCTTTAATTTATTCATGATTTCTTTTGAATTTTCAGATTTAAAAAAAACTGGCAGGCTGTGTTTTTCCCCACCTGCCTACAAAAGTGAGAAGAGGGAGGAGGTTGACATTTAAGAAAATATCAGAGCAGGAAGCTGAGGCCTTTCTGGGTTTTATATGAGACGCAGTTTATATTTCCTAAAAGTAGCACGCAGTAAGACTGCTTTTATGCTGTTCCTTTTGCATATGGATGTATTTATGAGGTTCAACAAAAATGCGTTGATGTTCTGGGTTTAGCATCTGCAGTATTCACATTTTGTTATTGTTGGAAAAATGTTGGAAAATCTACTGAACTCTACCTGCTCAGCTCCAGATGGCAGACAGAGTTTGTGACAAGCTGGTGATCTACAAGATTATTTTCTCAGAGTTGGTGGAGACTAAAACAGATCTAAAAAAAAGAGTGATTATTGCACTAAATCCTAAAATGGTTGAAGTATTATGAGAGACGTGATGTTTTTGCAGGTTCACAATGTTTGAAGAGATTTTATTTTGAAAATATCGCCTTTTGAAACTCATAGTTCCTGTTGGTGTTGGTGTTGGTGTCCTCATAGACTGTACATAAGAAGTCGACGTACTGTAGTCCGAGCTCCGGACTAGTCCGAGCTCTGTTAATGGAGGTTCCATTCAGTTACATTATGGTACTAGGTTTCTGATATTTTACGTTTAGAGTAAATATGCCAATGAGGCATTATCTAATGCTAACTTTTGGTGAATTTAGAAGAAATCTACAGACACAAATAGACAAAGTAGTAAAATAAACACCTAAATGTGTATTTTGGATGTTTTCTTTCCACTAGTCTGAAAGAAGACATGTTATGGAAGCAAAATCTCAAAATTGGTCTGTGAATGAAAAACAACGTTTTTGCTAGGGATGCACCGATACCGGATCGGATATCGAGCCGATACTGACTCAAATAGCTGGATCGGGTATCGGTGACAATGGGGCCGATCTATTATATTCAATTCTATGTTTATATACAATATACTTTATATGCTAGAATTTGAATTCCTGTTTAAGTTTTGACCGATTTGTTGCTGCATTAAAAAGGTTTACTCTTGAATTGTAATTCCTGTTAATTTTGAAGATTTTTTTACCAAGTTGCTGGTGTACGATTTATTATTTTATTAATAAAGAACAATTGAACCATTGGCCCATTGACCTGCTCACACTTGGGCCAACAGTAAGAGTTTCATGTCAGGTATACTACTATATAGATATATATATATATATATATATATATATATATATATACTATATAGTAGTATACTCCACCTGGTCCTCACACAGTCTGACAACTGAAACAGAGCCAGTGTAATCTGGAGCCAGCAGATGTCACTGTAGTTATGAAAGAGATGAATGTTAACTTATGTCTGTAACACACACACATGTGCACACATGTGCACACACGCACACGCACACACACACACACACACACACACACACACACACACACACACACACACACACACACACACACACACACACACACACACACACACACTATTAAAGAGGTTCAAAGCTGTTCCTAAATCCTGAAGGTGTATTCCAGATGTCTTAGTCACTCATGTGAGTCAGCTTGTATTTGTTCCGTTCCTATTTGTTTTTACTCTTAAACCAAGTGACTCACACTTTAGTTGACAGAGAAAACATATGCAAGTATTTTAGGACAGGAAATGGATGTACAGAAGGGCAAACATTATATTTCTTGGACTGTGCGCATCAAGTGCTTTCAGCGGCCAAGAGGAAATCATAGTCATTTGTGGAAGTGCTGGGTTTGTGAGGAATGTGTCTGAGAGGAGCGCAGACTGCCGTTAATGCAGAAAGCCAAATATGTGAAGTCTGACAAGGCAATGACAGACTGGTTAAGATGGTTTCTGACAGCGAACACCACCAACACTCTCAAGCTTTATCATTTTATTTACAGTCGCCTGTGTTCATTTTTATTTGTTGTTTAAATAAACCGGGAGAAGTTTGCATCAATTTCTAATTAGGGCTGCGCCCTCTTAGTTGTTTTGGTCTAAGATTTCTTAGTTTTTTTAATGCTTTTTTCATGCTGAATGACTTATTTCCAATATGAGCACTTCTCTGATAAACACCAGATTTAAAGTGGTGCTTTTGTGGAGAAACTCTCAGTTTTACAGATCTGTCGATTAAATCAACTAATCGATTAGTCGACAAAATCATAGTGTAGTTTTTGTCTTAAATAAATATATAAACACAAGTACACTTATAAAATATCAAAGGAGCATTTATAAGACAATAACTAATTCTATAAAGTAGGAAATGATCCCTGTAAATGTTCTATTAAATGCAGAGGTGAAGTACATTTTTTTAAGTGCTGCACTTCACATTGATGTTATGGAAATTATGTCAATTTCATGCAACCTATTGTGAACAATTCTACTCAGCTGCATTTCACAGAGAGAGAGCATCAGTTTTTGCTCAACTACAGCTGCAGTTTATAATGAAGTAAATTCACACAAAAAGATATTAAAATCATAAAGTGTATTATAGATATATATATATATATAATACAGTATATAAAGTAGTAGCACCACCTGCATTAGTTGCAATATTTAAATAATTATTTCACATTGATGCACAACTTTTTCAAATCTTCGTATTGAGCTTTTTCAGTTTTGATACCTTCAGTTTGCTTCTTTATGTACTTAAACTTTTGAATACAGGATTTATTTTTGAATAGTGGATGTTTATTTTACCTAAATAAACACAGAGTTCCAGACATTTTACTGCGTCCCTGTATGGTTTAGATATTAATAACTGGGTGGATGTGAAATGAGCCCGCTGCGCTGCATCATCAGCCTCGTTCAGCTGCTTATAAACGGCCCAGGAATAGGAGAGCCGGTCCGGCCCGGTCTGGTGACTCAGCCAAGACTCAGGAGTTTATTGTTGGGATGAATAATCTACCGCAAACGTTTCAACTCCAGACGACCTCACGAGGCTCTCTGGAGAAACGGAAACTGTGCTCTCCATGTAAACACAGACTGTTGACAGTTAAATGCCAGTTAAATGCCAACAAACAGATGAATGAAGGTATTTGCATTCAAGGCGTCCATTCATGAATTTATTAAGTGTGAAAAAGTCCCGACATGAGTAACCAAACCAGCGACTCACTTCCTGTGGAAGTTATGAGTTATTTATGTGATATGCAGCGGTGGTGGTAAGAGTTAAATCCTTAGATTAAAGTAATCAATGGAAAAACACTGCATAAAGCAAATAAACCCTGCGTTAAACATGTCATTGTTTTCAGTAAATGTACTGAAAGATTAAATTACTCATCAGACAGTTTAAGTGTTTAAAATCCCCCAAAGGAGGAGACATGATGTTTCACCCTCACAGACAAAAACTGGAGTCCCGAATGGAAATCTTCTGCTTTGAGATCAGCTGAACAGGTTCAGAAAAATCTCTAAAAAAAAGAGATTGAAGATACAAGATATTTATCCAGATATCGAATAACCAACAAAATCTTAACTTTCACATCAAGTAAAAAGTACAATATTTCCCGAATCCAGCCTCCTAAACCTTAAAGTAAAGAATCATAGCCTTAGTACCTCAATGATTGCACAGCGCATCACTGCATGTTCCTCTGTTGGGTTTTTTAATGCAACTTTTAATTTCCAGATGCTATTTGTCATCATTACTCAGCTTCTTTACGTAAGCAAAAATACCACAACACACATAAAAATACTCTTCTAAGTGTAAAAGTCCTGCATTCAGAAATGTGCTCAAGTAAAAAAATACATAATTATCATCAGCAAAATGTGTGTAAATGTATTTAGTTACTTCCCAACTTTGCACAGCTCATCAGACTATCTTGAATGCACGTTCCCCGGTTGTTGTTTTTTTTAATGCAGCTTTCAATTTCCAGGTGATATTTGTCCTCTGTTCTCTCATTACAAGCAAAAATAGCACAACACACATAACATTACTCTTCTACAAGTAAAAGTCCTGCATTCAGAAATGTACAGAAAGTAAGTACATCATCAAAATGTACTTATAGAAGTATCAAACGTACTTCTGAATGTTATCTGTTATACAGTATATCATATTATTGGAGGATTGTGCATGAAGCTGTAAGCAGTATTTTGATGCTGTAGGTGGTTAAGGAGGTGGTAAGTATGTAGTTTAATCTAAAACATCATATTTTATAGGCTGGGCATATCATTTGTTTTGAAAATGGAAAATGGAAATACTCCAGCAAAGTATAAGTATCTCAAAATTAACTTGAGTAACTGATTAAAAACAATGTCACAGCTAAAAGGCAGATAATGGAAGTAAGAGGCACACGTGGTCTGCAGGCTCTCTGACATCCATCCTAACAAACAGGTGGACTGGATGCACTCGTACAACTCCACCTGTATCACAGGAGGTGACGGAGGAAGCTCCACTGCGTTCAGCCTGCAGCTATAACTCCATCAATCAATCATGTGTTCAGAGAAAAGCATCTCTGTGCCAAGGCAGCAACCAGGTCTCCATGTGGCAGAAGTCCCCTGGATTCCTCTCGGATGAGTCCCAGGGTTGTGGAGCTGTGAGTCACAGGAAGCATCGGGTTAACTTCATGAGTGTCTCGTGATTTTACTCACACAAGTTAAAGTGCTCATTATAAAGAAGAATCACCTCCTTTTTAGAGCGGCGTTGTAGCTCCAGGTGGTGGAAATCTACAGAGGTATAGTCGATGTACAACAATGCATCACTTGTGCGTGTTTTCATCCAGTCATTGCAGCCATCAGATGAATGTTTCTAACATCTATCATACAGGATAATCTAATCGGATAATCTAGTCGGATAATCTAGATCATCTAAGAGTTGGTAAAATTGCATTTTTTTATGCACCCTGAAGATAACTGTTAGTCTCTTTCGTGCCTCTAAGATCTGCTCTTAATGTGCTTTATGTTGTGAATGAATCATCTGTTAACTACTCCACGCTGCCAATATTTCTCATAAAGGGGATAATGTACCTCAGGAGAGTTTTGGGGTTAAATAAAGGTCAAATTAATGCAATTTTATTGAAGAAATGTTACATTTTCCTCAGAAAGAACTGTGGTTTATGTCCCCCATCTCTTCTATGTAAAGGGATCTCTTGATGAACAGGAGGTATGATTACAGCAAGAAAATAATTCAATGTTAATTTGGGCACCTGATAATTGTTTTAAAGGTTCTCTATAGATATCCAGAGCATTAATATAACAGCAAACAACTATTGTTAATATAAATATAGCTTATTGATCGTAGCCTCTTTAAGCAAGTTTCAAGAGCCTTCTAATAGATTTTTATGCCATATAGAGATTAAAGGTCCCATATCCTGCTCATTTTCAGGTTCATACTTGTATTTTGTGTTTCTACTAGAACATGTTTACATGCTGTAATGTTAAAAAAACAACACTTTTATTTTCCTCATACTGTCTGCCTGAATATACCTGTATTCACCCTCTGTCTGAAATGCTCCGTTTTAGTGCATTTCAACGGAATTGCAACAGAATTGCGTTGCTAGGCAACAATTTGGGTCCATGTTTACTTCCCGTTAGCTGATGTTATTTACATAAACCGCAACAGGAAATAAACTGGGACACATTTAGAATGTTTAAATCCGTGTAATGATCTAATATATTGTATATTTGTGACATCACAAATGGACAGAAATCCTAACGGCTTGTTTCACAATTTCTGAATACGGGCTGTGTGTGTTTCTCAGTATATTGAGCGTTTTGATAGTTTAACAGTATTTATAAAGCACCTGCTTTATAATATAAAAGAAATGAAAATCTCACTTTTTACAATATGGGACCTTTTAATGGAAACAAATGGCTGCCTGGAAAAAAAAAAACTAAAGATGTGCAGCACTTTAAAATGGTGAGGAAAAAAAAAAAATGTAGAAGTTGAAAGCACAGTGTGGCTCATTAACAGTGAAAGACGACTGCTCTACTAATCACTTTTAGAGAGAGAGAGAGAGAGAGAGAGAGCAATGCTGAAAGGATAATGAAAGGATTCCAGTAGAAACATGAATCCGTCTCCTCTACTTTCAGCATTGTCTGACTGCCTGAAGCCCACAGGCGTAAAGACAGTGTGTGATGGCTTTGACATCTTTGCTGTTAACCCAATCCTGTCCTTCCACAAGCTCATCACCAATAACCACAGAGATATATCTCCCAGATGTAACTGTTCATTTGTTTCACAGGAAATGAAGTGGACGTGTCACCGTGGCATGTGGCAGACATGACATTAGCAGTGTCCTTTATCAAGCTGCTGTTCTAAATGAACTATTATACAACATGAGGTTGAATTAGTGGGTGTTGAGTTGGCCACTGAATCATACTTAAAAAAAAAAAGGTACAGGGGGGAAATTATTTAGCTGCTCGCTCTGTTGCGGTCGTGGTTGGTTGTGGTTTTCCCAGTCAGACGGCTTCTGTTAATACCACATATTAATTATACTATCTTTATATGAATATAATTAGATGATTTCCCTCTCGCAGAACTATCGAATAATAATTCAGCAATTAAATGTTTGACAAGATTATTTTGATGCATGACATGAAAAAGCTGATTAGTTTTCAGAGCAATTTGACTCCGTGTCGTGCGCTGCCCCTAAACACTCTCCATAAATAAATGAACACCCGTTTCCATGAATATATGAATTCTCTCTCAGCCAATCTGACCATGTAAAAAAAGGGATTAGCAGGATATGTGCAGCTCTGCAGTGCCCATCCTCAAAGACAGTATTTTACAATATTTGCTTGTTCTTTGCACGATCCCAACAACATCTTTGCTAGAACTTTTTGATTTTAAACACTTTCTTTGTGTTTTATTATCACACGTATCGTAACTGAAGCACTTTCTATGACGCCTATAATGCATTATTAACATATACTGTAGGTCTGCCCCCTCTTAGTCGACTAATCAGCAGTGGTGGAGGAAGTTTTCAGATCCTTTACTTTAGTAAAATTACTAATAACACAATGCGAAAATACTCTAAGTAAAAATACTACATTGAAAATGTAACTTAAGTATGGAAGTATAATCAGGAAAATGTACTTAAAGTATTAAAAGTAAAAGTACTCAGAATTGCAGAAAAATGTCCTTTGTGACTGTTATACTATTATATGTTGTATCATTAGATTATTATTACTCATGCATTCATGTAAAAGCAGGATTTTACTACTCTGCAAATTATTAAAAATAAATTAAGATTATTAGAAAAATTAAAAAGAAAAGCAGCAAAAAAAAAAAAAAAAATTCTGTAAATCAACTAATTGATTAATTAACTAATTGTTTCAGCTTTACTTGTATAAACTGTTAGGTAGTTTAATTAGAAAAAACAAATCCTATTTTATAAGCTTTTTATAATGAAAATAAAGTCACTGTTATAATGCTTTATAATGTGATTATAAGTTACTCTAAGTGGCCGCTGTTTACTTTAAGTGAAGTAAAACATCATTTTACAACGTTTTGTGTCTTTCTTGTATAAATTAAATGTTTTTTTTTACTTTATTTAATGCAAACTGTGACCACTTAGAGTAACTTATAATCACATTATAATGCATTAAAACAGTGATTATAATGCATTATAAAAAGATTATAATCTATCACGTCTATGGGAATTATAAAACACTATGATCCTTGCAGAAAAAAGTCAGTGAGCGACAAGCAATTATGAAGCATTATGAATATTTATGAATGCTTATAACTATAATTATACGGTGCTATAAGCGGATTATAACGCATTATGAGTATGTTTATAATGCATTATAGACACGGGCGTCATAGAAAGTGCAGCTGCTGTTATTAAATTGTTCATCTTTGTTGATAGTGAGATAAGCAGGGACCTCCTCCTCCTCCTCTGATCACTGTTGGTTGTAATAAAGCTCTCAGGTTGGGGAGGGGAGCCACATGGTGGCAGTGTCCACAAATACTGTCAGCTCGTCTTCGGTGTCCACATGAAAACAACCCTAACAGTCCTCCAACTAATACGTCCCTGTGAGCTGTTACATTATTCTCATATAGGCAGAATTTGAACGGAGGCTTCTGCAAAATGCACATGGCAACCCAACTGGCACTCTGGGCAAGTGTTCAAAAATCTCTGAATTCTTTCCTGCGTTTGAGTCACCGTGACTCTGACGACAATCATCAATCAGCAGAGAGGTCAGTCCAACAGCAGTGTGATGGTTCACGTTGCTAATTTGAAACAGTGGTCAAATCAGCCCACAGTGGCGCCGTTTAGTCATTATCTGTCACATTTTGGTGCCATGAATATCTGTAACGTCCTATAAATAAACTAGGGGAAAGGTCAACGCTCTGAATAGGAGTGATAGAAATGATGACAGATATATATATACAGAGCGTTATCAGGCAGAAAACTACATCAGGTCACTTGGGAAAAAAAATTCTAAAAATGTTCTGACATTTTTTCTGACTTTTTTTCGGAAATTGTTTGGATATTTTTTGTCATTTTTTTTTTAATTTTCAGACTTTTTTTGGGACATTTTTTTTACATTTTTCTGACTTTTTTTCTGACTTTTTCTGACTTTCTTTGGACATTTTTCAGATTTTTTTCGGTCTTTTTTCAGACATTTTTCCGGACATTTTTTTTGAAATTTTCTGGACATTTTTCAGACATTTTTCAGACTTTTTTTTTTTTGAAATTTTTCTGACTTTTTTTTTTCTGACCCGCCCTTTAAAATAACCCTAATTGGGGTAAAAATAAATAAATAAAAAAAACAAAAAACAAGGATTATAACTAGTGTTTTGAGATCTTTAACACGTGAAGGATCTCAATAGTTCAAGTTGAAATATTGTTTCCATGTGATGGTTCAAGTTGCTAATTTGAAACAGTGGCGCCGTTTAGTCATTTTCTATCACATTTCTGTCACATTTTGGTGTTATGAATCTGCAACGTCATTCAAAATAAACTAGGGTAAAGGTCAACGCTCTGAATATGAGTGAGAAAGATGATGATAAGGATGACTTGATTGAGAAGCAGGCTCAAAAATAAAAATACATTTATTTTTTTTAATGGGCAGCAGGCAAAATCAGGTGGATTTGATGTTTGTTTAAGTCATAAAGCAACGGTCTTCCTGACAGGTGCTCTGCTTAACTGGGCAGCGAGGGAAACTCCACCGCTCCAACGGTTGTGAATGAAAGAGCTCTTTTTTATCACATCATTTCACCTGTCCACGACCCAGAAGTTTAGCTGACACACACTCTCATTTTCTACTTGTGCTGTAAGGCATTGTTTGAGGGTGAGTCACAGCTGACCTGGCCTCATCCTCCAAGAGGGGAAAAATGAACACAGAGATTGGACAGAATCGATCATCGTCTCTTTCTGAGTGCGTGCATGTGCGTAACGAGCAGATACAGGAAGGCCAGCTGAATTTGGGGTTGTGTTACTTCCTTTTACAAACATACCACAATATTTGGTCATCTGAAGTGCCTCCAACAGTCATCAGATTATCTGGCTTTGCTGGACAGTACGGTGCTTTCCACCTACTAATGCAGTATAAGTCACTGGCCCTTGACTAACCAGCAACACTACACCGCTGCCTCTGTGCTGACCGCAGCCTCCATATGACAGATGTTGTTTAGAGGTTGACCAGCCGGCTCCCGGCTTCGACCTGCTGTTGTCCCGGTGCAGAGTGACGCAGGTATTGCACAACATTTTCCTTGGTTATGACGGTGTCACATCACCGGCTCCTCTTAGTGCTCGCTGTTTCCCAGTTCCCCTGACGCGTGATGCACACGCTAACGATCGCACTGTTATGTGTAAACACCGCAAACAACTCGACATGCACACACACACAAACGCACCTTCGCTGACTCAGGTCCCGCCGTATCCACGGAGGCACCTGTCAGACATGACGTCATATATGAGTCAGGTGAATGCATGCATGCATGCGTGTGGGTGTGTGTACAGGCTCCTGCTGGCTGTGGGATGTTTGCATAATCAGCACAGCAGCACACCTTGGTCACAAGGTAAACTTTCCACTGTGCTCAGAGAAAAAGACCTCCGCTTCACACTTGAGTAGTCAGAGAATGGCCTACTTTTACAGGTGGGAGGTAAAAGGTAGCAGAGAGAGGTGTCAGGGTCCTGTTGTATCTGCATACACAGTGGGTAACACTGAAGGGACTCTTCACAGGTAGTTTATAGTATCACAGTTGGGTTTCAGCTTGTATTATAAGGCAGACAAACCTCCTGCATGTACTGTTCTTTTCAGTAAATTCTAAAATCCATAATTCTGTTTTTACTTCAATAGATTTTTCTTCAAAGCAGCAGTTCGCCACTTTGCTTTATTTTCTTTTTTGTTGAGGGTTAGATGAGATGATCACACCACTCTCATGTCTCTGTTGTAAATCAGCCCGGTCGCATGAAAAGGCGTGCAAGGCAAAAGCGTGCAATAAGAACGCCGTTCTTGCTTGTACGCCACGTAGTCTGTGAATATGCTCCGCTCAGAGCTAGTGATAAGAGGTGAGAAAGACCGCTTATGGCTGGCGGGAGGGGAGGTGGATGGGTCCAACAAACACAGGACTTTCAACCAGGAGACCGGTGTTTTGTTTTGTAAGTTACGTTAATGAGGTTTGCACATGTTTCCCATACTGATGTTACGTTGTTTCCGTACGTATTTTATTTAGTTTCCGTACGTATTTTAAGGCCAACCATGACGTTTTTCCTACACCTAAGTGAGTGGTTTTGTTGCCTCCTGCTGCACCTTCATACATGCACGTAATATTCACACCTCAGCGAGGCAAAACGTGACACTGACACGCTATCCTCTGGTGGTGGACGGGCGTGATATCGGGTTGGAGATATTTCATATAAATAAACTCTTTTCCATTACAAGTCAAAATCACTGAAAAGGTGATGACTGCTTTGCAGAACATCATTGAATTGCAGAGGGACGGTTTGGTCGGCCGTGTTCATGTTGAGATGGTTAGTGTCAGGATGCCACATCGGTGCATGTTGACCTCTACTGAAGTAATATTTAAGCCAAGCAAGGTTAAGTAAAGTAAACTTGACGGGGCAGTGGAGTGCTCCTTAAACTCAGTGCACTAAACGATCTAGTCAGACTGGTGTTGTTGATTTTACTTTAATATTCTGAGTTTTATTCTGAGAAATGTTCCCAGACGTGTTTGAATTCTGCATTCACTTAGTTGTTGAGCTCCAAATGGATATTTGATCCGACAATAAAAATGAGGGATTCATAAGTAGACTTAGAAATGAATAAAAAAAAATAAAGTTAAAGTTTAAAGGGGAACTTGGTTTGCCAAAATGCAAATTTTTATGAATGAGGAATGTAAAATCTTTTGGTTGCCATCTTTCTTTTCTATCTACCAATTCTGTTTCAAAGGTCCATAGAGCTCCTGTTGCATCACATGGCATGAGGGCATTTCTGCAAATCAAAGAGTCAGTTCACACAAATTACAAAAGAAAAATCACATTTTCTCACTTGATCTGCAGATAGTTTCGGTTTTATTGAAGTAAGTTTTGAGAAATCCACCTCTGAGACTTTTGCTGTTGTCCCAACACAATCGAGGTGAATGAAATTTTTCCAGTGTTGCTAAAAGCATTGAATAGGGACATTTAAAAGATTTGTGTCCTTCAAAAACTAATGTCCTGGTTACACAGGTCTCACTGTGAATGGGTTCATACTTTTTACAGAATATTCCCTATAAAAACTGCCCACAGTCTGTTCTATGGATTAATACGACGGCGTATTGGCGCCATTGTTGGTAAAAAAAATAATTAAAAAATTACAGAGCCGGTGGAGGGGGGTAATATTCAGAGAAAAAACTTTTCCGAGATTGCATTCTGAGTTTTTTTCTTGTAGTTTAGGACTTTATAATCCTGCAAATTTGTTTTTTTTTCCTCATAAATTTACCACTTTAATCTTAGAGAATATCAGAGTTTTTTCTTATAAATTTGCCACTTAATTCTCAGAGACTATCAGAGTTATTTTCTCGTAAATTTATGACTTTATAATCCTGCAAATTTTTTATTTTTTTCTAGTGAATTTGCCACTTTCATCTCAGAGAATATCCAAGTTTTTTCTCGCAATATTACTCCCCTCCCCCAGCTCCGTAATTAGTATTTCCTAATACTCCGTCGTAGATAACAGAGTAAAGTGGACACGGTTTCTGGAGAGGAGCTGTTGAATTCTCAAAAAATTTGATTTTTCAGTGCTATGAGGACCACAAATATAATTCTTTTCACCTTCACTGCAGTGGTAGAAAGCTCACAGGGCAGACGTCTCAAAACCTGGACACATAATACAATCTGCATGGCTTGACATCACTATAGGTTACAAGTTAAATGTGCAATATAATGTAATAAATTATTGAATTGTTTTATAATTTGATCAATCTGTTGCTGATAATCCTCCATACTTTACTGTGCTTTCAGTTAATTGTTTTATTAAGAGTTGAACTGCAGTTCACCTGCCCAGGAGACGCTAATGGTGGACCTGTTGTTAGCTCGAGCCGTGCAACAGAGACCCATCTGTTCTGCTCCAATGAATGATCATAAGGCCAGACTGAAGCATCTAAATATAGACAGGACAAATTAAATTCAAATGACTCAGATGCTTGATGACTGAGACGAGTGACTTATCCCTCCTCAGTGCCCGGCTGCAGTCGGTCAATGTTCTGCCTCTCAGCAAACATACATGCACGCCGAGCCGGGAGTCACTTATTCCACTCGAACCTTAAACTGTCAGAGGAAGGAGGTTGGGTGGTTGGGGGTGGTGGTGGGAGTGAAAGGAAGATGGGTGGAGGGAGGGAGGGGAGGGAGGCTAAATCAGTTGGCGGTGGAGAGGAAGCTCTGTCATATCCAGGAGGAAGTGTGAGTCAGTGCTCGTACATTCTTGGAGGCTGATTCAGCGTTGCACAGGAAGTGGGAAACGCTTACTGCTGAGCTTTAACACCGAGAGGGAAAGAACCTAGTCTGGAGCGGTGTAACCGTGAAAAGAGTCCCCCCGGCAAAGAGGGCAAACGCACGCTGTCACAGGTGTAATCTCGTGCATGATGTCGACTCTTACGAGCTCGGAGGAGCTCCGCTAACCCCAGAAAGAGGTGGCTGCCACTCAAAAACAGAGAAAACAGAAAGGAGAAGAAAGCTACCGGCAGAGAGGCAAAGAGCTGTCAGAGAGGAGGAGGGCAAAGGGTAGCGCTCTGGTAGCGCTCTTCCTCTATTTCTTTGGTCCCCAGAAATTTCCCCTTCCTTCTCCCTCTCCCGTCACTTCTCAGATTTCACAGTTCCAGCTATGGCAACTTAACCCATTCCTTTCCAGTACAAAAAAAAGCCTTCAGCTACATCTGGGAGCAGTAAGGAAGGAGGAAGTGATTACACAGAGGTCTGATCCGAAAACAAGTTGCTTATATATTGTCATTATTCAACGTATTCTCATGCAGCGGTTCGTATATCTTAAGAAAAACTCATTCCTCATTTTTCGTTCGTTTTCCTACAAATGTCCAGCAACACGTGTCAATTTACGCTCGCTACGTGCATACTGTCTTTTTAAAATAAACCTCCGTCTTCACAGGAAAAAACATCCTTAGGTTAAGGCAACAAAACTACTTAGTTAGGCTTAGGAAAGGTTGGCTTGGTTAAGATTCTGCAACAACACTACTTAGTTAGGTTTAGGTCGATTTGGTTAGCTTTAGGCAACAAAAAATTCCTTAGGTTTAGGCAACAAACTACTTAGTTAGGTTTAGAAAACAAAACTACTTAGTTAGGTTGAGGCAACAAAACTACTTAGTTAGGCTTAGGAAAAGATCGACTTGGTTAGGTTTAGGCAACAAAACTACTTAGTTAGGTTTAATAATAATAATAATAATACATTTTATTTGTATAGCGCTTTTCTAGAAACTCAGACACTTTACACAGATAAAAGGATCATAAAACAAGGACATCATAAAAATATAAAACCCACAGTATTAATCACACATTAAAAGGCAACAAAACTACTTAGTTAGGTTTAGGAAAAGATTGACTTGGTTGGGTTTAGGTAACAAACCTACTTAGTTAGGTTTAGGAAAAGATCATGGTTTGGCTTAAAATAACTCAGGAGGTGGCGTTACTTAAGAATGTAACTTACGTGACAAATAAATCAACGTTGACTTTCACATGGGACACGAACGCCGGTCTCCTGGGCGAAGGTCCGGTGTTTTTTGACCCACCCCTCCACCCCGACCTCCTCCCTACGCGGCGTTGGCTGCTCTTTATACTTCCTAGTTCACGATTACGTGAATTACGCACAAATTGATTTTGTGGGATATACACAGATTAGAGTGCATTACTTTTCGTAGGTATAGCTACGAACGGTGTATGAGACCAGCCTGTATTGTTACATCTGTCTACGTTTGTCCCAATCACGTTTTAATTTTGGTTCCATTGGGGGAGGTTTTCCAGGTTGTGACCTACATTTTTAGCTAGGGTTGGTGACATCATGGTGGCCCATGTGGGTGGTGGTGGTGGGTGTTTAGAGGATGTTCTCCCTCCCCATTTCTACACCCACGGACAGTGTGTCCCACCCAGACTCTCTCATGGTCACTGCCTCTGTCCTCGTGATAAAACACCAGCTTATCACCAGTTTCCATTCAGCTTCTTTGCGCTTATGTAACGTCAACCCGGGGAGGAAGTGCTGTCCGCTGTGAATGAAGAATGTGTGTGTTGCTGTGTGTGTGTGTTGGAGGACGGAGGAAGACGAGAGAGGACTGAGACAACGCGTGGAGTGGAACAGGTTTCCACATGAGAGTAAACCCACCAAACATGTACGACAGTGGAAAAAGTGTGCTCAGCTGATTAATGCATGGGCACACACACACACACACACTCGCAGATCAACCCGTTCCCAAAGTCTCTCACACTTCTTACACACACATCACTCTCACACTGTGTCTCTGTCTCACACAAAACCATGTTGTATTGTACGGGTTGTTGCTAGGAGACAAACTAATTCCAAACCTCTTGAAACAGAGGGACTTACTCCTCATTTCTAAGCCAGTGCGTCGGGAGAGAAAAAGGGAGAGTGAAGGAGAGGAGGGACGCTGGGGTGAGGAAGGAAGGGGGCTCTCGGAGAGACAAGAGAGCAACTCTCCCACGCAGAAAAAAAAAAGCTTTCACTCTCAGCAAGAACGAATCCACAGACTCATCAGTCTCCCGGTTCGACGTCAACTCCGTTCCTGAAAAAAAGCACGAGATACACATCAAACTGTTCATACAGCAAAATGGCTGTTCAGCGCTCCTCTTCCTCTTCCTCTTCCTCATGCATGTTATTTCAACTGAGGAATATGAGAGTGACAGCTGTGGCCAAAAAGACTTTTAGGATTCATATAGAGAAATTTAATTGTGATCTATTATGTTTTTGGAAGCAAAATGATCGTTGTGTGCTCTCCAACTCAAACCTAAAGGATTGCATTAAATCTGAATATCCTGTTGTATAGCTGTACGGCTTTTATAGGGTTGTCAAAGGCATGAAACAAGTTCTTTATCCAGAGGCAAAACCGTACAACAATTCTTTAAATATTCGAATAAATAGTAATGACAACCTTTACTTAATCAGGGAAATCCTACTGAAGATCTCAAGCTAAACCTGAGAACATGAAACCTATTTTTAACTACATAATATATAATACAAGATTGAGAGTCATGCTAGCAGACATGTGCACCCGGTTAGACTGTTATCAGGCCATTAAATAGGTGTTATCAGTCGCTATATAAGCACCACAGATGTGGATCATTAGGTGCCTACTATACATCAGACCGGCACATACGGGTACTTCGCAAACAGTCAAGGCCACGCCCCCTTTTGGGGGTAAAGAAAACCGAAGATCTTGTAGACTTCAATGCACTTTGACGTATGTTTGGATCGTCATTTTGACAAATTCGTATGCATTCATCTCTTGTTATACAAATTTTATACAGATGTCTAATAATTATTTTGTGATCTTGCCTGAACCTGAGCGATCACGATACCTTAATAAATTCATGTTGATCGCCGCCATGTCCCTTCAGTCTTCCCCCGTCCAGTCTGGCAGACTGTTAGAAATAGTGCAATATAATATGTGCAATAGAAATAGCTTTGTTTTAATGGGTTACAGGTGAAAAAGATTCAACATCACTGTTGTGAAAAAACACTTATTTGGCCTCTGAGGGACCCCGTACTCCCAGAGTAAAGTCTGCCACCATGTGTCAATCATATAGTGGCAGTCAGGTGCTTGTAATGTCATTACCAAGGTGAACGGGGGCCTCGACATTCTTTAGCACACACAGAACAAATGGAGCAGAGAGACTCCTCCAACCTCCTGTCATGTGCTCCTCATTTCCATCATGCCATCTCTGCTATTCTCTGCTGGTTCCCTCACTCCCCCTTTACTCCCTGCTCCATCTCTCTCTCTGTCTCCCACATTGTGAAAGCTAAAGGGGGGGAGAAAGAGAGATATTTCTCATACGCCGTCCCCTCGACGGGGTCCATCCGTGACACTGGCTGGTCCTCCAGCCCATCATGTCACATGCTGCGGTGGCGTGAGGTCAGCTGCCTGTCTGTCCATCTGTCTGACATGACAGGGAACGCGCTGCCTTTCTGCGTCGTCAGGGTTTCCTGCTTCAGCGGGATGGAATCCAACCAGAATGCCGATCTCATGCTTGTCTCGGGTGTTTCTCTCGGACGTCTCAGAGCTAAAGTTAGGGGCTGACGTGAGAGCAGATACAAAGACTGGTAGCTGACACCTCACCTCCGACCTGCTGTCGTGACAGAAATACCCCGGGGGTCACCTGGTGTGGCCGTACGTCTCCCTGCGTGGCACCTGCACGATTGAAGGCCACTGAAGAGGCTACTATTTTTAGGACGGTATCAGTGCACCAAGGCTGACGCAGTCATCAGCATGCATGACTGACTTATTCCATCCAGGCTGTAGAGGTAGCAGAGGGGGGGGGGGGTTTATCCCAACGTGTACAGTGCTCAGAACTTGTTAAATCTGAAACTGTACAAATTTCAAAATAGATTAAAAAAATGTGGCTCTCTAAATTCAATTCAAATTTGCTTTTGTGGCTTGACCATAATTAATGCAATTATCCCAAAGCAGGATTGTGTAAGGTTTATATTTTGAAGGATTGTACTTAGATAAATGCACATTCTTCTTGTACAACATGCTCTCTGGCAACACTCATGGATGGATTATGAGACAATAGGCAAAGACATATAAAAGACCCTCAAATCCCATCTGCAAGACACCCAGACTGAAAGAGACACAAAAAGAGAGCCTGTAGGCGTGGTAACTAATCTATCCAGAAATCCAATATTTGAGTGAACAGAGATAAAGATGGATGATGGAGTTGCATCCACATTCTTCCTAAATCTGAATAAAAGCATGAGATCATATCAGTGGATTATTGTTTTATTTACAGTAAATGATAGTGGGTGATAACAACAAGACCACAACACATGCTTATTTCTGATTGGCTGGCAGGCAGAATCAGAATCAAGAACTTTATGGTCATTATAAGCATAACAAAATTGCGTCATACTAAAATGGTGCACATATTTACGAATAATAATAAGGCACGAATGAGATAAAAGTTTGGTAATTAATGTCAGTGATAAAAAATGCAGAATCTCAGCAATATAAGTAGGACTACAAAAATATAAGCAATATGAGAATATTATAATAACTATAAAATACAACTAGCAAGTGTGCAAACATCAGCAGCAAAAGTCCAAGCACAATTTTTCAAGTCTGTCTTAACAATAGTCAGGTGTACAACGGCGTATTAGGGCCATTGTAGGTTTAAAAAATTGTAGGTTAAAAAAAGTTACGGACCCGGGGCAGGGGGGGAAGGTAATATTCTGAGAAAAAAAATCAGAATTATCAAGATTAAAGTCGTAAATTTACAAGAAACAAATTGGATAATAGCAAGATTATAAAGTCGAAAAATTTACGAGAAAAAAAGGGGAGTGCAAAACCGTGGTAACGCCAGAAAACTGTCTGAATTTCGTTGCTCCTAAAGTAGTGTTATTACGGTAAGTCGAAGGTCCTGAAAGATACATATACATATTTTCTTTCATGTTCTTTCTGTGTTCTTTTGAGAATATAAGTAAATAATAAAAAAACAAGATTAAAGTTGTAAATTTACGAGAAAAACCTAACAAATTCTTGAAATATTACCCCCCTCCCTCCCTTGGCTCCATGATTGTAATTTATTTATTTTTTTTACCTACAACGGCCCTAATGCGCTGTCGTACAGGTGCCCATATCAATATTGCTGTAATCATTCCTCTTGTTCATACTGGTCAACGAGATCTCTTCCTGATGTGCTTTCAATGTAAGTGATGTATATCCACAGTCGTGTTATAAAGTGTTCACCAGGTTTATTCTCTCCAACATCTTATAGTGTTTTTTAAGGGATGCTTAATGGAGCTATTGATCAAACACATGATTTTCTCACGATCCCTTTTATATAGACACAATGAGTGAACGTTTTCATATGTTGGATTTGTAGTATTATTATATGAAAATGTCAATGTTTTGAATGAGGTTTTCTTACTTGTGGAACAGACGTTTGGTTTCACCTCAGCTCTTTATGAGCAATCAGTGGTATATTCTTTGTTTGGTCTAAGTTGGGAAACAGTTTTGTCCAGTGTGCCTCCCAGTCAGGTTGGGTCCGGCTGCTGGGACGCCTTCGCACCAAAACTCTGTGGTAGGTTCCTCCTCTGCCTGGTGACTCACCAGGTTTGGTATGAGATAATGGAACGGTGAACGTGCTGTGATTCGCCTCGCTCACCAACAGTTTGAATTTTCTGGTGAAGTGTGGTCACACCAAAGTATGCGAAGCCTACATTTCACTGGAGTAATTACTGGCCTCTCCAGTTTACAACATGGGATATCATCTCCCAAAGAGATGTTTAGTCACCGCTTTTGACTTCAGCTTTTACGCAACTGTCGTGATTCAGCGTGCGTCATCAAATATCAAATACGTTCACCTTCAGCCCTCGTAGCGGTCGTCTGTGTAGATGTAAGATGGTTATTTAGACGCGGATGTGGTCAACCATGTTTGTTTACCTCCAAGCCTTGCTGTGTCATCGTCTGTGAGCAAAGACGCAGATGGAATAAGCTGATCAGAAATAGTTTTTGCTGAGTTAAGAGGTGCTGGTTTAAAATGAAATCAAATCTGATTGCAGTTTATTTGCATATTTACAAGCTTCTATATCTCACAGCACCTTCATCTCCCTCATCTTTATGCCTCCATGTTTTCATTTCCTTCTCTGTGTTTCCTTTTTGCTTTTATTTTGTTTGCGAGGTTCATTATGATGTCGTGACACCCACCCAAAAACACCCAGGGTCAGGACAATCCCCTCAATCTTTACTCCCAATGAATCCATGCATTCATGCTTGTAACTCCCATGCTGCTGTAATACTCACAGAAACCTAAGGAATCAATTGGTACCAATCATGTCATATTAGCTGATCGCAAAGGAGGTTAAATAACGCTCCAAACTTGTGCTAAATTCTGGCAAGGAAAAACTGTCATGGCCGTTTTCAAAGGGGTCCCTTGAACTCTGACCTCAAGATATGTGAATGTAAATGGGTTCTCTGGGTACCCACGAGTCTCCCCTTTACAGACATGCCCACTTTATGATAATCACATGCAGTTTTGGGGCAAGTCATAGTCAAGTCAGCTCACTGACACACTGACAGCTGTTGTTGCCTGTTGGGCTGCAGTTTGCCATGTTATGATTTGAGCATATTTTTTATGCTAAATGCAGAGCCTGTGAGGGTTTCTGGACAATATCTGTCATTGTTTTGTGTTGTTAATTGATTTCCAATAATAAATATATACATACATTTGCATAAAGCAGCATATTTGCCCACTCCCATGTTGATAAGAGTATAAAATACTTGACAAATCTCCTTTTAAGGTACATTTTGAACAGATAAAAAATGTTGCGATTAATAGCGATTAACTATTTTAATTGATTGACAGCGCTAGAAAAAAATACAAACATATAAATATTGATACAGTAAGGGATTTAAACTATGTACTCTAATACTGAAAGTATACAAAAAACAAAAAACAGTCTGTGACCTCTAACACACCTGAATCACAGCTCCTCCTTCACCCTCGTAGGTGTGGTTTTTACCTAGACTACTGAAACCAGCTCATTACTTCCTTAATGTGATCGACCGGCAGAGAGGATCTGGAGCTTTAAAAGGAGCCAGACTTCAGCCAAGACTGTAACATTTAGAGAAATGAAGCATTCAGCTCAGGTTTTATCACCCATATTGAAACGCGAAAGCCAATCTGTGTTTTTAATCATTTACCCTCGCTTATAACTCTATTATACTAAAACAAAGACAGCCTGAATGAGACTCGGTGGCATTGGAAAGTACTTTGGAATAAGTAGACATTTAAAGAGCACTGACCTCTAAAATATCAGCGCACAATGAGAAATATTTCTGGAGCGACTCTCCACACAGTGACTCACAGACCTTGAGGGATGTGACACAAACTCAGACTGTGCTTTTACAGGGATGTGTAAGAGGTTGTGAGTTCATACCTCAAACTGGGTCCACCTGAGAAAAATCACATTAAACGACAATTTGCTTTCAGTCTCCGTCTGCTTCTCTTCCTCCTCACCTCGCCTCATCGTAAACCGGCACTCTGGATCACGGCCATCCGTCTCCGTGATGACGCAGAGCTTTTAAGTCTCTAATGCAACATTTCCACCAGCTGTAGGTGTCGAATATTCAAAGTACCATTCCTGAACAAATTATCTGAAGGTGTTTAATTTGTTTTATTGATTCTTCTATTTCCTTTTCTAACCTTTACTTCCTTTGAGATATATTATCTCTTTTACAAGAGAGACCTGGCAAAAAAAATGGCAGCGTAACACGGGTATCACCGTAGTTACATAACAATACACATCATTCATTTGTAATGATCACATATAGCACAACAAGACAAGAGAGATAAAACTCATCATGAAACATACAGAGGGAGAAGCTGTATTACTGCGACTAGAGCTAACCTAAAGATGATATTTGGTAAAATACCTTCCAATTTATCATTTCCCTATGATAAAATCCACTCTTCTGATTGAGCATTTCTCACTGTTTGATAATGAATAAATGATAATAAATCAATTTTATCATGTGACACTGCTGGATAAGGTTTAGTTAAGTTTAGGCAGGACATAGTTTTGGTTAGGCTTAGGGAAAGATCATGGTTAAAATAAGTACTTTGTTAAGTTTAGGGGACCTTTGTCGTCATGGTTACATCTAGGGCTGCCCCCTCTTAGTCAATTAGCCGACTAACTGGTTGTTTTGGTCTCAGTCGACTAAGAGTTCTTTAGCCGATTAGTCAATTTTTATGCTTTTTTCATGCTGTATGACTTATGAGCACATATCTGGTAAACACAAGATTTAAAGTGCTGCTTTTTTTGTGATTCTTTGTGGAGAAACTAGGGGAACACCGATCCGACTTTTTCAGTCCCGATAGCGATACCTGGGCGTTGGGTATCGGCTGTTTAATTAATAACCTGTATGCCTCACTGTGTGGAAGTGACTGGGATCATTCTTTTATGTGTAAACATTGCTTTCCTAACGTTGTAAAACAAAATGTAACAAATAAATACATATATATAACTTCACTGAATTGATATTTATTATTGAAATAATACATTGTACACCAGCAACTTGGTAAAAAAATCTTCAAAATTAACAGGAATAACAACCTTTTTAATGCAGCAACAAATTGGTCAAAACTAACATGAATTGAAATTCCAGTATGTGATGTATATAGTATATAAACATAGAATTTAATTGAATAGATCGTCCCCATTGTCACCGATACCTGCTCGATATCCGGTCCGGTATCGGTGCATCCCTACGCACATCCCCACTTCAAAACACCCAAACTATCCCTTTAAGTTTAGGCAGAACATAGATTTGGTTATAGGTTCAGGGAAAGATCATGTTTTTGGATTATTGTGGTAAAATAACAAAACCTTCATAGTTATAGATAAACTTTTCCTCCAAGGTCAGTGATGGAGGTGTTAACTATCTTCTTGTAACTGCTGTAAACTAACAGCATGTAAATCCCCTGCTGGGCTTTTCTTTCTGCTGATGGGGAAAGCCCTACTGTAGAGGTCATCTCGTGACACACAGATAACTTATTACAGCGGTGACGCAGACGAGACCGGGTCCGTGTGTTTGTAGCGGTGGGGGGTGAGACGGTACACCGGCTGATGACATCACTGATGCCACCTTCAGATGACAGCACCTTCACCTTCTCCCCTTTCCTCCTTGAACGCGTGTGATAGAGGGAGACAGATGGCTCTTTTTTTCACTTTTTTTTTTTTTTCCCTTTATCATCATCATCATCACTCTTTTTCTCAGCGCTCGTGTTGTTTTACACTCTGACTGTGCATGCAGTCCTCACACCACGCACGTCATCAACAGCTTATCAAAGCAACAATAAACCTCCCACACACCCCTCCCACTACGGGCCATTAGCAACCGCTCGCATTGTTGGGATTCTCACAGTGGGTCCCGATGGAGTCGCTCAGCTCCTGTAATGTTCTGCGTGGCTGAACTTGAGGGCTTCAGTATTGAGACGCAGACAAGACCTATATTGATCATGGAAGTAATACAGTGTAGTGAGATATAGAGCGAATTTATAATAAATGCAAATCCATTATAATTATACCCAGAGGTGCTACAGGCGTTTATTATTTCATATCTGCTGTAACTACGGTGCTGTGGTGTCTTCTGAGGGGCATAAATGACATTAACCATTTTTTATTGAATTCAATCTTTAATATATTAAAACTTCATAAACATATGGATGACAATGTACTTAATGAACAATATTTTGACATTTATTAAAAAACATTAGGGCTGTCAAAGTTAATGCGACAATAACGCAAACCTCTAATTTCTTTAACGCATTAACGCAATCAATCTTTCTGAGGTTGTAGTGGCTCAGTTTTAAAGCTAGAGTGAAGATACTGATATCATATGAAACTAGAAAAACCTAATGAATCCATTGGTACCAACCATGTCATACTAAGGAGGTTAAATAATGCTCCAAACTTGCGCTGAATTTTGGCGAGGAAAAACTGGCATGGCCATTTTCAAAGGGGTCCCTTGACCTTTGACCTCAAGATATGTGAATGAAAATGGGTTTTGTGTTGTTAATTGATTTCCAATAATAAATATATACATACATTTGCATAAAGCAGCATATTTGTCCACTCCCATGTTGATAAGAGTATTAAATACTTGACAGATCTCCCTTTAAGGTACATTTTGAACAGATGAAAAATGCGCGATTAATTTGTGAGATGGACAATGATGCAATCAATCACGATTAAAAATTTTAATCGATTAAAAAAGATATATTTTTTTTTTTCTTAAGTGCACTTGCGCCCTTTTGGCCCTGAATAGTCCAGTGTGTTCAGTGGTAATGTCTTGTGGTTTTTGATTAATAACTCTGGATTGGTTTAGACTTCACATGTGTGCTTTTATTTGATATATATATATATATAAGTCACAACAAACATTACATAATGACAACAGAGTGGAAGCGCTGCTGGGTCTTTGTGATACTTGCATACAGGTGCTCTTATCCTTCAGGTGCACTGTGCTTATTCAATCTTGTGAAGGGCTCATTGAATGGGTGGAATATGCAAGATATACACAATGCAAGTCTCCTTCAAAAATAATCCAAGGCACACTTTAGAGTTTGTGCAGATTTAAAATGTCTTTATTTTACATGGCAATAATTGTTTAAAATGACCAACGCATTGCGATCGAGGGTCATATGTCAGCATTAGCTTGCACACTTATATTGTGTTACACTAATCATTTTTTTTACTGTTTTGAGATCATATTCCACCCACGCAATGAACCCTTCACATGATTGAATAAATACATTGCATAATATTTTAAATGTGTCTCCACAGGAATATATTAGCAACATTTACTGTTGAGATCACGTCAAGGCATTTCTTTACATGCAAATCTTTTTACTTGAGTTGTGAAAGGCAGAACAGTTCACTTCATGTTTAAGCATTTTGTGCAGCTTGTGTTTTAAACCCTCTTACCTAAAGGACTGGTTCACACACGCATCAATCCTAATACAATACCCACATTTTCATATATGTGCGTACATTGAGAGAACCCCTGGTGATGTAATTGTTCCTATATAGTAAAATCAAGTGGATATCTTCCAAAATTATAGTCTATTAAGTGCTCTTTGTGTTTCCCAGGGGTCCATTTTACAAAAGCGATCTGCAAATCACAGCTGCAAATTTTGTTGTAATGGGCTCTGGACACACGGGAGGGACAGTAACACACAGAGAGACTTTTGTACTAAAGAAACTTCATATTCAGGGCTGCAGCTAACGATTATTTTCAGTGTTGATTCATCTGACTGAACATGGTACCAAAGTGCTTCATTATCTTTCAATACTAAGAGAAAGTCATAGCTACTTCACAACAGGTAGCTTGACAGACTTCAAACCTTTTCGATTCAATAGCGTAACGGGCAGAAACACATTTCTCAGTGCAGCAGTACAAATCTGAAACTGAGTATTTCACAAGCTTGTTTTTAACTTAATGAGAGCATGTTGACATAGATACCCTGCCTGCTAGTGTTGTCACAATACTGGAATTTCGAACTTCGATTCAATACCCTGAAAAATATCGATATTCAATACCATTTTTGATACCACGGGGACAAAATTGACACAACATTGAAGGCATAAAAGTGTTATACTAGAGGACCACAGCCGGGCTTTATTGTGTTTCATCCTCAGTGATTTTTAACGTATGCAACGACTGCAATGCTGTGTCATGTGTTTTTTTAATCATCAAATAAACTCAATCAATCACTGTCTTGATTTGTCCAACCAGCAAGTCAAAAACAGAGAAAAGCAGCGAATATTCACACATTGTCTGAGAAGCTGGAACCTCAAACGTTTGGAATTTCTTTCTTGAATAATGACTTATCCTATTATCAAAATTAATTTTCTGTCAATCCACTAATCAATTAAGCAACGGATTGTTTCAAGCCTTACTCGTTTTAGCTTCAGCTGAATTTTAAAATGCTGCAGTTTGTCCCCAATTTCCCTACTTTGGAATTACATTTGTGGTTCCCAACCTTTTACCTTAAGGGACCCATTTTCTATCACTGAGTAAACTGATAACCCCTGACTAAGTAACTATTTCATAGATATTTCATATTATATTCAATGCATAACAATAACTGTACAGCACAACTGATAAACTGTACAATTAACCCAAATAGTGAACGTAATAACGTTTGTGTAAAACGAGTGATTTGGATGAATTTTGAGCAGATTATATCCTCTGAATATTGCATCAGAGATGAGTTTTCCTGTTATTTTTAGGGAATTTTAATACAATCCTCTGTCTATATTATGTATTTTTTTAATAGACTTCTTTTTCTGACAATTTCAGTGTTTTCTTCTCCCTGACGCTTGACCATTGTTCTGTTAGCTCTTGAATATATCTGTGAATATAACTTGTGTTCAGGTCTTCACCATTATCGCCCTTATCCTGTTAATATCTTAAATAATAATCCAAACTTTAAAAATAACAATGTCATTCACAGAAATGAGTTTGTCTTACACTCTTCCAAATCAAAAAGGCCTTACGACCCCCCCGTTATCCAGTGCATTAGAGAGAGATTCACTGTCACTTTTGTGGAGAGAACAATTAAAGTGACCAATTAACTCATTCAGTGTGTTTTGTCTGAAAACCTTGGTTATTCAAAAGGCCTGCTGCTGTGAGGGTTTCTTTTCTTTTCAGTTTCTTTTCTTGTCTGAGCTCATTATATTTTCACCTGTATTACTGCTGCAGGTCTGTGACAAGACCTGGACAGCACTGCTGAATACACAGTGACTTCCTTCATCTTCTGGTGTAGAATCATGTCCCTTTTTTTTTTCTTGTATGGCGCAGCGCCTTCATATTTGTTTACAAAGCCAGTTCACCTGCCTCGGCACGGCTGCTGCTTCATATCCACATAGTTTCCCTGCAGTGTGTGTGTGTGTGTGTGGAAAGACTGTGACTCCCCTGAGAGACGCTTGCATCAGAAATAATCAGACAGAGACGCACCAAATTACAGTTTAATTGTGTATATCTTCGTAAACATCTGACTCTGAGGTGGTTTTCCTGAAATGCGTCGTGAAGTGAAAACAAACTTGTGGATGTAAAAGTTGTTTTTTTTGGGGTCCATGAGGTGTCAGAAAGTGTGCAACTTTCACCGCTGCACACTGAGGTCGGAACGCAGGATGTCTTCTAAAAGCATTGTTGGTTTGTGTGAGGTTATAATCCCAGGTGTGTGTGTGTTGGCTGCAGGGAAGACAGTGCTGTCCCACTAATAAGGAGCCAGTCTGACAGCAGTCTGACAACCTCCTGACAGACAACGACCAGGCTTTGTGCTGAGCTACTAGAATATTCCTGGCATCTCTTGCTCGGGGTTAACTCCTGGGACGCAGCAGCAACACTGAATCAATTTAGATTTTGCAGATTTCTGCTGAGATTTATTTTACTTCCTCTCTTCATTTTCAGTCTGACAAACGACAGCACGAGTCACTCAGTGGTATTAATGTGGAATATTTATTGAATTGTCAGGGTCAGGCATTTGAAGCAGAATAGATGAATACGTACCTGTTTGGAGCACCGGAGGGTTATATAAATGCTGCTTATAATGCTAGCCAGAAACCCAGCAGACAATGTAGCTGTAGAATATAACCACACAGAAATCTACATTGTATGCCAGGTTCAGGACAAAGCAAAGGTACATCTCTTCACCTCAGCGGCTTTTTAAACATGCAGCAAGTAATGCTTTTCATTTTGGCAAAATCACATTTAACTTTGATTGCTTTCACCAAGGACGTTTCATACGAAGAGGAGCTCAGAGAGCACGAGGGAGAGAGGCAGAAACGGGGAGAATTAAAAGAATGGCGGAAGAGGAAGGAGTGAAAAAAAAAAATAACACAAAAAGCCTTGACAAGGGCCCCTTGTGGAGTTGTGACACAGAGAACATCCTGTCTGTGGGGTCACAGGATGGAGCCCCCCCCCCCCTCTCCTGACATCGCAGCCAATCAGAGGATTGGAATGTGCCACCAGCCAATGGGAAAAGGATGGGCACGCTCGACCGGGAAGTAGGCCGAGCCGTCGGAGACCCAGTAGCCAGATGTAGCTGCTGATTGCTACACAGGATCTACACTGCCTACTGAGCAACTGACAGCAGCCACAGAGCCGCGAACCGTGAAGGCCGGCCGGCCCGGTGCGGTCACGCCTGGGTGGAGGAGACACTTCTGTAGACAGTCCATCTGAGGAGAAAGAACAAATAGCTCCATTATAAACACACGCAGAGGTCAGAGCGGTGAAGGAAAAATAAAGTGACGAAGGAGAGGAAAGAGGAGGCTTCAGTGGATGAAGAAGCAGGGACAGAGTGTGGTGGTAGCGAGATCAAGCAGAAGAAGAAACGGAGCCCGAGGGAGGGGAAGGATATGGGAGATTATCTGCTGACGAACATCTCCAAGCGTGGCATTATCAGTTGCAGATTCCTGTCATTCTTTCCCATTAGCCCCGAGGCGCGACAGGCTGCAGCCACCGCCATGCGGGCTCCAACACTTAGCCTGACACATAATGGGAGCGCTGACCCGGTCTTAATAAATTACGACCTATACAGGTGGAGTAGAGGAGAGGAGAGGAGGAAGGAGGGAGGATAGCTCGGCTGATCCTCTCTCTCTCTCTGTGGTCTGCATACCTGAGGCCTCATGACCGTATTGATCAAACACACTGTGACCAGCTGATCGTCACTTGACTCCAATTTCTTTTTATTAAGGGAAATGTGCTGTCTCTCTCTCTCTCCGCCCTTATCCCCTCCTCCTCCTCCTCCCTCCTCACATTCCAGCTCCCTGTCACCATTACTAAGTCTCTTCTTCTGTCTCACTTTTATATGTTTCTACATGCCAGTTTTGTACCACGATGACGACAAAAGTTAGGAGTTTGAGTTGCGTCATTTGGCTTTTTATTTCTCCTACCTGCGAACGTAAGATTCAAAGATCTCTGCTCATCGCTGCTGCGGCTTTATAGCGGGGCATTGGAGGAGGTATAAAGGGATGTGGCCTCAGGCTCCGCTATGTGCTGGAGGGAGTATAGTTTCTAGAGAGTGTGGCGATGTGGGTGACGGGGGAAAGAGGTGAAGATAAGTGTGCAAAGATCTATGAATGACTTTCTCACCTCTCCTTGGAAATGGGAACACATGGTGGTGCTTCTGGAGAAATCTGTGCCGAATCCGCCAACCTGAAAAACACAGAAAAGAAATACTTGAGTCACTGAGTTTAACATACATAAAGAAACACTAATCAATTATACAGGATGTCGCTTTGCAAAAAAAATGAGCCCAGCTGTATGTTAAAGCTGACAACGTCACTATAAGTATAAGAGTGTGATATAAACAGGTCCAGACCGGTGAGCCTGAGTAAGCTCACAGAGCTGGAGATAAGGTGATAAGGTCCTCTATGTCTTATCTCTGTCTTTTTTTCCATGCTTTGGTGATGCTGCCACCGCCGCTGGGCAGAGAGGTCAAACGTACGCAAAGCAAGCGGCTTTTTTTTTTCCACTGAAAGTGAAGCCTTTGGTTTTGTGAGACAGGGCGGTGCAAGCAGGGACGAGGTCAGAGGCAGACGGAGACTACGGAGGTTTTTCAATGAAGTGATGCCAGCTTGTAGCAGAATGGTTGGTGCAGTGTTTGAGGAACAAAAGTCATATAAAAATGAATTATTGGAGCAGAGACGTGAGGTTCAATTACAGATAGTGGCACCGTGTTCACCAGTGGGATCATGTTCTCGTCACTACACTAGAGACTTAATCTCTATAAACAGATATCTACATATGAATACAGAATCTGTCGGCAACGGGACAAGATTTTGGTATCGTCGGTAAGTCGTATTTAGTGTCGTCACGATATTGGAATTTCTAACTTTGTGACAATACCTGGAAAATTAGCGATATTCGATACCATCTTCGATACCAAAAATGTACACAACATTGAGGGCATAAAATTAAGATTAAGTGTGTTTGTCAACTCGCCGTCGGAGAGAAGAGAGAGCAGAAAGCGCAGCTGGTACCTGTGTATCGAAACTGCAGAAAATTAGTATTGAAACAATATTCAGTATCAATATGTATTGATACTTTGATATATTTAACAACACATGTAGTACTGACCAATCATGTTTGAGCGGGCTTTGGTTGCATGCCGGTTGACAATCCGTGTGGAGAGCAAAAGAGGCGTTGGCCGAAATGCAATCTCGGTTCCCACGGCTATCGTCTGACGACCGTTTCGCTTTTTATTGGCTAAAAAATAAAATGCTAACCGAGTGTAAACTTGTGAAATAATCCTGTTGCTCGGGAGCCGATGTCCGAGATTGCTAGAAACTCTACTGGGAGGGTTAAAGGAGGGATAGCACGAATGAATGAATGAATGAATGAATGATTTGGGATTCTACAAGGAGTTTAAGTGAAGGGTGCGGGTGGACGAGAGGTGGAGGAAGGTGGATCTAGGAAGGGGTGAGTGCTGGGAGGCCTGAGGACGGGTGAGGACGGGTGAGGCGGTGTGAGGCGGTGTGAGGAGGGGTGAGGCCAGGCGTGCCATTCCATTCCTGCCTGCGCTGGGCCGGTCTATTCCTAGAGTGTGGTGTATGGCAGTTGATGTGGGTTTCCTCTTAGCTGCCTGGAAGATGACTGGGCCTGACCACATCCACATTCACACACACACACACACACACGAAACACATTCACAAAGTGACAACTGTGCACACATATACAGCATATACACCCCGACGTGTGCACACAGAAAGCATGCATGTGCACAAACACACACACATTGTGAGGGAAGCAAAGAGGAACTGAATCATTACCCTGCCTTAGCCTCAAAGTAGGGGGTGACCACTGTACAACTATGTGTGTGTGTGTGTACTTGTGCAAAGATAAGTTGCACTTCTTCTGCAGTAGGCGACATTGGTTCATTGGTTGTGTGCATGTGCTGTTTGTTGCTCAAGTATGTGTGGGCATGTGTGTGTGGGCGGGTGTGTAGGATGTGTGAGCTGGGTGTGGATGCATTCCCTCTCTCTCTATGTGTGTGTGTGTGTGTACAGTATGTGCTTCACTCCATTTTTAAAGTCCCGTACTGTTGCAGCTCAGGGTTTATTATCTACACTTATTCTTCCAAAAGAAACCGTGTTTATTTTGAATAACGAAAAAAATATTTCACAGAGAAAATCGGATTTTAGAAATACTATTCGATCACATTTTCTCTTCACTTTCTCTTCAAGAATGGAGGTCAACGTCTCTTTGCAGCAGGAAATACAACTTTTGGACACGTGTGGACATAAAGTCCATATGAAAATTGTATTAAAAATGTATTTTCAATGAAAATATATAGTGAAAAGCATTGTTCGTAGTAGAGTTGTATGGAAATGATGAAACTGCTCAAAATTCAGGATCGGGTATCAGTGAGTACACCAGTCGATGCACCGATCAAATACCATAATTTATTTACCGAGAAAAAATTCAACCTGTTTAACCGGAAATCAATTCTTCTTTGCTGCTCCAAAACTGTAGCTGAGGGTAAGAAATGGCTAAGATGTAGTGAGCAAAGATGGATGATTCAATATTTCATAGCTCTGACTTATTTTTTTCTAGTAAAGTACATTAAAAAAACTTGTATTGCACATTGCAATCGATTTATATATGTTAAATATGCACACCGGCGACGACATGTTTGGCTCTTTAGTCAGCGTGCTGCGCTTGTTCCTCTTCATCTTGTGTAAATGCTGTGCTTTAGTCAATTAACGCAATTTGGGTTTGTACTACTACTATGATTTCACTAGCAAAATAATACATAATAATATAAATTTCCCAGTATCGACCGATGATTTGTCGGGCCCGACATATTTCATGCATCCCTATAAGTAAGAATATTGGAGCTGATTTCCACACAGTCTAATCAATTTTGTTGGGTTCACGAAATGAAAATGGACAATCAGACATTGCACCAATCAGTGTGGCTTCACTGGCTGAAAGAGATGCCTAGTCTGCAAGATGAGACGAGCCAACGGCTTGCCACCAATTAAGCCGTCGTTCCACGAGGCCGGCAGCCAATCAGATATCAGCTCTCAGCTCCCCAGGTTCCATTAGACCCCAGCCTGAGAGTCTGATTGGTTGTGATGGGCGAGTGAACGCGTCCAACCAAAGAGAGGAAGCCAACAGCTCTGATTCTGTGGAGACAGAGGTTATGGAAGTCTCCCTGCCACCTCTGTTCGCTATCCAAAGTCATTCCCTGTCCCAGAATATTCTCCTGCTATCCAACCCGGCGGTCCCTGCCAGACAGACTGCTGAAGTCACTTTCTCCCCCCTCCTCTCGCTCTCTCACTTTCTATCCTTATTATAAACCGAGGAGATGAAACGGGCTTTACATGTAAAGCGATCCCAAATGGTTCCTTTGGGTGCTGCTAGGTAGCTGTCAGTTGAGGTGAAGACTGGAGCCAGGCCTGTAGGCCGGAGAGCCAAAACGCTTCTCCAGAGGGAGCCCCAGCCTCGAAACGCACGGCCCGCACCCCAGGCTCAGCCCCGGGCCGAGAGAGAGGGGTGTCTGCAGGCTCTTCCAGGGGGCTGGACTGATGGGAAAGAGCTGGCAAGATGACCAAGGAAAGCGAACTCCCTCCTCGAGCCGCTTTATGAAGGCCTGGCAAATGTGCACAGAGCGAAGAAAGGAGGCGGCAGAAAAGGGGAAAAATAGAAATATAGGCTACAGTAAGAGGAGTGATCCATCCTCCAAAGTCAGCGTAAGGGCATTCCTGTGTCCCCGTCCCCCCTTTTTTGGGGGTCACAGGGTTTAAGCAGGACTTGCGCTGCACCCCGGCAAACCCAGCCATAAATCTGCTTCATTAGCCCCAACACAAGGAGGGTGTAATGCTATAATGTGAGCTCTGTTTGCAACCTGGCTACTGATACCTGAACCGCCTCCACCCTAAATACTAACACGCTCATTGATAAATAGCCTCAAGGAGACTACGAGGAAGTTTTAACATACCAGATGTCAGAATGACTTGCTGGTTAAACTATCTCTTAATCAAGAGCTTCATTCTTGATTTAATAATCCCGCTGATCCACAGGAATTACAGGGATTCTGCTCTAGTTGCCTCAGTGTTGCGTTCGGCTTGTACAATAGCTGCAGTTCCTTATTGACGTCCTCCTACTGCAGCCACTTTGAATAATCAGCCAGGCTGAGTCATTGTGTTAACTGATTACCTTTGGAAAACAAAAGGAACACCTTAAAAACGCAGCTCTGCGGGCCTTGCCCATTGATCCTGGTTTTCCATGACGTGCATCCGTCTCTACGTCTCTCTTCCTCGCACACACACACGTGCACACACACACACGTACTGCCACTTATTGGAATTCAGAGTGGGGCCCAGGTAGGGGAAGCTTTGCCCATATATGAGCAGAGGAGGAAACAGGTCAGGTGTGTTTGGTTAGCACACCGTTGGAACGAGCACTCCTGAGTACACAGAAAAAAAAGATGCATACACATACATGCACGAGACGCATGCACGCACACAACCTGTTGTACACTTAAACCATTTAGCCGCGTGTGACGTCTGAGTTATGCCGCTAAGCTCTTAACTGTACGATCGGCCCGTGAATGACAGACTTGTGAGAGTGACTTGTTGCTGTATAAACAAAGACGAGTCATGCGAAAAAGGAAAGTGGGGAGAAAAAAACAAAAGGAGGAATGAGTCAAGTGATGGTTAAGATGGTTCTTGTGCTGGTTAACCCAGTTTTACTTACAAAACTGTGTCGATGTCGGAATAACTATGTCACAATGTCTTACCTCCCGACACCAGCCTGTATGTGTGTGTTTCTATTACAGCAAAAACCCTGGTGTACTGGTGACTTATAGCTTAACTCCCACCTCACTGAATCATCTGCATCTGCCACCTTTCATTATGTAGACCTCCATGCGATGACTCAAGACATGATTGGTAGCATTGGACATTTAACACTAACACGCTGGCTGCCTCCCGTCCTCCACATACCACCTCCAGTCACTGTAGAGTTGAAAGCAAAATGAAACAACTAAACTTAAAGGTGAAGACTCGTCGTACGTTTGTCTGTCCAGTTAACTGCGCCAACATCATCAGTGACTGCTTGGTGACTTTTTCACCACGTACCAATAACAAGAAATAGTTTAAAAACAACTTTATGAATGCAACAGTAGCTGTTTAACTGCAGCTTTAAAGGTGCAGTGTGTAGGATCTGGCGGTATCTAGCAGTGAGGTGTGGCTGGCGAACTCCCTGGAGAGGACCCGCTCCCTATGTAGATATAAACGGCTCATTCTAAAGTAACAGAAACACAACGATTCTTATTATCAGGTGATTATACACTAAAGAAAACTTATTAATATTATATTCCATGTCTGCCAATAGATCCCCCTAAATGTTACACACTGGTCCTTTAATGAAACTTTTTCGCAGGCTCTGCCCTTCAGTCAAGTCCTTGACTTGATTATTTTCTTAACTTTCAGCAGTAAAAGTAAGGTAATGTAATAGAACTGCTCTTGCTAACTTTTACTGCTAATTGCCATCTATCCAGTTATTATCTGTACCCACTTATACCCTCAGGCTGCAGGAGGTTGGAGCCTCACATCGGAGGAGAGGGGGGGTACACCCGCAATCTTATCACAAGTCTGGCATATTATGGATCAACATAATATGTCTATAAATAGTATTGTTTCCTCTCTAACCTTTAAACAGCTGTCTTGCAGTATTTCATTGCAAAAACATACATTTTACTTTACAATTTCTGCTATAGTACGACTTGAACTCTAATAGATGAATGCATTTCAGCTTCGGTCCCCATTGCAACCATTTTATAATGATGATTACATAATAATCCAAGACTGAAAATTGTAACTTTTCACGCTTTGCCGGCAGTAGGTTCGGCCTGCAGCTCACGCTGCCTCCTGCCAAGTAGGACAGGTGAGGGTTCATTCTGTCGGCAGAGTGATAACACAGAGGGCAGATTCCAAGCTTATCTCCACCAGGGAATTTAATCTCCCTCATCAAGATACCTGCGATGCATCTCACCGCCAATCTTTCTGGTATCACACACTCATGCCGGAAACGCTGCCCTGATAAGCGCTGATAGATCCTTTGCGCTCCAACGCGACAGTTTACGGCTAGCTCCTTATCACCACTCCTCACACTCTCTCTCTCTATCACATATATAAATATATACACATTTCCTGGTGCCATAAACTACAGAGTAAAGTCGTGCTGGAGTGGCCGACACCGGGGCTGTAAAGGAACTGCAGTAATCTTTTGGTGGAGCTCTCAAGGAGCGGCTATCGTTGTGTTGCAGTAAAACAAAGAGCAGGGTGTGTGCTGCACACCGTGTGCATGCATGTGTTTCTTAAGGAGGAGCTGTTACAATATCTCAACATCTTTGATGAGATCCACAGATTGACAGCATCACTTAAAGTATTGACTTTAAATAGTTTTACAGAAATCCCAAAAATGTGAACGCAGGCACGCAGGAGAAATCAGTTTCTCAAGGAGCATTATTGTTACGTATTAACGCTGGAGACCTGCCCTCCTATTACAGGACAAGTGAGTAAGAGTAATGATAGTTGGAGAGAGAGAGAGCGTCGTCTGAGTCAGAGAGAGTGGGAGATCATTTTGAAGAACAACAGCTGGGCAGAGAGCCACGACTTTTAAAAGTCCAAGACACACACCCCACTGTTCAGCTTGTGACTAAGCCCCCTTAGACAAACACATGTAACCCAGAACCACTAGCACTGATTCACACAACCTCTCACACACATCCTCCCCCCCCCCCCCCCCAACACACACAAATACAGACACATGCAGCTTTAAGAGGATGTAACCAGGAGAGACGGCGGCGACGGCGAAGGGCAGAATGAATCTAAACATCCCGGCTTTTCGTCACTGCCTCTCGCAGCCAATCACATCAGCCGGCTGCCATGTCCATTCATAAAGAAGCCACACTGCGCTGTCCGTGCTGTATGATACTGTATCACCCCCACCCCCACCTCCACCCTTACGCTCAGTTCATTCATGCCCTCTGCTGCTGAAGGAGTGGACTGTGCTATCTGTGTCAAATGCAAAGAGGGGGGGGAACAGCGTGACTGAAGAGAGGAAGTGGAGCCTCTGTATGAAAAAACCTATTAACCACAAAGACCTATTTTTACAGTACCGACGGTCGTACATACCATAGGTCGTAGCTGCCATCTAATCCTGGCGGTAGTACTGTAAGTAAACCTCGCAGAGCCAGACAGGTCGACTAGAACAGTGAATCAGCTCTTCTGTAATGTGATCACATTGTGAGCCAACACTCCCTCCCCCCCCCCTTCAACCACAAATGACCATTCAAACCATCAAGCCGATCATTCCCCATCATGTGACTTCACATTTCCTCTATTTTAAAAAAAAAAAGAAACTCTGAAACAGATTGCTGACCTCTTCAGTTCTGCTCAGCCGCTATTCAGGATCTGGGAGCAGTTTCTCAACCTTAACTTGTAACATATGATATCCATCAACAGCAGTGGAGTATTTTCCCCCTTTTTCTTTCTTTCTTTTTTCACTTACCCGTCTGGGCGAGAGTTTCCTCCCGGCGCTGAGTGAAGCTTGGAATGAGGGGAACCCCCCCCTCCCCTTTCCTCCTCTTTTAGTTTGTCCTCCATTTCTGGGTGTCCTTTGCTCTGTCCCTGCTTCAAAGAGGGATCCCCCTTCAGTTTGGTCCAACAGAGAACGAAGGAGAGAGAGAGACTCTATTGGGTAACAGCTTCTCACCCACGTCACTGTCCACGGCTGTGAGAGCAAGTCACACAAAAACTTGCCGGAGCTCAACTCCTAAAAGATTTCATCCTCCTCATCTGCTTTTTTTTTTTTTTTGCCTCCTCCCGTTGCATTCTTCTGAGTGTAATCAGTAACAGGCTTAAAGTGACAGCACTACATAGCCGGCTCTCACACACTTTCTCACACACACACACAAACACACACACAAACACACACACACACACACACAGAGACAGTGTGTGTGTGTGTGTGTGTGTGTGTGTGTGAGGCTCCCTCTGGGCTAAAGGTGCTTTCCCAGAGCTCTGGAGACACCACAGCCGTTAAACTCCCTATAAGCCCCGCCAAAGTTGCGCTATCACATGTTTCACAGCGGTCTCCCTCTCTCTCTTCTCTCTCTCTCTCTCTCTCTCTCTCTCTCTCACTCTCTCTCTATCTCTATCTTTCTCTCACCCTCCCTTCCTCTCCCTCACTGTCGGACATACTCTCTCACACACACTCAGGAGCGACGCTGCACTCTCTTATAGTGTGGCTTTAAAGAGGGGGCTGAGCCTACTGCAGCGGAGGGCAGTGTCCTGTTACACAGCTCTCAATTGAGGTTAGAGAGAGGACATCCATTCAGAAAAAAGAGAGGAGGGAAGAGGGAGGAGGGAAGAAAGTAAGGGCAGCCTCTCCGTCTCTCTCTCCCTCTCTCTCTTTCTGTAAAGTGTGTGTGCCTGGGGTCTTCAAAAGCAGGAAACTCCCCTGCTAGAGAGTTGGGGCGTCTGTAGAAAAAGGGAACCGACTCTAAATAAGGGAAAGGAGGCAGGGGCTTAAGCAGCGGGGCCCCCCCACACTGAAAACACACACAGCGGCCACAGTAGAGGGGTCTTTATGACTTCCAGCCTCACTGGCAACACTTAACTCCCCACACACACATAAACAAAATCTTGCATCTTGTCTCAGCTGCTCCGTAGATTTCAGGAAAAAAAAAATTGATGTGTGACAAAAATGTTCTGGGGCAATTTTGTAATGACCGCAAAGAGAAAGTACCAGAGTTTACAAGAATGCCAATAAACAAGTGAGTAACCCCGTGGCGACCGCAGCTACTAAAAAGAAAGTACCCAGCAAAAAAAAGCAGACACCGGCGGACGATGACAGGTCAGAAACCGAAAGCGACAGGGGTCGTCACCATCTGTTGACCCCTCTAATTCTGACCTGAAACCACCCTGTTCTCACCTACATCCTGCTATTTTACCCCACTCCTATTCTCCGCCAACCACACCTATCAACAGTCCGGTCCTGCTCCACCCCGCCGCGCCCCTTCCCTCCTCCTCCACCTCCTCCTCCCTCGTGGCGTTCGGGGCGAGGGCGGGCTGATGAGGTTTTTGAATGGGAGTCTCAAACTTCAGGAATTGCATAGTTGGTTTGTTACTCACAGGACGGCCGTGTGACTCATCAAAAGCCATGCTGCACCCATGCTACGCTCCCGTTACACATATTGTGGTGCGCAAACACGCACTCGTGCTTTTTTAGTGGAGCTGGAGAGCCGCCATTTGTCAGTCGGGCTCCATTCACAAACTATTTGAGTAACTTCAGTGAGTCACGTAACATGTAAGTCGGCTTAAGTAATATTTGACCTATATATATATATCTATATATATATATATACGCACACCTCTCGTCTGCACCCCTAAGAATGATCTCTTACGTCAGAGGTTAACAACCTTTTTGGCCTGTGATGTGAAGCAACTTGTGACTCATTGGTTTTGTATGTCTTTGAGATGTGAGAAGATTATTTCAACTGAATATTTTTAGAGGTGAAACTATCTTGTGATTAGAAAAAGTAACCTGAGGAACATGATGCCAAGGTGGCGCGGGTCACCTCACGGGCAGCTTCTTCAAACATAAGACATGATGAAGCTCTATGGTTGTTGGTTTATGTGTGGACAGAGAGTGAGTGGGTGTGGGTGAATCACAGCCTGTCGTGTGTCGGCCCAGTGAATGGGTTTTCTGTGTGTTTCTCATTGTGTTCAATGGGTGCCGCTGAGCCCCGGCAGCAGGCTGGGCTCAAGCGGGGGATGACTCAGGGTCGGGCGCGGGTAACTGTCTCCAGACCTGCCGACAAAACAGCAGCGTTATCCTGCAGGAGGATCTAAATAAGAGCACTGTCCTCTTTTCGGGGCGTTGTGAAACAGTAACAGGTTTCTCTATTCTGAAAACAAATTATATTCCTGTGTGGGGCTATTTCAGCTGCAAGAAGCGACAATCTGACAGATTATTCTTGTTCTTGTTATTCAGCCGCTCTGCAAGCCAAGGACAGTGAGTCACTGGGAAAGAAATTACTATTACTTTCTTAACATTTCATGTTAGAAGGAAAACAATGCTGCGGCATGACCTTAACATTATTAATCTGCAACCATTTTACCAGAAAATAATTTAAATTATAGAAATCATCACGATAGGAAACTTTTAATTGACATTTCTTTTGTGGAATTGAGAGAATGATCCCTTAACTATCAAACTGCTAACAAACAATGTGCTGTGATGGTAAATAGAGCTGCAACAATTAATCGATTAATTGTCAGCTATTAAATTAATCGCCAGCTATTTTGATAATCGATTAATCGGTTTGAGTCATTTTTTAAGGAAAAGCAGTCAAAATTCTCTGATTCCAGCTTCTTAAATGTGAATATTTTTTTTGGTTTCTTTCCTCCTCTATGACAGTAAACTGAATATCTTTGAGTTGTGGATAAGAACAAGACATTAGAGGACATCATATTGGGCTTTGGGGAACACTGATTGACGTTTTTCACCATTTTATAGACCAAACAACTAATTATTACTTGCGAAAATAATCAACAGATTAATCAACAATGAAAATAATCATTAGTTGCAGCCCTAATGGTGAAATTCAAGCACAATTAACCAAAAAAATGGGATGATTTAACACACTAGAGTCGGGCTGGGCAATACGACCATATATATCGTCAGAACGATATAAAAATATCTATGGTATATATTTTAATATATCATTTCTATGACAATATGGGCTAGGTCTATATTTATTCTTTATTGTATCTATAAATTCACTTAAAACTGTTATGTTAATTTTGCACTCAAGTTCTTAAAATGAGAAAATACTTCATTGTTTGGTATTTAATTCACACAGGATTATATATAAAAATAGGCTTTACCATGTGGCTATTTCATATAGACTATTATTATAGACAATATCGAGGTATAAAATGACCTATATCGTGATAGAATATTCTGGCCATACTGCCCAGCCCTACCAGAGTCTCCTCTGAAGTTTCTCTTAAAGAGTAAAGTTTCACAGTAAGCGAGAGCTTTGCCGTTTTAGAATGTGACTCAGTCTATTGTGGGCACAAACTGAGCACCGCCTGCTCGCTTTCTCTGGGTGGATACAAGGGTGGAGATGTGTTTCAACACACATGCATGACGCAGGCGGGGGCCTTTACTTCATGTAGACACACACACACACACACACACACACACACACACACACACACACACACACACACACACAATGGAGATTGCGGTGGAAAGGAAGCTGGGGATTCCTGAGATTCCTGTGGACAAAAAGGTGTGAACTCAGGCAGCCGAGCAGCCTGGGAATTCTGCTGGGTTGGCTTGAGAGGCAGCTTAATGGCTGACCAGAGTGACACACACACACACACACACACACACACACACACACACACACACACACAGAAAGACGCAGAGATAATTTAAGAGAAAATGAGCCTCATGCAGCGACTTTCTCTTAAATTTTAAGAGATCACCTAAAGATGCACCATTATTAGCATTGGTAACACCCCCTAAACACTTTATAAGGTCAGGTGTTGTGCCGTGTGCAAATACTCTGGGACATGCCCAAGAATTGGAGAAATGCCACCAAAAAAGTCTGCAAGAATTAGAAGAACTTCTGCAGTTGTGAAACCGAGGTACTGTTAAATAAACTTAAACAAAGTAAACATGATTTTTCAGAGCGTCAGTACTGGTGTTAAAGGGAAATCAAAAAGCATCGAAGAGCAGTATGTATCAGAGGCACACAATAGCATCCAAGGGTTTTTTATCGTTTTAATTGGGACCAAATAGTATTTCTGTAATAATCCAATCATTATAATTACTCTAAAACATATAGCCTAATAGTCTAAATTTGATTATATGCATTTTTTTATGTTCTTCAAATTTAGAACTTTCCTTGCGTTGGACAAACAATTTGTGGACTGTGAAAGAAAAATGTTTTTTGAGTACTCTCGACAACGCATAAAATGTTCTCTTAAAGAGAAGAAAAAGAAAATAAAAAAAATTAAACAAATATTGGTCATAGAATCCCAAAAATCAATGGGTACAAACAAAACCATGGATACGAACAAAAATAAGGGGAAATTTGTTTATATATTAATTCCTGCATGAGGCTCACTGTCAAAATGAGACAGATGCTGCATGTTTAGATATAACTATTGACTATGGAAATGACACATCTGTTACAGTAATAAGCCATCCAATAATGTGGGAATAGTCAAAGAATAATGCAAAAATTATGCCAAAAAACCCAAACAAACAAAAAGAACGAGCTACATGCATACACATCATCCCCCCCTAGAGAGACGTAATAAACAATGCCATTTAGCTTAATATGTTTTTGTAAAATCATCTAAGCTAATGGAAGCAAAATACCCAAAAATATAATCTGATTATTGTCTTTTTTCTGTCCTAGTAAACATGGTCAGAGAGGTAGTGATATAGATTGGGAGGGAGATACAGAAAGACAAGCAGTGACAGCAGCTACAGTACGTTGCCATGGAAATGTCACAGTGCAGTAAAATGCAGAAACTGCAGATTTATATATATACTCCCTCGACAAAGAGAGATTCTGAATCTCAAAGGGGAAATATCCTGAAAGTTTAAATAAGAAAATCTAAGACGTGTGTATCACGCATGGTAAAAGGTGTTGATAGGACATTATTGGACAGCTGTGGACAGATGTTTCCACGGATAATCTAATGGGAAAGTATTATACATTTAAACAAACTCTTCACTATTATTTTCAACAAATGCATTTCCATCAAAACCTCTCAGCTGCTCCAAAGTTTCCAAGACAAGCAAGCGTAAAAAAAAAAAAAAGTTCTTTAAATATGTTTTTATAATTTGCATCCTATGTCCTCAAAGATGATTTTAAATTCTGAATTAATGGCAATAATCTCATAACACACTACACACGATATCGTGATATGAGACTAGATATCGTCTTAGATTTTGCATATCGTAATATGAAATAAGTGTTGTCTTTTCCTGGTTTTAAAGGCTGCGGAACAGTAAAGTGATGTAATTTTCTGAGCTTACCAGACTGTTCTAGCTCTTCTATTATTTACCTTTTACCCACTTAGTCATTATATCCACATTACTGATCATTATTTATCAAAAATCTCATTTATATTATATTATGTAACAGCACCAATGGTCAACCGTACAATATTATGATTAGGGCTGTCAATCGATTAAAATATTTTATCGTGATTAATCACAAATTAATCACACATTTTTTTATCTGTTCAAAATGTACCTTAAAGGGAGATTTGTCAAGAATTTAATACTCTTATCAACATGGGAGTGGGCAAATATTCTTGCTTTATGCAAATGTATGTATATATATAATATTGGAAATCATTTAACAACACAAAACAATGACAGATATTGTCCAGAAACCCTCACATGTACTGCATTTAGCATAAAAAATATGCTCAAATCATAACATGGCAAACTGCAGCCCAACAGGCAACAACAGCTGTCAGTGTCAGCGAAAATTTAGCGTATGTTTGCAGCGTTCTTTAGCCTCCTTTGTGACAAGCTAGTATGATTCCTTAGGTTTTCTAATCACAAGTTGCATTACTGCATTAAATAAATTAGTTGCGTTAAAACGACCTTGCGTTATTATCACGTTTACTTTGACAGCCCTGGTTTTGATATTTGAGTTTCTCCATATTGCTCAGTAGTACACACACACACACAGAGGCAGCACGGAGAGTTTGTCTTAGATGCACCTGTCTATGCCGAGACTGAAACTCTCAGCCAGTGACGAACAAGAACAGACGTAACAGCGACGTCATTTCATTCACTAAAATGGCACACACGCACACACACACACACCAACCAACAAAGGACAGGAGATGTGTGTGTTTGTGTGTGTGTGTGTGTGTGTGTGTGTGTGTGTGTGACATGGTCTGCACTGACTATATTAGGCCAGTCTGTTTCTAGCTCAGGGAGACGGCGAGCACACAGATACAACTGTGATGTCACAGTCACGCTGGGGAGGCATGACTCTACGTCTTATCTCTCTCCACTGCCCTGCTGTAACGTGTGTGTGTGTGTGTGTGTGTGTGTGTGTGTGTTACCCTGTGATAACCCTGGACGTTCAGTGACACCACAGGGAGACCTCAGCAGCAGCAGCTCTGAGTTGTCATGTGTTTGGGTGATGCTTGGATTTTCCATTACTTATGCAAGTGTCTCTAATTACATCACACACGAATACTTCTATTGTGACGCACTGCTTGACTATTAGGTAACTCTATATAAAGTAATGGCTGTCATAACAGTAGTGTTAGTACCAGCTGACGTATTAAAGGATAATTACTGTGTATTATAATCTTATTTACATATTTTACATTTCTATCAGTTGTGGGAACATTGCGATCGCCGGAGTAATTGATGGTAATTTTAACTTTCAGCTCATCGTTCTCTCTTAAGTTCGGCTCGCTAAGTTTGTTTGCAGCTTGTGTTTCCTGTTGGACGTCTTTTAAGAAATGTTGTCACATTCCCAGGACTCAATCAACTCCACGACTGTTAACGTGGAAAAAGTATTTAGATCCTTTACTTAAGTATTAATACAACAATAAAAAAAAAAATGCAAATCCTGGATTCAAAGTTTTATTAAAGTAAAAACTACAGAAGTATGGAGACAAATGAAGCGGATTTTGGCGAGGAAAAACTGTCATGGCCTCTGACCTCAAGATATGTGAATGTAAATGGGTTCTATGGGTACCCACGAGTCTCCCCTTTACAGACATGCCCACTTTATGATAATCACATGCAGTTTGGGGCAAGTCATAGTCAAGTCAGCACACTGACACACTGACAGCTGTTGTTGTCTGTTGGGCTGCAGTTTGCCATGTTATGATCTGAGCATATTGTTTTATGCTAAATGCAGTACCTGTGAGGGTTTCTGGACAATATCTGTCATTGTTTTGTGTTGTTAATTGATTTCCAATAATAAATATATACATACATTTGCATAAAGCAGCATATTTGTCCACTCCCGTGTTGATAAGAGTATTAAATACTTGACAAATCTCCCTTTAAGGTACATTTAGAACAGATTAATCGCGATTAAATATTTTAATTGATTGACAGCCCTACTTTTTAGTTTAATAATAATGCTCCCATGATACTAAAATAAACTGCATAATGTGACGTCAACAATGTGTATGCTGTTAGAAATTGGATGACAGCATGGTGACTCTTTTAAAGGAGCCAGCGGTGTAGCGCTCCACCCGACATCCCTGCCCTGTGAGTCCCTCTCCTCTCCTCCCTGTCCTCCCCCTTTCCTCTTCCTCTTCCCTTCAGAGGTGTCAGAGCAAAAACAGCTACAGTATGACTCTCTCTCTCTCTCTCTCTCTCTCTCTCTCTCTCTCTCTCTCTCTCTCTCTCTCTCTCTCTCTCTCTCTCTGTCTCTCTTCCACAACCACACAACGTGGGCTATGTAAAGGCGGTGACTCCGCTGCTGGCTGGCCCACTCACAGGATATAAGAGCTGCGAGCTCTGCCAAGGCGGTGAGGGGTCACACACACACTCTGTGGAGAATCAGTGTGTGTCACACATGAGCTCCCCCGCTGGCTGGTTGGTGGCCCGTCTGAGCAGCAGCACCAGCAGCAGACGCCCTCATCCTGACGCTACAGGGTGGAGAAGGCTTCTTGTAAAACATTCCTCTCTCCCCCCACCGCTCTTCCTGCTCTCACTTCCCCGTCCTTCCCTGCCTCTCCCTCGCCCTGCGTCCCACCTCCGCCTCGCCTCCACACGCCACTGTTATCCTCCAGCATTTCCCCCACCGCCCCATCTACCGCTGCTCCACACCCCTGGGCCGGGCCGGTCCCCCCCCCCCCCTGGCTCCAGCCTCCCCACGCCCCAGACTGGTGGACTCCCTCTGAGTTTCCTGGAGAACCACCTTCCATTATCAGCGCGGCCGGCCCAGCCCAGGAACGCCGCTGCTCACTGAGTCATTGTGGCCCTGAGCCTGACCTCCACCTCTGAGGACGGACGTCACTCTTTGAAATCTGCTGATATGCAACTAAAATATATAAAAAGATCTGAAGCTTGAAGCCTAGTTAGACTGATATCGATCTTTCAATAAAAACCTGATATTGGTCGATCAGTTCTATTCAACGCCAACATGACGACACCTGCTTCAACCTTTCTTAAAAAAGCTTTAATCCTACCTAAAAACTTTCTTAGGATGTTTTTCAATTGATAGTTTTTCGTCCCACTGTGGTCTAAAATAATGCTGAAATAATTTAAAGTTAAAATGAAATGGTTATATACTGACTAAATATCTTTTATAGAGAAAAGATGTCGATTCAACAGGGGAAAACTGTCCCAACAGATTAGTTAAACAGTCCGTACTAGACCATATTTGTATCTACGATAACACAACTGAAGATTTGAGAGACTCTAAATAAATAAATGAGACAATAGCTTAACAAAAATATAAATAACTGTCAAATAAAGAGGAAAGAATAAAGTTATGGTGTATATAACCATATATACCAATTAAAAAGAAAATGAATCTGCAACTGATTAAACATTTAAGTCATTTTTCACGCACAAACGTCGAACGTTGGGGCTCCTCGTTTCAGCATCTTAATTGTGAGGGTTTACTGTTTTTTGTTTTGTTTTATGTGGTAGTGAACTGAAAATTTTGGAGATTCGGACTGTAGGAAATTGTTACAGACATTTTCTAACACGTCATAGACTGAACGCTTGTAGAAGTAATCTTTAAAGTTATCACTTTATTCTTTTGGTAAACCTTTTATAGTTGTTTTACATTTTCCTGCAATTTTCAATGTCTTGGAGAAAAGTATATAACCTGTGTAATATCTTTCTCCGAAGAGACATTCCTCTCTGACTTCTGGTGTCTTCTGTTAGGGTATTATGTCTCCTGATTGCAAATCACTGTTTTGTGTGTTTATTCAAATTGTTTTAAGTGTTAAAGAACAATTCTCCATAACACGCTCAATCAGATTAACTGATAATGAAAGTACTCGTTAGTTGCCGCTCTAGTCTAAATGCTGTTTCAGGGTCCTTTTTTTTCTACTGTAAAAAAGATTTTCACAAGACACTGAATATTTTCCTCAGAGAAGTTTGGCACTAAAATGGCCACATTTCAATACACAGAAGATATTTGCACCAAATATTAGCTGTCAGGAGCTTCGGTCCAACTCAGTCAGTACTGATTCCAACTTACAAAAACCGCTCTGCTCGTAAAGTTTAAGGACTTTCCTCCATATAATCACAAATTATCTCACCATCCGGGGTGAATTATCATCCTGCCGACCCCATCTCCTACAAACTTACATTCCAATACAACTAAACTGCACTCTCAGTTATGTTTTGAGGAAATTAATTTTCTCCTGGATTACGGACGCAGTTTTAAACAGTTTTAAACAGTTTTAAACACGTGGTTAACATTGGAAATTGAAACAAAACAAACCATAAAACTCTTTAGGTTTAGGTAACAAAACTTCTTGGTTAGGTTTAGTAAAAACATGATGGTTTGGCTTAAAATGACTACGTTCGTTACGTTATTTAAGCGACTTCCTGGGTGAAAGTCCTGTGTTTGTTTGACTTGTCCATCCACCCTGTCCTCCTCCCTATGTGGACTTCCACGGACTTTAGAAACGTACTTGTGATACGTCAAAAACAAACGTAATCCACAAAAAAATCCCCATGAAACGTAATTCCCAATGCAGTTTCGTTGTATGGGAACATCATTTTTAGGAGACAAGGCTGCATCCATTCACATACAGTAACAGCCCCGTGTTGTGACCGTGTCCTTCTACAGAGCATGTCCAGATGTTCCTGTGCCACTTTTCAACAGCAGCTCCACTAGTGAATAAATGAACTCTCAAAGTCCCATATAGACTTTGACGAAGTCCACATTTGTGCAAACTCAAGGCCAGAAACATGTTTACTAAACCCGGCACTATCACCAATGACGAATGCTCCCCATCGCTCGTGACTAATGGACTATGCATATGTATGTGCATGCACAAAGTGTGGAATGTGAGCATGTCATTCACAGGAGATTAAATGGACGTGCAGCATGGAGCTCTGTTTTCTCAGCTCCGTCTTTCAGACAGCAGACAGAGTGAGAGAGAGAGAGAGAGAGAGAGAGAGAGAGAGAGCGAGAGAGAGAAAGAGCGAGTGGTTCCAGCAGATGGGGCTGGGTCTGATACGGCCATCTGTCTCTGAAGTGTGCAAGAAAATGAGAAGTCGGGCTGTGGCTGTGCTATGCAGAGCCTCTCTATAGTTATATGTAGGGCTGTCAAAGTTATTGCAATAATGCAAATTTGTTTTTACGGCACTAATTTCTTTAACGCAGTCAATTCTCCGGAGGTTTTACCGGGATAGAGTGAAGATACTGGCATCATATGAAACTAAAAAACCAAAGGAATCCATTCGTACCAACCATGTCGTACTAGCTTGTCAGGAAGGAGGCTAAATAACGCTCCACATTTGTGCTATATTTTGGCGAGGAAAAACTGTCATGGCCATTTTCAAAGGGGTCCCTTGACCTCTGACCTCAAGATAGTGAATGAAAATGGGTTCTATGGGTACCCACGAGTCTCCCCTTTACAGACATGCCCACTTTATGATAATCACATGCAGTTTGGGGCAAGTCATAGTCAAGTCAGCACACTGACACACTGACAGCTGTTGTTGCCTGTTGGGCTGCAGTTTGCCATGTTATGATTTGAGCATATTGTTTTATGCTAAATGCAGTACCTGTGAGGGTTTCTGGACAATATTTGTCATTGTTTTGTGTTGTTAATTGATTTCCAATAATAAATATATACATATATTGGCATAAAGCGGCATATTTGTCGACTCCTATGTTGATAAGAGTATTAAATACTTGACAAATCTCCTTTTAAGGTACATTTTGAACAGATAAAAAATGTGTGATTAATTCACGATTAATCGCGATTAAGTATTTTAATCGATTGAGAGCTCTAGTAATATGTAGTGATATTGAAGCTACAGAGCTGCCTATACAGCGAGTCACTTCTTATACCAACAACGTTTAAATAATTAGAAAATTGCATCACTAAAATAGAAAACAAAAGAAGATGCCAACTACATCCTGGTGTCTTCAGCCATCTTCGTCAGCACAATCTCAGCAGCCATCAGTGCAAGTTTTCCTCCCGAATCTTGACACTTTTCTGTTCCCATCACTCTTTCTCCTATGTGCAATTTCAGCAGTTATATCTTCTCCTCTCACTGATTCTCCAGGACGCTCCTCATAATAAACTTTCTTCGAATGCTGGCAGGGAGGGAGAGAGGACTCTAGCGGTGTGTTTCTTCCCTCAGCGGTCTCCTGTCTGGGAGCTTCGCAACAGGCTGACTCACAGCCCCGGCCCACTCTTCCCTCCCACTCCTCCCTCCCACTCAGCCCCAGCCGTACCCCAGCGTGGGAGGCAGCACAGCCCAGGACCAGAGCCTCCGGCTGGGCACACACACACACACACACACACACACACACACACACACAGCCAGCACGGGCCCACGGCTCTGGAGCTTTGGCTTTCATTCCCCTCACCCACACAGAAACAAAAAACACACACACACACACACCAGCTACCCACATGCAGTACCCACACTGATTTTTTAGAGCACCTCTTTAATGATGTCATGTGCCTTACATCTGAGGGGAGCAGAGGCAGGGGAAACACGTGGGAGTGTGTGGGCCGTACATGCTGTATGTGTGTGAATCATGCTGCCAGAATATTCTTCTTTTTTGGTTTACATTAAGTGCACCAAAATGTTTTATGTACACTCGTACTGTTGGCTACTGTAAGTAAAGAGCTGCTAACGCGGCTGAGCTCAGTGGTTATTTTTAAATCACAGCTACAGGGGAGCATTTTGATCTAATGAAAGGACACTGATGAGTGGTTTAAGATGCATTGGATGCAGTGTATGAGAGGAGACCTTCAGTGCAACAGTGCATTAACAAAAACCTCAATTTAAGAAGGAGTCTGGTTTCAACCGCCAGAGTTAACTTTTCCATTTGATAACCAAATTCACACTATTTCTGCATCAAATCAAAGATAATGTGTGATTCTTACCAGCAGGACGGTAGCCCCTCCATCGCCTCTTCGTCTTTTCACTGATCACCATCATCATCATGAAGAGTTCAGGCTGCGAAAAAAAACAGGTTTCAGAGGAGCACGTCACTCACATCATACCTCTTCAAATATTCTCATCACTGACACCTTTCATCCAGCTAAAATCTACGAAACCTTTCTTACAAGAAAATGTTGATGGACTCGCACAATGTCACACGTTGCAGGATGCCTGTGCTGCGAAGAGGAATAATATTCAGAAGGGCCAGATTGCTCATTAGAATATCTCACATTTGTGTGTGGGCGAGCGTTTAGCAGTCCTTCTCCCTCTCGTCCCCAGCGCTGTTCCAGAAACATTGTTCTCTTTCCAATACCAACCGGGATGCTAACCCCAGTCTGTCTGCTAAAAACAAGTGAATCCAAGCACTAACTTCTGTTCAAGTTTCAAGTACAGTATGTGACATACACTGTCAACTTTTGTTTTGCACACCAAAACCCCTAAAATGCTCAATCTGTTTCCATATTTCCCGCCTTGCCAACATGAATATTGAAAATTCAGGATATATCACAGCAGATAACGCTTTATTTTAACAGCACACACAGTGATGGATGCATCATGAGCTCCTGCTCACCAACATCACTAAATACAATGTTGTCCAGTGAAAACCATGTTCTCCAAATCTGATGATTTTTTTTTTTACATTCTGAGATAAACCCAAGGATTAAGTGTCCATTATGGGCTATAAAAACACTTCATATGCCTAATATAACATAAAAAACCCCCCCCATTGGATCATCTGAAGGATGCATAGTCACAAAGCTCATGAAAAATGGACATTTTGGAGGTGCACGTTTTTCACCGAGTGTTTTGCAGTGACTGTTAAAAAGCAAGTTGTCATCCGAGCCAAAATGCCAAATTAATTTACAATTCTGCAGACACCACATGTGCTTTTATACATTATTAATACCAAGTTCTGCAACATTAAACAAATAAAAGAATGCTCATTTGTAAATATACATATCTATACATGTAAAATTGGGACTATAGACATTAGAGGCACATTAATAACCAGTGAGTTCCAGCTACATGTGTCACAAGTGCCCCCTGTTGGATACAGCAATCTAAAACTGAGGGCGCATGGTTTTAATTATATTCTACTGAGAGAAAAATGATAAAAAAAAAAAAAATAGTTTAAAAATGTTGATAGATTATAATGATATTGTCGCTGTCATTGGATTTGCACATAGTATGACACTTGCATTAAACAGCACTAACAGCATGGATTCAATTATCTCTTAGGAAGCAAGCACAATTCTCCCTCTCTCTCTCTCTCTTTCTCTTTATGTCTCTCTCTCTCTTTCTGTATGTCTCTCTCTCTCTTTCTGTATGTCTCTATGTCTCTCCTCCTCTCTCTGCTCCCCTTGTCTATCCCGAAGTCACGGGGTCTCCCCCGGGGTAAACGCATTCCAAAACACAAGAATTTCCTCCAGCCCAACTCACACAGCCTACCACCACCTCTCCTCTCCTCCCCTCTCTCTCTCTCTGGCTTGCGTGCACACGTACACACGCGCGCACACGCACGCGAAGAGTGCACAATGGTCTTGCCAGAGCCTGAGAAGACCACACACTGTTGCAATGCCATCAACAGTCTCACCACACTGCTGCTGCACGATCACACAAAACAATGCCAAACGCGTAAAACTCATACATAATTATAATAAAAGTCAAATTACAGTAAATATAAAAGCTTTTGCATGGAGAGCTGCTCTCTCACTTTGTTAATCATCATATTGTTTATTGGAATAATAATAATAATAATAATAATAATAAGCTAAAGATTTAAATGAATGCAGATGATAATGTTAAATAGTACCTGTTGTTGTTTGGTGTTGCGCAGCGGGTTGGAGAAGAAAAGGCGCCCGGGTTGCAGCCACCTTCCTCGGGCGCAGCGCTCCTGGATCTATCCGGTACAACAGAAACACACGAGAGGCTCAGACTAAACATCACCGACGGCTGAACTAACAAAGTTTCCGTAAATGAAGCAGACAGACGCAGATATATGCGGGAGGAAGGAGGAGGATCTGTGTGGTAATATTGTGCTCTTATTACTCATCTGATGTGAGTCTCTCACTCTGTGTTTTATCTGCCGCCTGCCCGCCTGCGGGGCTTTTACCCGGATCGCTCGGAAATGCCACCGACTGTCTCTGGTGGAGGCTGGAGAACCAAACTCACATCAGCCGGCCGCAGCTCCGTCCCCGCGCCGGCCGAGAGTCCACCTCAGCCCGCAAGAAATCCCCCCCCCCCCCTTCTCCGCCCCCTCAGGCTGCGGGGACCGTCCCCGGTGCGCCCGAATAGCTGAATAGTGATAGCACTGAGTGCCGGTAGCAACACCTAAAGGTGCATGTAAAGAATAGAAGTGACAGAGAAAACGAGGCTGGTGCAAAAAAAAGAGTATCCATAAATTAAATGAGTTCTTGAACAGCAGAAGCACTTTGATTCATTAAAGCATCATGCACTGCAATAATGAAAATCATATGAAGCAAATTAACAAATATTTGATATTATAACCACAATTTTTTTCGTTAAAGAAACCCCCGAAGTTTCCAAAGCAAATACATTTTCAATTTCCTTCCTCTTCTTATTTTTTCGATAATGATGATCTCAAGAATGGAAAAGCGGCAACATTTGCTAAACAAATCTCACACTTTTCAATTATAAATGAACATTTCTATTCAGCTCTAGACATAATAAGATTTTTTTTTTTTTGCTTTGTGCAAAAAAGGTTTTTATATAAAATTGCAATGGTTCCCAAAAAAAATGGGGAACCTCCAGCAAGCTGAGCACAAACTGAATTTCACTTCAATTAAGCACAACAGGTGAATCGTCTGTCAGAGATTTCTCTCCTCCTCAGAAAGACATTAATTATCTGCATCTATTTAATTTAGGATTTGTGAAATGCTAACTCCTGGACACCCCTCTGTTACATCGCTCCAGGACCAAATAGCTCTGCACAGTTCATGCTTTTAAGAATGTCACAATTTGACATTATCATAAAAGAGCAGCTTCTTCTTCTCTCTTTTGCCATTTTATTTTTAATCATAATTGCACAGAAAAAACAGTTTGAAAAGCGAAGGAATCACACCCAACAAGATATCTTAACAAATGAACTAAAAAGCAGAAAACATGCACTGAATTAGATTAAACACTTCTACAACTATTTAAATGAGCAAAGTATATCTCCCCGCATGTTTTCAGTCAAACCAAATGTGAAACATTTTCTAATCATATCTTGACTGAGATCTGTCTCTTTGGGGAAATACACCTGCAGTGGGATTGTACCTGCTCTCTTAAATTTATGCGTCTGCGTTTGTATAAATTTCCTGTGAAATGTGCGAGACGGTCTGTTATTGCTCACCTGCTCCTTCCTCCCTCCTCTCTCTCTCTCTCTCTTTCTCTCTCTCTGCTCTCGCAGGCTGTCTCATCACTCTCAGTGTGAGAGTGATTTGCTACAGCAATCTGGGAAATTAACAAATGTTTTCACTGCTTGTTTTCTCTCACTGCACCGGCACACGGTTGAGGAGGTACGAGACGATATTACCAGCATCATGCATGGGGTTCATATTGTGAAATTCCCTGAATAAATTACTGTGCCCACTCTTTCTCTTATCTGGTTATGAGTACAGTTATGACCTCAGTTTCTGGTCTTTGGGATGGGTATTTCTTCAATGTAAACTTCCCAGAAATATTGTGCATTAACAGTTATTTTCTGTAAACCTCATGACAAAATTAATTTAACCCTTTGCACGACAGGTTATCTCTTCATTGTTGTACATTGAGGTCACATGACATAAGAGTGACAGGTTTCTCATATCTTACATAGGGGTTTTTGATGTTTGACTGAATTCGCTCTAATCTGATCAGTCGTTTGACAAGAATCTTGCCTATTTGCCTCAATGCTGCTTCTTGAAATTCACAATTTGACCTTTTAAATTTACTGTTAAACATTTGGTCATAATGAACGCTCATGATTGAAGCAGATAAGCAGGAAATCAGACGTGATTTTGCTGCGTCATCGTGAGCCTATTAAATCCAGTACAGTACGCGTTTATCTCTCACGCTGAATCCAATAAATTAATGGAAAATCATATGAAAATATTATATAAAACCGTACATAAATTGAGCTTTGAATACAAGAAGATAGCTGTGTGTTTTAGAAACACTAAATAATGAATGTATTTTTCCATGACACACACACATAAACATGCACAGCAATTTACAATGAGCTCAATCTGCCACTGCAGGACATGCAAAGCGATTGGGGATAATCCCACACTTTCCCCTTCATATTTCCCAGCAGAGGGGCTGTGTTTTTGATTCTGCGTCTGTATTGATCTGACTGTGAGTGAGCAATATTGATTCCAGGTCAACGCAAACGTGCCCCCCCCCATCCCCCTCCCTCCATCACACATCATACGCACAGCCAAGCGAGCATGCAGCAGGACATCAGAGGCACCGGGACAAAAGTTTGACCTGCAACGTCCACTGAACTCTCTTTTCTGTCTGCCTGGACGCAGACGACAAACACCTGACGAAATCGCACAACTTCCAGATACCGGACTCGCTTTGAAGTCCGAGATAAAGACGTTTACAAGGGCATGTTTTTCATGTGATAATGCATTAATACATGACGGCAGCAGAAAGAGATGAAGTGGGCTGGAAACATTGTAAAGTTCGACATTAGTGGCATTCTTTCCATCGCTAATTGAGTTCATAAAGTGGCACTTCAGAGTGTTTTTGAGTTGCTTTATCTCAAGACTTGGCCAGTTGCTATTTTACAAGCCTTTTTGACAACTCAGTCCTGGTTGATCTTTTACACATGAAGCACACAAACGAGCCACGCCGCTCCGTCATTCTTTGAGAATTTGTCACTCGCAGAGCTCCCCTTGAGCTATTTGGTGGTTTCGAAAATTCAAGTCGGTAGCGTACCGTAGAAGTCAACGGTTTACCATTGAAGTCGCTGGTGCACCGCAGCGGTGGTAAGGCTACTATACCTCCACCAGTGTGTCTCAGTGCTGGTATGTTGGGCCCATTGTGTATATGAAGGCAGAGGTGTAGTGTGTTTTCACTGTCTCCTCCCTGGGAATTCCCCTCTGTTCCAGGCTCTAACAGCCTGTTGGAGCCGCAGCTGTACATATGTGTGTGTGTGTGTGTGTGTGGATGTATACACACTGCAGTTATTCGCATTTCAGTGCACGTGTAGGCATGCGTTAATGTAAGCGTGCGTGTGTGTGTGTGTTTCCTCCCTGATTCCCAGGGTTCTGCCGAGTTAAACCCTCTTAAATGTCCCCCTGGCTTTTGTCCTCACGTTTCAGCTGAATTTCCCCGCATTCATCCCACCATTCAGACTCTGTGTGTTCGAGCGCTCAGGAATGCGCTGGGTTTGACAGGCGCCTGAACCGTGTGTGTGTGTGTGTGTGTGTGTGTGTGTGTGTGTGTGCGTATGCGTGCATGTATACATGCGTGTAAATGAGCATACAACAAGAAAGAGAGCTTTGGAAAGGGGTGTGGATTTTTCTTTTTCCTTCCACTTCCTTTTGATGCAAAAGGTGCTCGGTCCAACTCGGGAACACACAACCACCTTACCTTTGCACACACATACTGTTCACCTTTCTACACACACACACACACACACACACACATGCATGCACGCACTCAACACCCACACACACTTGGAGTCACATGTGCTCTCACTCAAAGAGAGCTCTGCACCCACTCACCCTGACACCCACACAACCACCCACACACTCACGTGCACTGCCAAATAGCTCTCACTCTTTACCCTCCCACCCTATCCCCTCCCCGCCCACCACCACTGAGCACACACATGTCAACACACACACACACACACACACACACACACACACACACACACACACACACACACACACATACACACACAGTTTCACACTAAGTGCCGGGCATGCGCCTGATCTGGTTTCCTCTTTGCTTTGCGAGCGACCCGCAGTGATAAAATAAACACAAATACGTGATAATCACATTCCAGACATTTCTCTCCTGCCGGTGGGAAGTTTCAACTGGTTTTCTGCAAGAGTTGGTTTGACTGTGAGTGTGTAAGTGTGTGTGTGTGTGTGTGTGTTGTGTGTGTGTGGTGTGTGTGTGGTGTGTGTGTGCAACCCCGGAGAGAAAAAAGGAGAAAGAAAATGAGAGAGAGGGAACAAAGAGATCTGGGGCGAAGTCTCACACATTCCTCAGTCCTGCCAATATCCTAACAGTATACTAGACCATCACAGCTCAACACACACACACACACACACACACACACACACACACACACACACACACACACACACACACAAACGGAAAGAGACAGCGAGATCTGAATAAAATCTCCTCATTTGCGCTACATCTGTGGCATCAATCTAACATGAACATTTTTTTTTGTGCAAATCGTATCATGCAACACTGAAACAAAAACTTCCACAGACAATACATCAAAACCCCCAAAAAAACACAACACTGCATGGCATTTAAAAGCTGAGTGGAAAGAAGCCAGTGAGTGAAAACACATAAAAAAAGCAACTATTTTGAATACTAAAGCCTGAATAGCAACAAAAAAGACAGTCCTACCTTGTGTTATTATTGATTTTTTTTTTTTTTTGGTAAAAACAGGGGAGCCGGAAGCAGCGAGAAAGAGGCTGTAAAAGTGAGAATCGGAGACGTGTGTTGAAAGAGTAGATGTAGATGGGACCTACCTGAGCACATGGCCCGCATGGCATGCACACTTCCTCAGTCAACACGCTTTGTTTCTCCTCCTCCTCCTCCTCCTCTCTGCTGCTGCATGCTTCTCTTCCATCTGTCGGTCTCTCTGCGTCCTTCGTCTTGTCTTTCTCCCCCCTTCCTCTTCCTCTCTCTCTCTCTCTCTCTCTCTCTCTCTCTCTCTCCTCCCTCCTCCCCTCTCTCGCTCTACGAACCCTCTCCTCTCACTCTCTCTTCAAACTTCTCTGCTTTTTTTTCTGGAAAAAAAATATAAAAAAAACAACTTGTCCCTCATTTTGCACCTCGCTCTTCTCTTGCGCTCAATAAAGTTGTCCCTCTTTATGCAAGTGAGAGTGATCCATGAAGGCAGTCTTAGCTTGAATGTCTCTCTCCTCCCCACGCTGCATGGTGTGAGTGTGTGTTTATATATATATACTGTATGTGTGTGTAGCCATTTACCTCCACATGTCTTTAAACATGTTTCTCACTATTTTGTATTAGTCTGCCTTTCCTTTCTCTATCTTTCTTTTCTCTCTCACACACACAAATGTTGTTTACTGTATGTCAGTTTACAATGCTCAATTGTTGTTCCTATACTTTTACCTTGACAGTGAAGTCCAACCTCTAGTTAATTTCTCCTATAGAGAGATGACACCTGCACATACAGTACATGTTCATACTGAGGAGAGAGAGAGGCAGATGGAGGATGGGAAAGACGGACAAATGGAGGAAGGAAGGACGGCGATAGAAAATTGGTGATACAAGCTGCAAACGGCCTTGTACAGCCCAGAGCTCATGCATCATATGGTAGAAAAAAGAAAATCTGTGCACACATGTTGCTAAGCCGTGCACGTTTATCGATGCATGTCCTCGGGGAAAAAAAACAGCACAGATTCATTTTTGAAGCCATCCAGAATATGCAGAAAGATTAAGAAATATAATGCAATATTTATTAATCATGAAAGCACATAAAAATAGTGAAATTGTGAAAAAACTATACCATCAAACCTAAAGATTATATTTATATAGGCTACTACTAAATGGGTACTCAGAGTGGAGGAAACATAATTGCTGCAAGGATTTTTTTCAATGGTACAGGAAGTGCTACGTCATTATACTGTCGCACACATAATTGGGGATCATGGTCGGCGTGCAGAGACCCGGGTGGCTACCAAAGCACTTTGGTTAATGAAAGATGCTTATTTTAGTTCAATAATGAAAAAGTGAATACGTCCTGTTGTCTTGTGTCATCATTGACTTTTTCAGTATTTAACCAAAATCACAGTCTTTCCCTACAACTTAAAAAGGGCATGAAAGATGCATGTTTTGGCACCGGTAGATACCAAATATATTAGAAAAAACATAAAATTAGATTCTAAAAATCTGTTAAAACCACAGATATGATAAATTTATTTTCATAATTTCTACCTAGCTATGTAGCTAGCGTGATGGTGACGTCATTGCTTCATGTAACGGGGTTGGTTCGTCTCCAGCGGTTTCCTGGATGGACCATCAGACGGTCAACACTTTGGGTCGAAAAAGTAAGATATTGTTACAAAAGTAAACGTTGGTTCGTGATGGCTATGATATTTTTGCCACTAGACATGTGTGACGCCTTTCAACTGTTGATATGGAAAAAAATTGCAGAGACAGTAAACGGTGTTAATCCCACCGTTATAATAACATGATACAAGACGCAACAAGAGAAATGTTGAAAAGAAGAAATCCTAAAACAGGAGGAGGACCACGGGAAAAGATTAAAGACTGGTTTACTTTGCATCGGTTTTGGTATGCTAATGTTGATCCAGTAGCTAGCTAGCAGAAGCTAAAGCTACCGGCAAGTTACGGCATTTATTTTCTTAGCGATCCTGTCTTTGACCGGTCTGAATGAGACAGCAGAGGAGGAGAGACAGGTGATCAGAGAGGGGAGAGGACGGGAGATGGAGAGACAGTCAGCTGCAGCTGGACTCAGTGCCTGTCGGAGGGCTCTTTCAGTGCCACTAGCCAGCGCTGCTGCAGTATTGTTCTCCGTTTCAGCGGCAGTTTATGAAATGGACAGTTTTGTCCTTGGTTTTAACGTTGTAAAAAATCATCTTTACATCCAGGAGCAATACAAAAGTGTCTTCTCAGTCTCCGTCTTTCACGGTCTCTATCGTTGTATGTGTAAGTCAGCCGAGCCAACCAGCCGTGGGACGTCACAGGATAACATGGCGGTGCTCTTGTCACGAAAGATATAGTGCTTACATGTTTGTTATATATTCGTTGATGAGAGTGGAAATCCATTTAGTACAACAGCTTAACTTGGTTAACTGCTTCATGTCCACTTTAACAAAGTCCTTTGAGTTGCCAATATTTTGTAAGATATTGTTAGGAGAACAAACGTGTGAACTTTTTGCAGATATGTTCAGTATGAACAAATGTTTCCTCATCAACAGATGACGTCCCTGTGTGCAGCTATAAGCTCATTCATCATCCAGGGTGCTGAGCCAGAGCAGGAACAATGTAGCAACAGAAATGTCTTCATTAATTAGTTCAGTCGTACATAGTTACCAATCTGTGAGCAAACAACGCGTGTCATGAGTCACGAGAAGCTTTAAAAACATCCACCTGTTGCACATCCCATGAATATATGTGTGCTGCTGTTTCTATCTTCATCTTATCTCCTCATTATGCTGATAATAAATGGAATCTGTCAAAGCATATTTGCTGTTGAAAATTAGTGGTATATGAACATAATTCTTATGAGACTGGGTTGAAGTGTCCTGTGCACTTTACGTAACAACGTGTACAATTCCTTTTTGACAGTTAAAAGGTAACTTCAGTATTTTTCAACCTGGACCCTATTGTCCATGTTTTTGTGTCTAAGTGACTAATAAGGACAACAATTTTTGAAATTGGTCCAGTATTGAGAGAGAACGCTGTATCCGGCAGCCGCGGAACGAGCGTCAATTTAACGTTACGTCCACTGAAAGTTCTTGTTTTTGCCACTGACAGGCTCAGATTGTTATTATAAGTGTCTGACAACATTATGGAAAGAACCCAAGAACCCTACAGAGAAATGAAATATGTTTCCTACATTTTGCTTTCTGTTTGTCATTGTGTCATGAGACTTGTCGTGAAACATAAGTGGAGAGGCGGTGTTGTCAGAGTTTGTTGTGTTGGAGTACAGGAAGCGTATAGCTTAGTGTTTTCTAAAAGATTTTCAATGTCATGGCTGAATATTTAGGTGATTTCGACAATGCGGGTCGCAAGATTTCAGAGCGAGTCTTCTCCGAGTGAGACACACAATAACAAACAGACCGCATCAAGCGAAAGCTAAGAAACATGTTTCATTTCTCTGTAGAGTAATTTCCATAATGTTGTCAGACACTTAGAATAACAATCTGAGTCTGTCAGTGGCAAAAACAAGGACTTTTAGTGAATATAAACTGTACCAGGTTGCCCAGAATGATTAGATTATAGCTCTTTTAGCGGCTAACGGCTTCAGCTGTTGTCCCCATTAGTCACTTAGACACAAAAACTAGGGAAAATAGGTCCAGGTTGAAAAATACTAAAGTTACCCTTTAAAGCATACCGTTACTTGTCATTGTGGCTCATCTGGCCTGAACTTCATCCTCACATTTGTGTATTAACGATCAAGTAGAGCTTGCACAGTGTCTAATTCAAATTAGCATAATTATACACTGCTCTGAGTGGCTGATTGTCGCTCTGTTATCTTCAGCGTACTGGACACGTTATAGCGTAGTCTTGCATTCAGCCCTTTTATTCTGAAGGTCATGGTCAGTATTTCCCAGTTCCCATGAATGCATCTTTATTGAGTGGTCTTCCAAGTAATTTCTTTCACTACAGTTTATTAATCTCTGCACACGGATTTCTACATGAATAATTTGTCTCCGTAGCCTTGAAAACCTGGTCAGGGAAGCTTTATGATTGCATGAATAAAGGTGTGCTGTGTGAATGATGGTCACGCACTCTCTTCCCTGCAGCCACGAGTTTCCCTTCACTGGATGCAGAGAAAGCGAGAAAACACATGCGTGTGTTGACGTTGCAATCAGAAATTCCAAACGTGGTTTGGTAGGGCAGCGGCAACCCAAACACAGCTCAGGGGGCTGGCGAGAGGGGATGAATGTTGTCCATAATCTGCCGTTGTCTTTTCCATTCCCCCTCCAAATATTATCCCATGTTTCCACCGGCTCCATAATATTATGGAAGGGAAGTGGACGGGGTATCTGGGTGCTTTTGCATGTGAAGGGACGGCAGTCACAGTCCAGTGCGAATGTGTACCATTTTTTTGGCGAACGAGCCGGAAATTTGTCTGTCTTGTAGGGCTGCACAATTAATCGAATATTAATTGCGATGCATATTCTGCTCATAGAAAATGCAAATCAAGCGCTTCCTGAACTAACAGCCAGCCACCAGCCGGTGATCGAGATGTTTTGGCTTCGCTTTTGGGTATAGATATTATCCATACAACCAATGTGTTTATGATTAAATTAAGAGCATACATCTGTTTATCTAGCTCTTGAAGTGCATCAGATTGAAGATTTAAAATGTAGCTAACAAAGAGGTGTAGGGTGAATATTCCTGTATTTATTCATATTGTAATATATAGCAGAAAAAAATATTGCAATTGTAGTTTTTTCCAACATTGTGCAGCCCTAATTTGTACATTAGCAGGAATGCAGCACAGCTGTGAAGTGAGGGTGCAATAAAAATCTATGAATAATGGTGATAAATAATGGTGATATCAATATTGATCAAAATAATCTTGATTAGCATTTTGGCCATAATCGCGCACCCGCCTTTCGTCTTTGACACGAATTACTGACGTCACAACAGAGGGAACTTCCTCCAGTGTGCTCCGTAATGTCACGTAACAACACAGACGCACCAGTGTGTCAGCCACCACGGTACACATTTTCTCCATCAGCGATGAGGCTAGAAAGTGAGAAAATAAGGAGAGGTAGGTAGATTCGTAACACTTCATTTACCCACGAGGCACTCTGCCTACAGTTGGAGCCCACATCCTCCAACAATCAAGGCACAAGGCGAGTGATTTCATCTCGTTTTCTGCTTTATGTGCGGCAGATTATAAACTCTTCGGGACCAGCCTTTTCTACTGAATGACCATCCTGCGTGCCCACCGCCTCTTCGCATCCGCCCTTCTTCCCCCCGCCAGCTGAGTATGTGTGTGTAGGCTATGTACGAGTTGTGTGTGGGAGTGTGAGGGTGAAGGAGGACCACTCTGCGTGGGCTGAACAGTGCCCGGGCTTTCTCTGCTGTGGTGTTAATAGGCCTTTTTCTCCCCTCAGCGGGACACAGAGAGCTGTCATTTACATGGAGGTAATGGAGTGATGTAGAAGTGGATGGAATATGTGTGGGCGAACGATGATGAAGGCCTAGCACCTCTCTCTCTCTCTCTCTCACTCATTTTTTCCCTACTCTTGCTTTTCTTTAGAGTCTTTCTCTCATTCCCTGCCTCGATGCAAGCCTCATTCTCTCTTTTTCTGACATTACTCACCAAGAGCTTGTTGTGATTGCTGCCAATCAGAATAAACACCTGAAAGTAAACAGTAAAAGTCCTTGACGACGCTCTGATATGAACTTTGTTTTTGTCTGAATTCAAAGACAGAAAGGTAACAGAAACGAGAGAGTCAATAGAATTGAACGTCTCTCTACATATTAATTGGATATTCTTTCATAACATATTAACAATCATTTGGTTATCAAAGCATTTTTGTCTTGCTTGGCAGTGGCACTGTGTCAATGGCTGAGCTTGAGCGCCATCCAAACACATGGGAGAATGAATTCACTCTGTGGGAGAGTAGAATAGCCTGTGTGGAAGGAGAAGGCAACCATCCAGCCAAGCTGCTACCATGAATCTACTTCTTCAGTTAAAGCTACGGTTGGTGGTGTTCTTCAGAAACATTTTTTTGTTATATTAGTTGAAATTCTCATTGCATCCTGACAGCAATAAGCTACCTGCCTGACTGGCTGCGTGCACTCTGCCCGTGCACCGTCACCGGAGTCTTCCACAATCAATCAATCAACCAAACTTTATTTTAGAGCTCAAATTCAACGTGATAATAACGCATTAACGCAGTCGATCTTTCAGAGGTCGTAGCAGGATCAGTTATTAAAGCTAAAGTGAAGATACTGGTATCATATGAAACTATAAAACCTAAAGAATCCATTGGTACCAACCTTGTCATACTAGCTTGTCGCTAAATAACGCTCCAAACTTACGCACAATTTTGGTAAGGAAAAACTTGCACGGACATATTCAAAGGGGTCCCTTAACCTCTGACCTCAAGATATGTGAATTAAAATGGGTTCTATGGGTACCCACGAGTCTCCCCTTTACAGACATGCCCACTTTATGATAATCACATGCAGTTTGGGGCAAGTCATAGTCAAGTCAGCACACTGACACACTGACAGCTGTTGTTGCCTGTTGGGCTGCAGTTTATGATTTGAGCATATTTTTTATGCTAAATGCAGTACCTGTGAGGGTTTCTGGACCATATTTGTCATTGTTTTGTGTGTTTAATTGATTTCCAGTAATAAATATATACATACATTTGCATAAAGCAGTATATTTGCCCACTTCCATGTTGATAAGAGTATTAAATACTTGACAAATCTCCCTTTAAGGTACACAAAAATGTGTGATTGATTTGCGATTAATTACAATTTACTATGGACAATCATGCAATTTAATCGCGATTAGATATTTTAATTCATATATTCTGTCATCCTGTGTAGCACATCCTTTGGGAAGAATCCTCGTGGTCACAACTCGTGGTTAGATCACGGTTCTTGTGTTAATCGTTTGTGTGTTTTTGGCATGATACATATGTCAATCCTAGGAGGAGGATGTCTTCTATCTATCTAAAGGCAGGGTGAGCGGGGTCAGGGAGAGGACACAAGTACCATAGTACCATATTTTAGACAAAGGCAAGCACTGTATTTAATGTGTCACGAGCTGTGGGACATAAAGTAAAGCTTGTAGCACATTAGACATAGCAGATATGGAGCAGAAAGGCAGTTATGACCCGCTGATCAATCAACCTTCTTGTATAACAGCACGGGGACTAATGGTGTGGTGTCTTTGTCCTCTAAGTGCTCCCCGTCGAGACACCCCGTACTGACTCCTGGGATGCAGTTCATGGTCTCTCCCATTGTAATTACAGTATAATTGTTTTTACTTTAAACCCATCAACGCTTTGTGCATCATTTTACGTGTGTTTGAGTGCTTACAGGTAATTTCCACAACAGCAGACATGTCATCTTTTTAGCACACGAATTGCAGATATTATAGTTTCCATTTTATCTGAGCACTATAAGGTCTTCTTCTTCTTCTTCTTCTTCTTCTTCTTCTTCTTCTTCTTCTACTTCTTTTTCTAACAAAGTTTAATCATGAATTTTGTTAATACAACATTGACAATCCACTGTACAAACACGTTTGGACTGATAGATATCCCCCTTCCTCCCCCCACCCACGATAACATTCAGCAGAGACACTACAGGGGAATAGGGTAAAACTTCCCCAGGTGATTACTTATATTAAGACAATTATTTTTTGTATTGCAAGTTGTCTGAAATGTTATGTTTAAATATGCAAATGAGACATTATCTTATTGAATATGTGCTAATTTGCATATATTTCCAGAACAGAAATCTGAACATTGGATAAACCAGGTTCAAAATTCTTGTTTGATTTTGTTGACATATTAGAGTCAAAGGTTTTTACAGAGGGGATTATGGAAATCTCTTTGTATCCCTCCATAAATCAGAAAATATTGTCAACAGCCATAAAAATAAATCCATTTTCACCATGTTTTTAGGAATAAAATGTTCTATAAATCAGGCTTTGAATGATGTATGAAGAAAACCCTCATTAAAAACCTTCAAAATATAGATGAAACTGGAAAGTTTGGTGGATGTAAGTGTTACTGAAGTGGACGAAGAGACACTACACGTGAATAGGGTAAAAAAAAAAGAGTACACTAATAGATATCAGCATGGAACTTCCCCAGTTCATTACTTACATTAAGACAATTATTTTTTTGTATTACAAGTTTTCTGACATTTTATGTTTAAATATGCAAATGAGGCATTATCTAATGCTAACTTTTGGAGAATTTAGGAGAAATATACAGACACAAATAGACAAAGTAGTAAAATAAACACCTAAATGTGTATTTTTGTTTTTGCACTAATCTGAAAGAAGACATGTTATCAAAATAGCCCAAAATGTAAAAATTGACCAGCACATGAAAAATGATGTTTCTACCCTTAAATTATGCAAGGAAAATAAGCAAATTAATTAACACAAATATAAAAATAATTTAAAATAATCATAGTTAAACAAAGACAATAAATAAACAAATAAATAATTATAAATTATTCAAGGTCTAGGGCTTTGACATGCATAAAAACAAGCACAGAAGGGAAGCAGAAACATGTAAACACGAAGACAAAACACGGTCTCTCCAATGCTTCATTTGCATACATATATACATATGTACATATAGAGCAAAGGTTGCTATACCAATGCAAACTTATCGGCAATATCTCTTAAGTTTGTTTTTTCTTGGCAATGTTATTGTATGTTTATGATGAATATGAAAGTAGTGCTCTTTATTACTAACTGTATTATTAATATGTGTAGAGTTTCTTGCGCAGACAAACCACACAAAAGGATAAAGTGACATTTAAATAGACCAAAATCTACATTGATGAAGATGATTTGCAGTTTCTATTTACGTCAACTGAAAATAAAAAAAAAAGATCTCCAGTGTTTTGACTTTGGAGCTAAAGAGCAAACAGCTGAGAGGAAACAAAGCTCTTTTTTTTTTATCAGAGAAATCAGATATAGTTTGCGTACATCGTGTTCTGAAAGCAGGGGTTTTTTTTTCTTCTTTTTGCCAAGAAAGGTACTTTTTGTCTGCGTGTGTTAACGCCGAGGCATCTCACAGTTGAGGTCTTTGATGAAGGGATTGTCCATGGGAAAGTTTGGGATGGTTTATGGTGACAGTAAATGACACAGAGTGTGCACACTTTTCCATCATCATCATTGTGATGTTATTGGACAGAGAAAATGAAAAACAAGGGAAAATTTCACATAAATGAAACATAAATAGTGCAAACAAGTACATGATAATTAAATATTTAACATTTTCTGTTAAAACTTCCCCTTCAGTTTCTTGAAATTTAGAAAAAAAACCCGTATCATATACACACAATGTCTGCTTGTTGCAACCCTTCATTGAAGCTACATGATACTAAACTGGGTGAAATCAAAAAAAGTTTGCATATTTTGTTTGTTTGGAAACTTTAGAGAGAATTTAAAATATAACTGAGTGGGTTTGAACAAAGCCTGGCTGCTTCAATGTGCAGCGACGGAGCCACTAATTCATATTCTGCCAGAATAAATAAAACTCCTTGAAGGAAAGACATTAGATCAACAACATAAATTGCAGTCTGATTAATAATCAGAGATAAAACAGTTGCAGGTAATGATTCCAAAATAGAGATATGATCGGAGGAAACGGCAGCGAGTTTCGTTTCATATCAGGAGACACACATGGAGGATCGGGGAAGGGGGGGGGGGGTTATCCCCTCCTCTTCCGAGAGAAGGGTGGTCCCATCAACTTCTCACTGACAGGAAACTCACCACAAACCAACGTCTTCTCCCACCCAGAACACTCACACACACACACACACACACACACACACACACACACACACACACACACACACACACACACACACACACATCACCTTATATGCACCATAGCAGCCGTCAATCTTACACTTATTCATAATGCTATAATAGCCCATATGGTTGTGACAGTGACGGGGAAATATGAATAATGTGAAAAAAATAACACTTGTGCACATGCATGCGTACACATATGTGTGTGTGTGTGTGTATGTGTGTGTGTGTGTGTGTGTGTGTGATTTCCCTTCACCTCGGACAGGGAATTCCCCTCCGTTTTTCTCTCTGCAGAGTGGACTCTCAGCTCGTGTCCCGGCTGAAAACACACCTCTCACTCTGAGTGCTGGAAACTTTTTCAGACGCTCTGCTCTCAAACTACCTTTCAAACCTCCTTCACGTCCACATCTTTGATGTTTCGTCGTTGTTACGTCAGCTTCAACTTCCGTCACATGCTAAACGATGCCTTTCAACTTCTGCTGCTGCATAGATAATGACCTCATTATAGCGTCTGAGATTATTTCATCATCGTGCACAGAAATCACAGTGTGCTACATTACATGCATACATTTTAATATATTGTCTGTTTTCAAGTAATTTAAAGGACATACCTGTGGGGGTTTGCACTTGTCCCACACTTGTGGCTCTTGTGTTTACAAATCAATTAAACTTTATATATCACAGTTTATGATTTCATGATTGATGATTTCACAAACCATGCTGTTGAGTTTTATAACTATTTATGTAACCATTGGCTCCCATTCATTTCTGTAGAGTATAATTAAATGTGAGACTTTTTATACTCCACAGAAATGGAAATAAAACAAAACAGATGTGGTAGGCTATATAAAGCAATGTAAATGTAAAGCAATCATTTTCACTTGCAGTTATTTTTCAAAAGGAACATAACATGACACCTGCAGGTTTGTAAATAATTTGACTATAAGCTTAATTTATTAAAAAATAAAGAAATCAAATCAAAGTATTTTTATATCACTTCTCATACATGTTAGTGACGTTCAAAGTGCTTTATATAAAAAGAAAATCTTGTTATTACAACATACAAATTATTCAGTTTTAACTGGAATTTTTTTCTTGGTAACAACATATCATCTCATACAGTATATCACAAAACTTCTCAGTTACTAAAAAAAATCAATCTGTATCTCGTTAAAGATGTTATGATCTGATGTTAGATTATGTTAAAGGTCGCAGTTTTAAACAGTTTTAAACACGTGGTTAACGTCTTGAATTGAGACTAAACCAAACAAAAAAAATGCAACAAAACTACTTGGTTAGGTCTAGGCAACAAAACTTTAATCTTAAAATAACTACGTTTGCTACTACGTTTGTTACTACGTTATTAAGCTACAGATGTGAATTAAAATAAGTGAACGTTGACTTTTAGCTTCACGTGGGACACGAACAGCTGTCTCCATCCACCCCGACCTCCTCTCTACGTGGACTTCCCTGGACTATCATTACAAACGTATATTTGGGATACGTCTAAAAAAAACGTGATTCGCAACAAAATACGCTTCCCTTGAAATGCAGTTTCGTTGTATGGGAATGTAATTTATAAGAGACAGGGCTGATCCTACATCAACTACAAGAATGTACAATGACTGGTTAACATGGTTTTGCTTTAGTAGTTTGTATTGACTGTCTCACTGGTGGATGAGTGATAAACAACAAATAATTTTATTTAACGAATACAAAGGCTTTAAAATGGGTTTATTGTATGTTCCCCTTCTGAGTTTTTACATTTATTGTGATGATTTTTGGGGCTGTTGCAGTAGGCCAGCAGGTAAAGTTGTGTACTGTGTGACAGAAACAAGTGTCCTCGTCCCTGCTGTTCCACGAGCACGTCATGATAGAGCTAGTTGAACCTTCACCGCTCTGATGGAGAAGCCACTAGAGAAAAGTCAATGAGATGTTGTCCCATTTCAGGGCAGAGAGGCATTACAGAGCTGAGTGACATTTTGATTCAGCTGAGTTCAGCTTCGGAGGGGCAGCAGAGAGCATTAAGCTGTGTCAAACAAGCTTTTTATTTGTTTGTTTTTTAAGATTTGACGTCAGACGCGTGGTTCTTATTATTCTCTGGGAGATCTTTGTTGGTTGTTTTTATATAAAGGTGAGAGATGTGGGCATGGTGCGGGGAGGAAGGAGGATATTTAGAGCGTTTCATCAGCCTCTTTCCATCCCACCCTCAGATGGACGGCATCACACAGACGTGATTTAAAGCAACAGTGTTTTATTTTTCTTGTGCCCCACCAAGCCTTTTCCATCCTGTCTGGGGTGAGTCTGGCTCATTAGAGGGGACCCTACCTGTCCCGTTACATTACCCATCACGGCCGTGTGTGTGAGTGTGAGGGAGTCTTAACAAATACATAACTGCATGTGTGTGCAGGTGGACAGGTGTATGTGTGTTACCGTTGTTGGAATTCCCCGACCTGAGTCCTGTCAGCTGTCCACGGTTCAACAGTTTCTGCCTGAAGCCAAGCAGCAACTGCTCTTAACTCCCGACTGCATTTAGTTCCTTTAATTGGAGATTGTAATCAAAGCTACACGTCAGCTTTATGTACGCCTCAAATGTTACCACCTGTTGCAAATGTTGACATTGGAATAAAAGAAATGATGTCCTTAATTTTTGGAAATATTCTAGATAAACAAATGCATCAGAAATTGTGCTTTTTATAACGGCAGTTTATTCAAAATAGACGAATCAACTTAAAGCTGCAGTGGGTAGAAACGGAGCAAATATCGTCCCTGAAGTGTGGAATTCAATTACAAAATTAAGGAAAGATAGCGTGTTGTATGAATATGCTCCAATTCTGAAATGATTGCGGTGCACAGCTGAACTGTGTGACAGTGGACATGAGGGGTTAACATCGGCTCTCCGAGAGGAAAGTTATCTAAAGATAAAAAAGCGGCAGAAGAGAGACCAGTAGGTTGTTTAAAGGAATACCTCACCCTGGAAATGACCATTTGTATATCAATTATCTCATCTCCGTGTTCCCTTGAATTCTTGACATGCCTCGCATGCCTCCACGGTGAATGGGGAGTCAGAAAAATGTGTTTACCAACAGTAAAACTATATCTGTTTACAAACTCTCACACAACTCCTGCAGTAGAATCCAAGTCTCATTTATCCAGTCGTATGTCTTCGCTAAAACTTTACGATTTAAAACACTTTTGCATAAACAGTCTCAGGCTTGTTCACGCTCACTACTTGTCCAAAGTGTTTTAAATAGACCGGTTTTAGCGAAGATGCATGTTTGTGGGAAGTATTGAGCATAACAACTGGATAAATGACACTTGGATTATACTGCATAAGTTGTGTGAGAGTTTGTAAATGGATTTACTTAAATTCATCAAGACTTTTCTCTATTTTTTGATTCTCCGTTCACCGTGGAGGCATGCAAGAAAAACAAAGTTTTCTTCAATAATTCGAGGTAACAAGGGGTGAGTAATTGATATACAGATCGTCATTTTGTCTCAACAATTGAGTAATTTGCAATTTATAACTTTACAAAAATTGTGGGCAGTTACAGGAAACTGTTCATGACTAATTCCCGAATTAACTATGTGGTTATGATTGTTTCTATCTTAAATAAGAGTGTGTAATAATTATGATAATAATTCTCAAGTAAAGTGGTGCATCATACTGAGATATTGAGTGCATCACTACTTCATGATTACCATTTTGCAAGTAGAAAGTCCCCTCCCCAAACTACTGAGTTTTAATTGGGAATTCACCATTACATCATCAGTGACTCAAGCCAGAGACACAACTTACAAATGTTCATTTACACTAATATTGTCAGACCATTAATTAGCACAACATGCTTTGTGAAATAGTCAGAAATTATATCTATTTGATTCGTGTACATAGACACAAATTTCCCTTTTTTTTTTCTTGACACTCAGAACGATTTTCAACACCATATTTTTTAGAGCGTTTTCCTACAAATGTTCAGCAACATGACCCACCCATCCATCCCGACCTCCTTCCTATGTGGTGTTCGCCGCTATCTATACTTCCTGGTTCACAATTATGGGGATTACATAAGAATTGATTTTGTGCTGATCATCACAAATCAATACATTTCGTGACTATTTCACGAACTGCTGTGCGACTGGGCTGGTTATTCCAGCTTTGAAACAGTGAGACAGTGGCCACTGTTCACCAGTTAGCATGGCTAGCATCTAGTGAAGCTTATAATATTATATATAAGCATGGATGTGAATATTAATGTGGATAAGCTCTTAATGTGTCAGAATGTGTTTTATTGACTTGTGTCATTTATAAACTAACTGTGAATTCATTATTGGATGTCAGAAGGTTTCGTGTTTCTGAGTTGGGCGGGGTACCTGAGGGGTCAGTATGCAGATTCACAGACACAAGCTAATCATTAGACAGTTTAAATCAATAGAGCTGTCTACACTGACAGTGTGAAGGCTCACATTTCACTCACACTTTACAAACGTAACTGGGACCTAAAATGTATTTTTAGGCTTCAAGTCAATCTCCTGACTTTAGTGTAGAACTTCATCGATAGATGTAGACTGACGGAGGACTGCAGCTGCAGCCTCATCTCCTAAATATTACGTTCATATACAACTAAACTGCATTTTCTGTTCAAAATGTACCTTAGAGAGAGATTTGTCAAGTATTTAATACTCTTATCAGCATGGGAGTGGGCCAATATTCTTGTTTTATGTAAATGTATGTATATATTTATTATTGGAAATCAATTAACAACACAAAACAATGACAGATATTGTCCAGAAACCCTCACAGGTACTGTATTTAGCATAAAATAATATGCTCAAATCATAACATGGCAAACTGCAGCCCAACAGGCAACAACAGCTGTCAGTGTGTCAGTGTGCTGACTTGACTATGACTTGCCCCAAACTGCATGTGATTATCATAAAGTGGGCATGTCTGTAAAGGGGAGACTCGTGGGTACCCATAGAACCCATTTACATTCACATATCTTGAGGTCAGAGGTCAAGGGACCCCTTTGAAAATGGCCATGATAGTTTTTCCTCGCCAGAATTTAGCTTGTTTGGAGCGTTATTTAACCTCCTTCGCGACAAGCTACTATGACATGGTTGGTACCGATGGATTCATTAGGTTTTCTAGTTTCATATGATACCAGTATCTTCACTCTAGCTTTAAAACTGAGCCTGCTACAACCTAAAAATCACAAGTTGCGTTAATGCGCTAAAGAATTGGTGCCGTTAAAACAAATGCCACTTTGACAGCCCTAGTAACAACGTTACGTAACAAGCGTAAAGTCATTGTTTTCTTTAGGTTTCACACGGGGCACAAACAGTGTTCTCCTGGGTGAAAAGTCTTGTGTTTATTTGACCCAACCTCCCCTACCACCCACTCTTAGTGGACTCTCTTGCTTGTTATACTCGTTATTATACCAGGTAACTTTCAAAAACGCACGCTAGATATACTACGTCACAAAAGACGACATTCAGCGTAATCGTGGTTTGCAGAATCGTACAATACCAATTTTTTCCTGGTGACTGGGCCGGGACACGCCTGTGTTATTGTTCCCATCAGGAGAAATCACCTCCTCTTGTAGGATCTGTTGAGAGTCGTCCCGTCTTGTTAGACTTCATCCTCCCGCTGCCACACACATACACTGGATCTACACACCACCATCGGACACCTCTCCCTCCACCTCCCCAGAGTTACATATTACACAGTATAATGTCGGATTCTTCTCCTCCTCCCCATGTACTTAACCTTGTGTCTCACCTGCGTGTTTTCAAGATAACAGCCAGAGAAATCCCTGCTTCAGCGGCCGGATGCTGCAGGGTTCGCTTGTTCTTTGGATGTATATGGAGGAGGCAGAGGACTCATGGGAAGACTTCTCCCTGGAAATGAAGCATCGTCCACCTTTGTGTGTCAGTTCTGCCTCCTCTCCCCAGCTGCTTTTACACCTACGTAGTCCTCCACCCTCGTCCCTCCCCGTCTCTTCCTCCTCCTCCTCCTCCTCCTCCTCCATCCTCCTCTCCGCTTCACATCAAAGAGGAGAAACATATGAACACAGTGGATGTGTCTTTTAGATGTGGTGCAAATTTAACAGAGCGTTGGAGCTATCTGAGGGTTGTAGTTTCAAATATCCCCCTTTTGTTTTTTACATTGCATAACATTACGTAACTATTGTTAAGTGTTAGAACATTTGGGAGGCGCTCGACCTTGTGCTCGCCGTACTCCTTGACAAAACTTCGATTTCAGCTCCCCTGACATTTTACCAATAAAAACGGCATCAAGCAGAATACACATCACTGGGCTGACAATCCTGACTGCTTCAAAGATAAGAGACTGAATACTCTACCTGCTCCTTGAAGGTAAATCACAGGATGACACGCATCAGGATGTTCAGACGAGCTTCGGAATGAATGTGAATGTGTAGTTTTATGGAAAAGAACAGCGATGACTGTACGGGGACGACCACTGACTGATGTGTGTTATCTGTTGAAAGCGTGCTGAGAAAGAAAGGAAATGTGAGAGCTTAGAAAGGAGGAATCCCCTATTCTCACATTTATCTCCCTTATCTCCTTGTCTTTATTCATTTCTACCACAAACACACATAACAACCACACCCAGTATTTTAGTGCAGTAATTCTTGGGGCGAGTGTTTGCCACAATCAGGATACAATTGTTTTATTGCCCGCTGTCGTACCTGAATATCAATATACCAATTCACCTCAAGAGCTGCTTCTTTAACTGCAAATCATAATGAAAATTGTAGGTTTAGGAGGCAGAAAGAAAGAAAGGAAGGGAGGAAAAAAGTGAGGTGCGCTGTTTGGTTTCTAAGCAACAGTTAACGCTGGGTGCAGCGAGAGCTGCAGGGTGGGTTCCTGAGTTCCCATGTTTCTGCCTTCGTCTCCACATTCTCTTCCTGAGGAATTTGACCCGGCTGACCTCTCTGAATATGTCTGGATTTACCCTCCCCTCCGACACACAATCACAGCGCACTGTAATCGAAAGCCTTTATGAGAGCAAATCTTACTCCCTCTTTTTTTTTTTTTTTGCCTCTTCAATCGCAGAGGTAGCCTCGGACACAAAGCCATGTGTGCTGTAGCTGACACGCAAGTTGATTTAAAAGGCTTTTGATGAAATTATGCGTCCAGTGTTTGATTTGCTACATGTAAAGATGTGTACGCGGGTGGAGTTCAAATAAGGACCCTGATGCACAAAACACTAATACTCCAAAGCTGCACAGCCGTCAAGAATTATTGCTTCGCAGAAACTCAACACACAAAACAACAGAAAGAATCCACCAGAGAAAGTAACTGAGGAGAGACTATGAATATGAAGAGAACTGTAAAGAATTATCACATATTAATTGATTGAAAACTACTGTATATTTGCACATTAAGACCGTCAAAGTTAACACAATAATAACGCGTTAACGCAAACTAATTTTAACGCCACTAATTTCTTCAACACATTAACGTAACTTGCGATTTTTAGGTTGTAGCGGGCTCAGATTTTAAGCTAGAGTGAAGATACTGACATCATATGAAACTAGAAAACCTAAAGAATCCATTGGTACCAACCATGTCATACTAGTCGTAAAGGAGGTTAAATAACGCTCCAAACTTACTCTAAATTTTGGTGAGGAAAAACTGCCACTTTCAAAGGGGTCTCTTGACCTCTGACCTCTAGATATGTGAATGAAAATGGGTTCTATGGGTACCCACGAGTCTCCCCTTACAGACATGCCCACTTTATGATAATCACATGCAGTTTGGGGCAAGTCATAGTCAAGTCAGCACACTGACACACTGACAGCTGTTGTTGCCTGTTGGGCTGCAGTTTATGATTTGAGCATATTGTTTTATGCTAAATGCAGTACCTGTGAGGGTTTCTGGACAATATCTGTCATTGTTTTGTGTTGTTAATTGATTTCCAATAATATATATATACATGTATTTGCATGAAGCAGCATATTTGTCCATTCCCATGTTGATAAGAGCATTAGATTCTTGACAAATCTCCCTTTATGGTACATTTTGAACAGATAAAAAATGAGCGATTCATTTGCGATTTATCGTTATCATATACACACTGTAACGTGCTGCAGCTGTAATTCAAACCTCAAAGATATGATGGATAGGAAGGCAAAACTGCTTTGCTGCTATATCTGTTAGTGTAAGTGTATATGTGTGTCAGAGAAAGAAGGGATGGTGTGTGTTTGCTTGCGCATGCCTGCAGTGGGGTGAAACATGGAGGTGTATGGGGGATGATCAGACAGAAGGCCATCTGAGAGCACGGTACACACTCCATCTGGACGCACATTCACTGTGAAAAACAGTGTGAAAGAAGAAGAAAGAGACAGAGAGAGAAAGAGAAAGAGAGAGAGAGAGAGAGAGAGAGAAAGAGAGAGAGAAGGTGATGTTATAATCTTGAATTTTAAAAAGCAACCTGTAAAATGTCCACCAATCTCTCACTTCTCCTTTTGACTGATGTTTGTCATGTTATACATAGATTGCTTAATATCCATTGGCACATATTACAATGTGATAGATCTACCACTCTTACAAACGTAACAAAATAATAAAATAATAAAAAGGAAAAAAATTAGAAGAAAAACAAACAAAATGTATATGTAAATAATATATACATATATATATTTATTTACCCTGGCAGTCTCTGTTATGAGTTTAAACCATAGACTTTATATAAGAGCTGGACTGACGTTTTGACGCCTCGAGTACAACCAAACGCTGAATAAGACATTTTTAGGCGACCAAAAATGAACTTTCATGAACTGAAAACACTGTGAAAGGGTTAAAGTTCTAAAATGCAAACACAGACAACTCCCAGACTGGACAACGCCGTGGTAGCGACCTGTCAATCACGAGGTAGCCCCGCCCTAAAGCATCCCCTGCTTTATGGTCTATTTGACTCTAAATGGGACCATAATTTACTAAATGAACATCATGCTGTATTGAAGAAGACTTGAAACTAGCGATTGAGACCATAAACTCATGTTTACAATGTTTACTGAGGTAATAAATCAAGTGAGAAGTAGGCTCATTTTCTCATAGACTTCTATACAAACGGACAGGTTTTTTTAGTACCTCTTTACAAAAAGAGATAGTAATTATCATTATGTACGTAAACATATCATAATGAACGTGAAAGGCGAACTTGGTTATGTTTTGTCAGAGCATTTGATTTATTGATTGCTGTCGGGATGTAATGAGAATTTCAGCAAATATAACAAAACAAAAATGTTTTTGAAGAACACGTAGCTTTAAGGCTGCAGCGGCTCGGGTTTTAGCCCGTCCAGAGCCCCTTTTGCTGCATGTCATCCCCTCTTGTCTGCTGCCTTTCCTGTCTCTCTTTTTCTCTCTCTATCAAAAATAAAGCAGAAATGGCAAAAAAAAAATACTCCAATCCAAATAGTCCCACAGAACATGTAGAAATGTGTCAACTTCCTTGTTACATTTCCAACATTTATTAAACAGTTTAAGGGGTGTAAAACAATATCTATACCATTTTATAATAGATGAACTTACTTCTTGCATCCCTTTAAACCCAGCCTACATTTGAGTTCATGTCCTGCCATAAATCTCACTATCAAGATTGCCATATTTTCTAGATCTGAACACGACCTACTACGTAAATATTTAACTCTAACTGGAATCCACTTTAACTGGAATAAAGGGGGGGATTGTTGATTGAAAGCATCCTCTTATATCGGCATAGCTTAAGGCTTTATTTTATAGCCTGATATTTCTATAAAAGATTCAATTAAATCCTGGGCTTTTCCCTCTCCTCTCTCTGAAATGCCTTCGGGTGGTTTGGATGGAAGTGGCGCTCTGGCGAGCCCCTCCTGACCAGACCTCTGGCTATAGGCGGCGCCAGGGAGGGGCTTGGGGCTTGCTGTAGGATAGCCATAGCACTCCCCCCTAGAGCACCCCCAAGACATTTCTGCGGTTTATTTATGATTTTTAATTTTTAATGTCTTAGAATGGATTTTATTGAGTGAGTCAAACATGAGTTTCTGACTGGGGATTTCCGGCGGGTCACGGGGAGAGAAATAGTCACGGAACGCATCAAAAATCCACATCGCCTGGAGCACATTGGACAACGCCAAGATGCTAGCTGTTAAAACTAAACAAAAAAAGCTTTATTTATTTATATTTGTTGATAAGAGCGTTCACAGTAATCACTTAAAGTCAGTTGTTTATGCTGGTCTCTCTCTGTGTCGTTGAACACCGCGGTCGGTTGCAACGCGAACAAAACGCGATGCTCATTCATATACCATTAGGTCTACGGAACGAGATATTATTGATTCATTAGTCGAGGTGTTGGTAACTGGCAGCGTGAGGTTGTGATGTCAGATTCTGTTGCTTGTGTGAAAGCCCTGTCCGTGGCATAATTGTGTGAAATGTTATATTGAGGTGTGTTTACGTAGGCAGGCCTGTGAACCGTACATCTATACATCCCTTGAGCTGAATACGTCGCCTCGTGTTTAACACAGAATGACATTGTAACTGTCGCGGAGCGGGTGCTGCGTATGTGAAATCCTAAATTTCAGAGCACCCTCACTGAAAAGTCGAGCAACCCCATAGCACCAGAAGTCTCTGGGTTCTCGCGGAATCAAATGTCGCACGAAAATCCATCTTGGAAGTTAGCGTAGATGCTGCATTGGTATCAATTATATCAGAACTGGAGAGTATATCTTCATTGAAAGAAGAGCAAAGAACGGCACTGAAGTCGACCTGCCAAGTATTTTTTGAAAGTGCCTGCCCTTTTCCAAACAGCTTCCAATGACGGTTTCTCAGATGGTTCTGTGTAACAAACCATCTGACAGGGTCAGCTTAACAGCCTCTGGCTCACCCCCCCCTCACTACCAACGCATTGGCCTTAAGCACATTTATACTTTGAGGCATAGATGATTGCAATCAGAATAATAATAATGAGTGTGAGTGAGTGAACATCTCTGCGTCTGTCCACGGCTAATCTCACACACTGCTGCACCAAACTGCATAATGCTTTGGGTGCTCATTTATGGCTGCATGCTCAAGGACCTCCCATGGTTGCATTGACTCAAACACCTTTTATTACCTGTTTGATGCTGCCATTGATTGACTGCTGACTCCTCACTCACTACGTTTAACTGGCCCCCAGCCGGGCTACAAGTGATCACACAGCTGAGTGCATCACCGCCGCTCAGCCGCTGCTTTGCGGCCAGAAACACAGTGGGGGTAAACAGTTTGCTTACTTTTATTGTTTTGGACGCTGTGTTTGGCTATCAGCTAACAGCTAACAGAACTACTAGTACACACACACACACTGCTGAGTGCATTGCCGCTGCTCAAGTCTTCTTTAGGTTTTCTAGTTTAATATGATGCCAGTATCTTCACTCTAGCTCTAAAACTGAGCCCACTACCCGAATTTGCGTTACCATGTTAACTTTGCCAGCCCTATTTTGAATACTTTAAACCACCCCTCTATGGTGACTGAGATATTGTATTTATTCATTGTTTTTGGGGAGGGTAGTGCATATATAGGTTAGTTAGTTGGGCAAGATACTGAACCCAAATTGCTCCTGAAGGCTGAGCCATCGGTGTGTGAATGAGCATTAGTCTACATCCTGATGAGCAGGTTGCACCTTGCATACCAGCCTCTGTCTATGAATGTGTGTGTGAATGTTGCCAACTCTGTTCCAATGAAAGTAGCTAGCACTAGCTCCAAAGGTCGCTATATATATATATGCTATATGCTAATTTGCATATTTGTGACGTCATCATGCATCATTTGCATAAAGCTTAGTGGTCGTGTCGGCTGACTGCCTGTTTGTGCACGGTGCAAGAGGAGAGGAGAGACCCTGCGCTGTTGGCAGCAGAGCCGTGGACTGTGATTCCTCTGAGCAGCATGCATGAGAATGAATTACATAATATAGTTCTCGCTTTTTTCCTGATGTGGATCATGCGGGGCACACACTACACGAGAATCAAGCCGATTTTGGGCCCGATTCCTCGCTCCTGACAATTGTTAGTAAAGTCCCGATTTTTTGCATGGTTCTAAAGATTATCTTTCCAGATATTCCTGTGCTGTGAGGTATGTTAAGAGTGTTTTAACATCCCCCGATTGGCTCGGAAGTCCATCCTGGCTGCACCGATTTCAAATCATAAATATTAAACATGTTCAATATTTACGATGGGATATCCTGTTGTGTGTGGGGAACCTCGAGGAGTCACGTGAGAAAGAACGATAGCCAATTGAGAACCAAGCTGACTGAAGAAGGATGACAACAGCAGTCATGGCGGCCGCGGCTAATGCACAAGCTAATGCAAAATACGAAGCATAAAGTAGTATTGAGGGGGGGCTCAGAAAAGGAGGACCAACTTGTTGATTTTATGGCAACAACACAAGTGTTTATTTAACGTGTCTCAATGACTACATCCATTATTTTTTATTTTTTATTAGTTAATTTTCAGTACAAAATAGTGCAATAATTAACATCGCTACTTCTTCCTGCTCGCCATATTTGTTCACGTTTGATCGCGAGAGATTTTGCAAGATTTCCATTTTTTGGAGTCGTTACTCTTGTTGTTCATGTGTGCTGTTTTGGACAAGTCGTTGCTCACCACACTCTATAGGAACAAAACTGTTAAATTTACCATAACATGTCGTTATGTGTGGGCTCTCTCACAATTTACACATCTGTTAAGATTTAAAAAATCTTATAGTGTGGGCGAGCCTTAAGTCATTACGCTAGTCACTTTTCAGAGTCGTGAAGTTGGCAAAACTGGTGGTCGGAAGACTAGAAAGGCGCTATATAAATGCAAGTCCATTTACCATTTAGGAAAGTGAATGAACATTTGCTAATCTTGAAAAACCTGTAAACTTCTAAAAACAAACAGAGAAACAGAGGAACACATTTATAATCATTTTAATTTCCGTTGTTTTGTGGGTCAGTACGTGCACGCAGACACACAGCCAATATATGCGATAGCTGCTCGCTTATGAACCAGCCGCACCCACACTGAAACCGTATAATCTTAAATCTTGCAAACTCACACATACACACACACGTTATTGCAGAGGTGTTGAGAGAGTTGACCTGTGGCCCCGTAATCAGCGCTCAACGTGCTCCAGTGTGTTATATAAGGGAGCAGCGAGTGCTAGTCAGATCCTCCTACAGATGCCTGAGCAGTCACGACTAACGCGGATGTTCTCCATCCATCCACTCAGCCTGGCGAACGCAGACTTCACCTTAGCCTCTGCTCCTCAGTCCCACACAACACACACACACACACACTTGCACATGTGTAGTTACATTTACAGGGTGCATATGTTCGTTCCCACAAGTATTTAAAAGCAATAAAATAAAGTATTTATTATATGGGATTTGTGATGTGTTGGGGATGGAGAATCTGAAGCAGGGGGGTGAATGGAGGGAGGCAGATCTAAAATCAGATCCTCCCAAATGTTACACCTACAAAATGTTTCTGCTTTGTGATATACATGATACGATCGACTCCTGCTCGTTCTACAAATCCCCGAAGGTCCCACATCCTTTTAGATGCATTTTTCTGGTCTCAAGGAAAGGGGTTATTTCACCACAGACCTGCAGCAGCCTTTGGGACCTCAGTACCTCGGGCTCTGAGAAGCCTTTAGCTGAGAATAGCAGGCAGATCCTACCCACCATCTGATGTTTTTCATGCAGCACTGTCTGCAGGGAGAGAGATGAACCCTGATGAATAAATATGAAGATAACCTGCACCTCTGCTGCACTTTTTCTCTTCCCGTTCCCCATATGGTTCTACTGAAGAGAAGGATAGAGGAGGAAAAAAAAATCTCAGATTTTCAAAAGAAGCCTCTGGGCCATTGTATTCGTCTATGTGCTCGTGCATGATGTGTGTTTGTGTGTATCTATCTATCTCTCTTTGTGTGCCACCATCTGAATGCGTGCATACACATTAGTGTGTAGTAGTTGTTTGTGTGTGTGTGTGTGTGTGTGGGCGGCACTGTGTAGGAGTGTGCAGTAGCTTTTTGACAGAGCCTCCAGTAGCATGTATTTGTGAATCTTTTGTTTTATTCTCCATCTCCTATTCAGCTCTGCAGTAATCACACCTAGCAGTGCCGCTCAAGTGCCCTTGAATGAAGAGAAACAAAAAAAGAGGGCTCTTTAAAGACTCATTTTCACAGGTCATCCTGCCCCAGTCATCACAGCTGAATGCTGACAGTAATGATGATCATTAAAATATAATAATTTATATCATAATTATAAATTTTCAACCATAAATCAGTGCAACAAACAAGCTCGGAAACCAACAACCTCAAATATGAAACCGGAACCTGTTGCGTATGTGAAATCTGTTATGAATATGTAAATACTTTGATATCAGCAGCGGCTGGTGCACTTCTTGGGCAAGGCTGGTTTCTCTGGCTGAGAAGGAAAGAGGTGTGGGTGGGGGATCCATCCATTCAGGGCCAACATGTACCTTGTTTTGACTCTCAGCAGGTCTACAGTGACGAGAGCAAGCAGGCAGAACAAAGTGCTTTACAGGAAAAGGCAGAGAAGACTGTAAAAACAGTGACACTCAAAAGTAAAATGCTTGGCTCAAAACACAAATACGGTTTTGTTTAGATATTCTTTTTCACCGTTATTTTTTAGATCAGGTTTTTGTGCCTGCGAGTCGGCAACATCTGTGGCCGGAGGCGTTATGTTTTCAGGTTGTCCGTTTGACCCATTCTCGTGATATCTCAGGAACGCCTGGACGGACTTTCTTCAAATTTGGCACAAGGACGACCTGATTAGATTTTGGTGGTCAAAGGTCACTGTGACCTCACAAAACATGTTTTTGGCCATAACTCAATAATTAATATTTATTATGACAATTTTGCACAAATGTCTAACCGGATAAAGTGATGACATTTTGGACAGACATGGATGTAAACTGCAACTTGACTTGTTGGTGGAGGCAAACAACCGTGGGGCGGAAATTCTAGCTATAATAGCAATGACAAGTTTGTGGAACACTAATGGCAATTGAACTGATTCCATTAATCTGAAACTGATTAAACAACAGCTGAATTTTATTTCTTCAAATAAATATAACTAATTCAACATGATTGTAGTTACATTTTTGGAGGTAATATCCTTGATATACTATTTAGTCTCATATCTTGTGTACATTTCCTCAAAATGTATTTTCAGTCTTCTATACAAACATGACGCATGTCCCAAATGTATACTATTTATTCAAATTAGTATGTAACATTGCATTAGATGGAGAGATAGATAGATAGATAGATGTACTTTATTGATCCCAAATCGGGAAATTCTAGTGTTACAGCAGCAGATAAATATCTCTAGTATACACAATAAAAAGAATATATTAGAATACACTATAAATATAGCAGGCTACTACAACTAACTTAGAAAAATAAAATATAAACATAGAATAACAATAACATACTATATACATTAGTAAAGTGTGCAAGTTACAATTTTTGTTTTTAAATAAAAATCGGTCAAACTTGGTGTTATTGTCCCACAAATCAATAGAAATGAAGGAGTAAATTCACAGAAATACACTCTTTACTGGTTATTTTAGATGTTAGGACTAAAGTCACAGCTTGATTCTCATCCCTTTGCGCAGGTCTTGCATCATTTGCAGATAATACAAAAGGTTATGAAGTATGTGTTTCACTCACATTTACTGATGAAATCCGGAGGATTATTTGAAGAGATGACTGAAACCCATCCTATCATAAACTAGTACTCTGCCATGCACCACTTCCACGTCTTTAACTGGAGGTTTCTCTCTTTTTGATGGATTTTATTCACTCTTCCATGTGGGTCTCCACACTGAGTAAAGGGTTGATGAACACGCTAGATGAGCCTTTAAAAGAATAAAAGCATAAAAATACAAAAGTACTTTTTGTGAGAAACAAAACAAAATAAAACATCTACCCTGAATTACTGAGGAACCAAATTTACACAAAACTTGTTTGGAAGGGATTTATCTCTCCAGGAAGGTCTGGATCAGTGGAAGTACAGTTTATAAACTACTTCTTAATTTTCTGTGTTTTTTTTTCGTCACAGACTATGAACTTTGTTCATGTTTTGTAGGTTAAGTGATGTAAATGTACATCAGGAAGCACAACATCAAGGTGGTGTTTCTGACATTGTTATTGTCTGTCTCGGATTCTAATTGTGTAAGAAAATATTCAAAATATCTAATATTACAATATTACAGTTTTTCTAAAATTAGAAAAAAATCGCAATATATCGCCTTGCCTACAGTATCGTAATATATTGAATCGTAATCCCTGTATCATGATACGTATTGTATTGCCATAGACAGCTGCTTTAGAGAACATTCGGCTCTGATTGGTTGTTTTCCTTCGGGTGAGGTGGATTCTTGCAAATGCCAGAGGACACAGGGGAACATTATTTTTTCACAGATTATCTGTCTCATGCACCACTATCAGGATATAGCGACTTTTTTTTTTATTATCATATTTGCATAACGTTACCAACTGCAGCTTTAAGAGTTAGCATGAAGAACTGTAATGAATATTCCTCATCGGGACACATGACAAATTGTGGTATGTACTGTATGATGTCAACAGGCTGTCTTTCTTTAATGCTGTGTAAAATGCAGGTCTTCATGTTCAGCTGTGTGTATCAACAATTCATGTGATAACTGGCAGGAGGCTGATGAAGAGCAACTGTGAGAATGAGACAGAGCGTATATCCTGATTCTATATGAATACCGTAAGCTTAAAACAGACAATGGTAACAAGAAAACATAATGTTCTCTCTTTCACTGGTAATGGGACAAGTAAGGTCTAGTTAATACGCTGACTGTTAAGATAATGAGAGGTTTTAGCATCACAGTCAGACCTGTATGGGAATAAAGCACGAGGCATGCACTTTACATAGACGTGTGCATGTGTCATTAAAACAATCTTTGAAATTACCTGTCTACATGTTTGCATTCAATACAACAGCTCTATGTCTGTTTTATGGCTTTAGGGAGATATATAGTACATACACCCGTAATTAATCGTGCAACTGTGTGTGTGAATGCTGCAAACAGCAGTTCATGAATGCCGGCGAGATCAGAGAGACATGTATTGCCCCATGTAGAGAGATGTGAAGTCAATGATGTGTTGTGCAATAATGGAGGCATATTTCTGCCTCATTTGTGCTGCCAAAACTCCCAGGATCTCACAGCCAGTCTCAGCTTCCACACTTAATGCATCCGATCTGCACACCGCCGTATAGCGCTGACACCACCTTAACACCAAAAACAATCATTTATAGGCAAATGTGTGTTTGCAGTCAGCCTTGTGCCCATAAGGCCTGTTCTATGTCCCGGGGATGATATTGAACGTGGAGAAGAGTGCTCAAGAGGTCAAAGAAAATTGAAGCCTCAGAGAAGCTGTGAAAACATGCTGTTTTAAAGCCAGAGAACATTGGATTTGTGAGCTCAAGGCCTTCGCTACAGAGCGGCCTTATGACTGCGTAGGTGGCTGGGCCGAGCTGCGTTGCGTTAGCAGGCAGGGGAGAGATATATTAACAGCAGGAATGCCGTAGATCGTCAATTACCAGGACTTCTGCACTGACAGTTCTTCCTCTAGCGCTTAGCCGAAAGGTCTTCTGAGTTCATTTCACCTACCTCTGTCACCTAGTCCTCCACCCCCGCACATCCTATAATAATCCTCTCCATGAGGGGACAGCGGGGTGTGCCACAAGATGCGGAGGGCAGTTATTTAGTGTACCGTCAGCTGCTCATTTCCACGAGCAGAGCTGATGTGAGTAATGGCCACGCTGGATGATTTGTCAAGGTTTGAGGTGGGATCAGTGGTCAACCTCCAGGGTCTGAGAAGTGAAGCCAATGCTGAAGTGTCTTAAACTTACATTCTCTCTAACAGCCAGCAGGGGGCGACTCCTCTGGTTGCAAAAAGAAGTCTGATTGTATAGAAGTCTATGAGAAAATGAGCCTACTTCTCACTTGATTTATTACCTCAGTAAACATTGTAAACATGAGTTTATGGTCTCAATCGCTCTTCAATACAGCATGATGTTCATTTAGTAAATTATGGTCCCATTTAGAGTCACATAGACCATAAAGCAGGGGATGCTTTAGGGCGGGGCTACCTTGTGATTGACAGGTCGCTACCATGGCGTTGTCCGGTCTGGGAGTTCTCCGTGTTTTCGTCTTACAACTTTAACCCTTTCACAGTGTGTTTTCAGTTCATGAAAGTTAAAAAAGAAAGTTACTTTCGGTTGTACTTAGCTCCACCCTCTCATGTCACTTATGGTTGCAAAAAAACAAGATGGCGAGGGACAAAATGCCAAATTTGAGGCTTCAAAACGGCAGTCCACAAACCCTCGGGTGACGCCACGGTGACACACAATAAAAGGACACTCACCTGTGATAATACGGCAACCACACCAATTATTCATGATACTTTTGGTTCTTCAAATTCATGAGCTTTGGGTTTAAAAAAAAAAAATACTTGAGAAGTTATTAACTGTTATCGCCGACACAGCAAGAGACTACAGACATATTACTTCATTTGACAAAGGTGTCAGGTGTGCATTAGTTGTGTGTATTTGTGGTTGTTTGCTCGGTCAGCAAGTGATGATTTATTCCTCCCATAGGTAAGGCTGTTGGGGATGTGGAAATATCAAATGCTAAAGGGTTTATTAATTTTCTCCGCTCATGATTCTCATCGCTCAAAAATGCTGTGCTGGTGGAGAGAGTTGGTGGTTGGTGTGTACCAGCAGGCTTTATGCCCCACCTTCGAGTGTGGCCATTCGGATCAGGTAAAAACGCTTCTGCCTTTAGACATGGTCGAATGGCACATCAGACAAACTAGTTCATTTCAAGCATACTGATGTAACCTGACCCACTAGATGGTTTGTTACCCAGAACCATCTGAGAAGCCGTCATTGGAAACTTTTTGGAAAAGGGCAGGCACTTTCAAAAAATACTTGGCAGGTGATTGGATGAACCATCTGTCAATCAAACTCTTGCCGAAACCAGTTGGGAGAAGAGCAAAAACATCGCTTTCAGTGCCGTTCTTTGCTCTTCTTTTAATGAAGAAATACTCTCCAGATCTGATATAACTGATCCTACTGCAGCAGCTACGCTAACCTCTTCAGGAGCTGCCATTGTTGTTTAGATTGGACAGTGGCCTCTCTGTGTTGTTGCATCACACACATAAGCCATGCCTGTAGCTACCAGGGACGGACACAAACGCATTACTTGAAGCCTGACTAGATGGATTTTCGTGTGATATGTGATCCGAGGATTCTTGTGTGATCTTGTGACATCGCAACAAAGAGTCAGATTTGGGGTGCAGTATCAGTTTTAAAAGGTCCCTAAATACGTTTCGTTTTCTCTACATGTGCATGACCTCATTTGAACGGCAGCACTCAGGAAAGGAAGAAGAAATGAATGGAATTGTTTTAAGCGTTGATTGAAAAATCCACCCGAGGAGAGTTTTACAGAACAGACTGAGCAGAAAGGGTTAAAATTAGTAAGATTGAAACAAGGGTATGAGTCTGGGCTTGAGGCGCCGGAGCCGTTGCGCGCTTTTTGTTGTTTGGTGCGAGGTGATGATATCTCCAATTCATTTGTGGTATGCCAGGTATATCTGTGGGCGAGCAGTTTGGCCATAGGGTATGTCCCATTCTTTTGCCGTTTGTCAGGAGTGTGTGTGTGTGTGTGTGTGTGTGTGTGTGTGTGTGTGTGTGTGAGAGTATCTGCATACTGTGGATTCCTGGTGTGCAGGTTGCATGTGGGAGCAGAGAGAAAGCACCTGGCTGAGAGGTGAGTCACAGACGCAGGTAATCGCTCTGACATTTAATTCTAATGAAGCACTGGGAAGATAATGGTACCTATTGGCATTAGCAGACATGCACACACACACACACGCACACAACTGCATGCACAATCCAAGCAAACAAATGCACACATAAAAAGCCCTCCTCAACACTTACCACAGTAAAACCTGTGCTCAAGACCCTGACTCATACACATTAAGGCAGAGAGTGCGGAGGAGGTAGAAGTGTATTGAGGCCCCAGACAAGATGACAGTCAAAAGGACACTTACGCAGACAAACAGTGCGAGCACTAACAGGAGGCAGACGGCGGCGGCGATGGAGGAAGAGGGATGGAGAGGGTACAGAGGTGACTAATGCAGGAGATGCTGATTAGCTTACTTGAAAACACGAGTCTGGGAGTTAGAGAGAAATAGAAAGTGAGTTCATGGTTTCTGCAGCTGAGTACATTGAAAACTCTCAAATATTTCACTTTAGAGGACGAGGGGGGAATATTCTCACAAGTAATATTGTAGTCAAACAAAGAGCGGGCAGTTTTTCACAAGCTGAAACATTTCCAGTTGGTCTCTGATTGCATTTATTCGAAAAGGTGAAGATGCAGTAAATTAAAGTGGGGTTTTCTCAGTTGCCAGTCTGTGCATTTGCATGTACAATAATAATACAGTCATGTATTGCATGTGTGTGTGTGTGTGCAGAGCTCATCAGCATGTTTAAGGTCACATCTGATGTCACCGTGCTTCCCCTCAGTGAAAGGGTTGACGGCTGATTGTGGTTTGTCCCTGAGTCACTGTGGTTTCCCTCTATCTCAATCAGATATAGCCGTGTGTGTGTGTGTGTGAGAGAGAGAGAGAAAGAAAGAGAGAGATAGCAAGAGAATGACCAAAGGAGTGAGAGACTTTTCAGTTTCGCGATGTGAGTCAGATGTGACTGCTCCCTCACTCCGTCATAAATGGCAGGGTAAATGTTAGGACACGGGGTCGCCCTCCACACCGCAGAGATCACAGCTCCGTCGCTCGCTCGTTTTGCTTCTAAGAGTTTTTTTTTTGTGTTTTTTTTTTTGTTCTTGTGCCCACACACCAAATAACACAAAGTACAAAAGCCCTCATTTAGTTAACCTCTGTCAGAGTTTTGATGTTTTTGACACACTGTAAAACGCCCATGTGGTTTTGGGAAATTCTGCCTTTGAATTTCTTGCTCTTTTGTTCTGTCTCCCCCCTCCACCACCCTCCAAGAACAGTCACTATTTGCTGATTGTCAGCTTGTGCAAAGACTACAATGACTTTATGAGTGACTGTGATTGTGTATTAGAGAGAGAGAGAGAGAGGGAGAGAGAGACGCCAAGAGAAAAAAAGAATGTTTGATGAGAGCCCTAGAAATTTCTCTTGTTGCTCTGGTAACAACAAGGACAGATTCAGGTGAGCATCTGTGTAAAAAGAGTGTGAGTGCACACAAACTATGCATGCAATTCATGTTATCTAAATGTGGTTTGCGGATAACGCACACTGTGATTTTGTCTTTTTACACAGTGCAACAGGTCCTGATCCTCCTCTCTGTCAGTCAATACAGTATATTACTCGCTAACATTTGTTTGTGCACATCATTCTGCCGATCCTTTCACTACTTGAGTAAGCTCAGCCTCGTTCCTTTCATTCGTTTAATAGTGGTTTGCCCTCACTAATGTACGTCTCTCCTGCACGACTTTCATCATTTTCTATGGTAGTGTAGCATTAGTGGCCTTTGCTGTCAACGCATCTTTTCTTTATTTGGGGACGGAGGGGGATTTTCTTTGGATTGTGCCCCCCCCCCCCGCCTAAGTACATCCTTGTATCTCCATTAAACATGACGCTTTTCATCAGATTCAAAACAGACAGTCCCTTTCACCAGGTTGTCACGCCCTCGTCATTGTGCCGCTATTTGACGATGAATCCCGCGGCTGCAAAAAAAATAAAAAAAGTCTTGAAAACTGACAGTCACTTCTCAGGCGTGGACCTTTTTTAAACAATTTTACTTTCGAATGAATGTTTTTTTCTTTTGTTTTTTTTGTTGCCGAAGCCCGTGTTTGAGTGGTGGAGGTGAAACCCATTATAAGATGTGTCGGCGGAAAGAGGAGAGAGAGAATGAGCGAGAGGGGGAGAGAGTGGCTCTGTGGTGTTCGACGAGTGGGCTGCCATGCATTCTTTTAGCCTTATTCACTGAGTAAGCGTGGGCGGCTAATTCGTGTTTGCATTCACCAGGTTTACCTAAGGGGGAAATGTTTTATTATATGCTGTCTTTGAAATCGATGACTAATTGTGCTCCTTTTTCTCTCCCTCTCCATCCGCTCATCTCGTGTCTATCCATCTCCCTCAGCTCCATTTTCTCCCGATCCCTGCCTTCTTTTCCCCCCTCATGTCTCTCAACACTGTCCCCTTCTGGACTTGGATCTGAGGGTGTTTTGGGTGAAGGAATTGCAAAGAGAGGATGAGGAATCTGTGCTGTTACAGTCTGTCAAGGTGTACTGTAGGACTGCTGCAACATACAGGTGTAATACTCCTGTTTTTTTCCATCAGCTGAATCTCTCAGAGAAAAACACAAAGAGCTCAGGAGAGCAATACAGACATGGCCTTGGGAACCATGGAGAAAAGAATACATCGAGATCTTAAAAAAAAATGGAGTGAGAGTGTGATTAAGAGGCAATAAGACAGTTGAAAAAAAAAAAAACGAAGAGAGAGAAAGAAGTGCATTCTCCCGACATGAGTCACTTCTGAGTGAAAGCTTTGTAATTTAAGCCACACACGGTGAAGGAGAAAAAGAGAAAAAGGGACAGATGGAGCGATACAGAGGGGAAAGCAGACAGATGTAGACCTTATCCAACGCAAAAATCACCAGCTTTAACCACAGCACCGTAGGTGGGTTCAATTAATTAATGGGTTGATTCCAATTTACAATAATTACACACTAAGTACTGAAGCTGACAACAGGTAAACACAACATGTACTTTATGTTGGCATTCTTTTTAAGTGTATGTGAACCACAGGGTCACTTATACACTTTACCTCCTAAGTAAACACACACTTCAACACATCCTCATGATTCACGTCATTTCCTTTTCTTTCCTCTTTGTAAACACTTCATTCATTCATTCAACCTTGTATATAAATCTAGAGGAATCGTCATTTACAGAATACAGAATAAATACACACATAAAAAAATAACGAGAAAGCAAACAACCAGACAATAACAGACAACGTATCCTCATACAACGGTTCGTATGATATCTTACGAAAAATGAATTCCTCCTTTGTCCTATTGTCCAGCAACACGTCAATATATGCTTGTTACATGCATACAGTCTTCTGTCTTCACAGGAAACAACTTCCTTAGGTTTAGGCAAGAAAAATACTTAGTTTGGTTTAGGAAAAGATTGTAGTTTGGGTTAAAATACCTCTGGAAGTGGCGTTACTTAAGTACAGAACCTACGTGACAAATGAACACCAGTTTCCTGGCGAAAAGTCTGGTGTTTTTTGAACCACCAACCCTGACGTCCTCCCTACACAGCGTTCGCCGCTATTTATATTTCCTGGTTTACAATTTGTGGGATATACACAAATTACAGTGCATTACTTTTCGTAGGTATAGCTACGAACAGTGTATGAGACCAGCCTGCAACAGAACACAGTTAAAAACAGTTACATTCAAGAGCGGAGTAGTTTGTAATCAGTGTTAAATTGACCTTTAGGTACAATTGTGTTGAATTTAATGTGTGTTGTAAAATGTTCCAAGAGTGTGCAGCACAAAAACTAAAAGTAGTTTCCCCAAATATAGTGTTTAGTGTCATCTGGACTTCAAGCGTTAGAAGCGTTCAATCACTTGAATGAGTCAAAAAATGACTGTGATATGATATGAAGTGATATATGATGGAATAGAAACCAATGCCTGTCACGTCTTACTGTTAGAGAGGTAATGATGAGTAGAATAACTGTCACCGTTATTAAATCTGAGGGCGGAGTGATAAACTGAATCTAGGGGTTTAAGAGTGGAGGCAGAGGTGTGTCTATAGATAACGTCACCATAATCCAATTTTTTATCGTAGCTTGCTTACAAGTGTGTCAATGTGAAAATTTTTTCATGATACACTTATGTGCAAATATACACCAAAAGTACTGATTTTATGAATGACTGAGAGACTAAAATGTTCTGGTTTCCTCTGATACTATATGTACTATGAGGGTCACACAGCTAAATCCCTGTACTGGGTGCATGCAAATACAATGGGGGGCATAATGCAAAAAGGTATAATTAGATTTTGCTAACCATAGCGCTGTTCTATGTTGTAAAAGAAATTCACCAGAAGGAAGGAAATTGTCTCAGTATCTCATACGGAGAAAGGCACGGGAATAAACATTGTCAGGCAGGTGTAAAGTAACAAATGATTGATTTTGATGGAGTACACACATACAGTACACTACAGACCCATTTCCAAGCTCTCTATTTTAGCTGACGTCCCTGAAAGGCTGCTGAATGACCAAATTAAGGAATGCATGTGCTTGAACAACAATTTATCTCCTCACTAGTTTTAGGAAGCAGCACAGTAAAGTTGTCCCTTGTACGGCAGCTGAATTCTGGAGAATTGCGGGATCACATATCACACGAAATTCCATCTTGTCAGGCTTCAGGTAATGCGTTTGTGTCCGGCGAGCAAAAGCACGGACCATTCAGCATCCTGTGAGGAGATACTGGAAGCTACAGGCGTGGCTTGGGTGTGTGTGACGTGACGCAGAGATGTTGTTCGTTATAAACAACAATGGTGGCTCCAGAAGAGGTTAGCGTAGATTCTGCAATAACATCAGTTATATCAGAACTGGAGAGGATTTCTTCACTGAAAGAAGAACAAAGAACGGCACTGAAGGCTTTTCTCGATGGAAAACATGTTTTCTCTCTTCTCCTGACTGGCTTCGGCAAGAGTTTGATTGACAGATGGTTCATCCAATCGCCTGCCAAGTAGTTTTTGAAAGGACGTCTGGTTACAGTACACTAACTGCTGCCAAAAGTAGTGAATGATATTTTGGAAGCGTCGGATGCCAAGAGCTATTGGCTACTGCCCTTTTTATTGATTTGTCCAAGACATTTGATACTGTTGACTGTGGCATCTTATGCCAGAGATTGTCAGATATAGTCAGACCAAGTTGTTGGTTGGTTCTCAAATAACTTCTCCAACTATAAGCAATGTGTACATCTTTATGCCGATGATACCATTGTATATTGTTATGCAAGGACTTTTGGCATTTGAACATCTGCAGTCTACATTTGACACTATTCAGTCGCACCTGATCCACCTCAGACCAAGGCCATGTTCTTTTCTACCAAAAAAGAAGGTGCCAGCTGTTCTACCTTGCATCTTGTCTTTACAAGGCCCCCTCTATTGATATTGTGACCACCTGCAAATATTCAGGAATCATAATTGATGAAAGCCTTTCTTTCAAATTTCATATTGATCATCTTTTAAGGAAATTGAAATCAAAATTGGTCTTTTCTTTTTAGGAACAAATCCTGTTTCTCCTTTAATGCCTGAAGACGGCTGCTACTGGATAAAAAAGTAACTACTGTCCACCCATTTATCCACTTGTATGTCACGTATTGCTTTATCTGACAAACTACTGCATGAATCTAGTGAAGGAAACACATGAACACATGGCAGACACTGATCAGAGACCTGCACAAGTTGTTTATGCAATATCCCAGTTTCTACCACAGTAATCCATCTAGCATTTTGGGGTTTCTCAAAACCGAGTAAGGGCTTATCCTGTTTTCTACTCCTAGATGTTAAATACACAAGATAAAATGTAAATAAGACGGATTTTGAGTTGTCTGAAAGCAGCGCTGGTGGAGCAGGTGATAAAATCAGTTTTCCCGATCTTATCGCTTAGCTACGCTAAACATACCTCAGACTTATCTCAGACATGAGAATGATATTGATCTTCACATTTTACTCTGGGTGAGATGTTAGTGTTCTTTAGTCATATTCCATATATACAAGAGAGGTATAACTACCAAGATACATCAGCTGAGCAGGTATATCTGCCTCTAAAGCAAAATCATCTCACTCTATTCTGTTATTTCCCTCGGCGTTACAAGAGAAATGTTTTCATCACTTGCTGTATGTATGTACGTCATATATATTATTAACTGTGAGGCTTCGTATCTACTGATGCCAGGATTTAAGCATCAAAGGTCTGAAAACGTCAAATCTGTTCGATCCGCATGTCCAACTGAGTCATTATTTATCATGACTTTCCTCAAGTCCTACCTGACCGCCAGCTACTACTTCATTTACTGTGATCTGGATGATGACAGTGTCCTTGCTACGCACACACACACGTGCACAAATCTGCACGTGTTCTCAAATGTCCACTTGACAGCTGGTGTTTTTTTTAAAAAGAAAAGGTCAGTAGGCCTTTTGTGTTTTTTTTTTTTCTTCATCTTTAGGAACAAAAACAGAGACACATGTTGTGAGTCACCACAGTATGTGATGATGATTCGTCAGAGAGGACTCTGTCCTGTGTTGGCGGCGATGTGGTCCCACAAGCTTTTATGACCAGCTCAGAGCCGCCTACTGGCAGGGCAGCGGACAGAAATATAAGAGAGAGCATCTCTCTAACTGGCTGGTCCAAATGACAGACAGCGCTGCTACTAACCGAAGTATATAGTGTTGGTGCAGAATGAGTGGAACAATCTCTTCAAGCACATGTTTCAGTGTCATTCCAGGTTAGGTCTGCAGTGGTGGAATAAGTACTCATATCTCTTACTTAAACAAGTGGCAATGTTTCTTAAAGGGACAGTGTGTAGGATCTGGCGGCATCTAACAATGTGGTTGCAGACTGCAACCAGCTGAGTACTCCTCCCCTCACTCTTCTCTTTCCAAGACTGTGGTAATGTGAGCCGCTGAATGCAAAATCGTGGTAACGCCGTTCGCATCGCTCAGAGGCCATTCTCACCATAATAACACTACTTTAGGAGCAACGGAAGTCAGACGGCGGCTGGCGGTACCACGGTTTTGCACTCTGCGGCTCACGTTACCGCAGTGTGCTACTGTGGAAGAACAGCATGAACTCATTCCCAGGGTGTAAAATACCGACACAAACACAAGGCTCTCCATCCCAAGGCTTTCATCCAGGAGAACGCTGTTCGTGTCCCGTGCGTTACGTTTCACTTTCTCGTTACAATCAGCTGTTCGTTCGTTTCCCCGTCCTCATAACGTTCAGTTTCATTTTCACTTTACAAACGTAGTAATTTTAAGCCCAACCAAGATCTTTTTTCCTAAACCTGAAGTCTTTTAAATTCACAACATTAAGCACATGTTTACTGCGACCGTAAAGTGAAACCAAGGGGTCTGACAAAGCCTCACTATGTGACGAGATGGGATGAGAACATGTTGAGAAACATGGCCCACTCCCTATGTAGATATGAAGGGCTCATCCTAAGCTAACAAAAACACAACGATTCTTAGTTTCAGGTGATTATACACATAGTTATGAATATTATATTCCATTTCTGCTAATAGATCCCCCCAAATCCTACACACTTGCCCTTTAAATCGGCAAAGTAACCAATAACTAAAGTCAGATAAATGCAGTGAAGTAAAAATGTAGTGGAGTGGAAGTAAAGTGCTGTAGCATAACATTTAAATATGCCAGGAAGTACTATCTATCCATCTATCTAATGTAACAATACTGATTTCATAACTCCAAAAAAAAAAAAATCAGACAAATCTCAAAGTTTTTACTTCTTTGGGAACAAATGTTCTAACAAATGGCTCTGCAGCTGACGCCACGCTGCGGGTCTGCTTGTCAGAGCTGTGCAGCAGAGTGACAGTTCAGATACATTATTGTTCAGCCAAACCAATTAAAAACCTTTTATATAATATTTCATGTAACGCAATATTGCTATTCTTTGACAGACCCTCATTACTGTAATCACAGGTCTGAACTTTAGGAGAATTCATTGCAAACTTAAGTCCTCATGGGTTGTTTCCAGGACTCATAACGAGGCGTTTGATTGGTGCAGGTGAGCCGGCTACTGTGATTCATAAAGCAGTCTCAGAGTCTGCTATGCAAAGCACGTTGACATTACTCCCAGACAAAGCAGACAATGACACTGGGGTTTAGGATGGATTGTCAGAAGAATGGAAACTGTCATTACACCCTAACTGAACCTCTTACTGTTCCTATAACTTAAACTGTGTCATAGAAACCAATGCCTCACAGGTATAGAAAGCAAAAAGGTGGAATGCTAAACCTGAGTTGTGATGAAATCTATCACTAACTTCCTGGAAAAGGTTTTAAGTTCTATTTGAGGGGTTTCCCGCGGAAATCAACAATGCAGATCTTATGAATGAGAATAGAATAGGATTTCTAACCACAATCCCAACCAGCGTTCACCTGACAGCGGAAGACTCTGACCTGGTTTTGAAACACAGCTATAAACGAGGGAAATCCCTAATATGGAAATCATACACCTCCGCCAGAAAGCATCAGGAACTAGAGCGAATATTTGGCCTGCAGTTTGCCCTGTGCGTGTGTGACTTACAGTCGTCATTACCCAACCGTTACAAGTCATTCCAAGTCTGTGACAGGGCAGAAGTGCGAGCTCCTGGCTGAAGTCCACGGCCAGCGCCAGCCTGCTACAGTAGCAGCGTAGTCCCTGGAGTCGGCCGCTTTGATCTGCCACCGGTGAAACTATATCAAAGGAACACAGGTGATAAAGCAGTGCACCGTAATGTTCCTCCCCTCCCAGTCTTCTTGTCATCCCCTTATCAGTGTGGCCTACATCACACAACTCTCAGGTCATGTACTGTGTGGACAAGCCCACGCACGGTGCTTTAAAATACTGCACTGTTGGGAAAATGTGTGTGAATAAGAGCAGAGCAGCATGTTAAAGGGACCAGTTTTTCTCAGTGGGATGTCCTTGAATATGATGTTTAGCAAAAAAGCTCTCGATAAGACTCCACGATAAATGTGACTGTGAAACACCTTCTGCACCTTTACTAAATAAAAGAATAAAAGAAAATTATATTCTTAGCTTCTAGTCATATGAGCCACTGAAAACAAGAAGCTCCTTTAACTAGCCTCTTTATTAATGGATATTATCACGTGAAAGCACTTCCATTTGACGTAAGCACGAGCAGTTTTTATTTGCTGTATGGCTCTCTATCACTGATAAGGATCGAGACATCAAATGTTTTCCATGGGGTAACTTAGCAACCCGTGAGCCGGGAACAGTAGGAGATTTGAGGCTAGCTAAAAGTTTGACCGTCTAATTGCTGACATCAAAGCGGACTTTCACAAGCCATGTGACATCACCCTGCGGCACACTGGTCACACGCACATGGTATTGACCTAAGCTACATAACCTCCAAGTACTTGAGGCCAAAATAACAGAGCAGCCTGTGCCGAGCTGAGCACGGTTAAGGCCAAAGTATGACGCAGCATTCTGGTGTGAAACTATAGGAGGAAAATGTTTTTTGGGAGCTAATGAAACATAATAATGTATCCTTCACCTCAGCAAACGATTGCATTTCATAAAGTGAATAAAATTAATCTTTGATGAATAGAAAAGAAGTACAATACCTTACAGTTCAGAATGAACAGAAAAAACTTTAAAATTTGTAACTCCGGTTTGATCTGGAGGGTGATTTTTATGTCTATAAACCCACTGCCTTTCAAGGCAGGACCTTGAAAACACGAGTGTCTTGAAAGGGCTTTTTCAGAGGCACAAGGTCTCTCTCTGCCGTGGTTTTGTGTTGTGGAGAAAAGCAGTGATGGGAGAGGGAATGCTTCAGATTTCTCCTCTAACAGAAAGTCACATATTTCTAAATGAAAGGCCTTTCGCAACAAGGCTGCAATCATGTTTCTCTGAAAAGGCTGTCTGCCCTTTGGCCTCAGATATCGCTTATAGGCAAGCAAGGGAAGGAAGGAGAGGGAACAAATGAGAAAAGACCTATTGACAACCTTTTCCTCACTGCTTTATTCTACACCTCACCTTTTCTTCCTAATATGGAACCTCTATCTCTCTATTCTCCTTCTCCTTCCGAGGCCATGTCAACGTTTATCGGTGTATCCATCCTTTATCTATCCAGCCATCCATCCATCGCAGGTATTTGAGCAGGAATTAGCTGCTATTGCCAAAGCATTGTTTCCCACGCCGAACACCGAGGGGTTAACAGAGTAGCGTAGGAGTAGTTTCGATCCGTCAGGTAGGTCAGGTTTCTCTTAACTTGACTGCATACCTGTGTGAAACTGTGTGTGTGTGCGCTTGTGTGTGCATGCATTTGCATGCTTGTATTGAGACACATAAAAAGGAGGTAAGGAATCCAATCGTTCTTTAAACCGCCGGCCCAGACGGCAAACACAACCAGGCAGCCAATCAGATTTCTGCATTTTCTCCAGCAAAACGTTCACAGATTCACCCCATAGAGGAAGTTGTAAGTCGTTAGTGACCCTCATAGAAACAAATACATGGCAACAACATATAAAATACTGACAGAATCATCACTATCCTTCTGTAAAGACCAGACAGGAGAAGAGAACATTTTAATATAGAAAGTTTTGGAAATAGTACTTTGACAAAAAAATGATAAAATAAAACTCAACTCAAGCTCCACTTACTAGCTTTTTCTGGTCTTTCAACTGCATCTCACTGTCTGCATTAGCAGATAGAGACCAGAGAGCTCTGGAAAAAGCCAGTAAGTGGACCTTGAATTAAGATTTTCAGGATTTTATTTATGTATTTATTTATTAGTCAAACTAGAAATTTATTGTCTTTACCATCAAATAAATTCTCAAGAGAAGAAAGAAACACAGTACCTTATCCAGGTAATTAAACTCATGGTATGATATACACTACTGCCACATTTCCACTGCGTGGTATAGCACGGTTACCTTGCACGGCAGCTGGATTTTTGCGAGGTCATCAGATCACGTGAAAACACATCTTCTCAGGTTTTCAAGTAATGTGTTTGTTCCCAGCATGTGACATGCATTATAAGCACAAATAGTATAGTAAATAGGATTGTATCTATTTTTTTTAAAGGTGCAGTTTGTAGGATCTGGTGGCATCTAGCAGTGAGGTTGCAGATTGCAACCAACTGAAACTTCTCCCGTGTGCTAAGTGTAGAGGAGAACTAAGGTTGCCAACGCGAAAACGCAAATGGCCCTCTCTAGATTACCTCTAGACTCGCTCTTTTTTGGTTTCCCATTAGCAAAAGTTGTGGTTAGTACCTGGTACTTCTTTGGTACCACCTCAGTTGAGGTTCCAAGTGAGCTGAGCCAAGAAGGTGGAGTTAAAACCGCAGACCACTGACGTCGAGCCGAACCATGCAGTGGAATTAAGGCATATATGGCCAAAAGTACGTGGACACATCTGACCACATACTCGCACAAACGAGGGTCCATAAAATCACAGAGATGGATGCTGTTAGCATATTCATATCCATGTGGGTGTAATATTTTGGTGTCCACATACATCTGGCTGTGTAGTGTACATTAACTGCAACCACTTGTAGTTAAAAGCCTCCCATTTAGGTCAGATTATTTAGCTGCTAAGTGGAGGAATAGCCATCACGAACAGTATATACGTGTGATGTAGGCAAGAGTGAGAGAAAGAGAGCTACTTTGAGTTTTTTTAATTTGAACACACACATACTGCAGTGGCAAGTGTTCATTCACGACGAGTCTTCTTTTGTTTATGTTCCAGCTCTCGCAACAGACGGAACGTCGAAGCTCTGAAAGGCGCCGTGCATTATAAAGCATCCTTGCTCTGTCGCTATGTTTTGTGCAAGGACAGTTTGAGTACCTGCAATCAGCCAGACACACTCAGTCTCTGTTGCGCTCTCTGTTTGTCTCCCACACTCACACATACTGAGAATCATGCTACCTGGAAGCTGGTATCTTGCGCTTTGTCTTGATAGTCTGACGTTTCTTTACGGTAAATGACTAGCAAAGAGTACATTTCTTCAGATAACTTTTTTCCTGCAAGTACAGGATTTATTCTTGAAAGGTGTGACACTATATTGAAATGATCAATAATGCCTCACGTAGTGACTATTATCTATTAAAAAGCCGCTAAGAGCTGAAGTCCAAAAAGTCCAGATGCGTTTTACTGTTTATTAAATCAAAGGAATTACAAACAATAAGGCTAACTGGAATAACTAAATGTGAAGTGACGGTCAACAGAAAATATCCAAACCTATCTCACCCTCTTTGTCTGACTCCCGCGGTCCAAGTGAACAGGTAAAAATAGGTGAAACCACCCCCTGTCCCAATTACAGGAAGTGATGTTAACCAAAAGAACGTGTGCAGCCTAAATAAATGATAATAATAATAAACAACAGGTTAAATCCACACTTTGGCTCCTTTGCCTCATGCTGATCACAGGTAGCACCACATGGCGTTAACGTCACTCCATTCCACAAATTCTTGAATGCTGACTTGTTTTGGAAGCAAATTAAATCAGGACACCTCACAGGTAAGTGTTACAACCCAATACTGGATTAAATGATTTATTAACATGGACATTTTTTGTTTTGCAGTGTACAGTACATACACGTATAAGCACACACACCTTGTTTAATCCCTTTCATGGCGGGTGGCTGTGCAGGCGGATGCTGTTTAAACAGAGCGGGCCCTTGATGTGGGGGCCTCTAGGGGCCAGGGTTTGTGTGTGTGTCTTTCACCCTGGATGTGTATGTGTGCCTCTCCGAGTTTTCTGGCCATGGGAACAATGGTCCTTTAGAATGTGAGGTTACTGGTGCGCTGACCCCTGGCAAATAAGAGCCATGTTCTGGCATTCCTGGCCTGATTGGCACTTTGAGCCTGCAGAGAGCTCAAAGGAGACACAGGAAATGTGACCAGTGTAATTGGTTATATATTAGCGGAGCATTCTCCCCCGTTTAAATGATGGAACATTCTTCAGTGACACTTAGGTGGATGGGGCTGGGATTCCACCAGCTACGGGGAGAGACAGGGGGAAGGACAAACAAGGAGGTAAAGGGGGGGGGGGGGGAGATGGGAGGAAAGAAAGGCAAGATGAGGGGAAAAGATTTAAAGATTTGTCCCAACCTTATTCAGAGAAGTGCGGGCTTTCATGCAGGAAAGTGACCATGGAGAAAGTATCGGGGTGGGGTCATCTCTCGTGCACCTTGTGTATTTACCCCTGTGGTGGTGAATGGGGCTGTCAGGTCATATGTTCAGCACTCTCCCTCTGAAGCGTGGCGAGAAGGGAGGGCTCTATGTGTGGATAGAGGGGGGGGGGGGGGGGCAGAGGAGGCCAAATCAGTAGCTTGACCTTTGACTTGGGGTGCTTGGTCTCAGTTCATGAAGGCTTCATCCTACACTCCCTTCTGTGTGATGTATTTGAGCACAATGAGTGCTATTGTGTTTTCAACCCATTCTGCAGATTTGTGCATAACAGGTATCTGTCAAAATAACAGCTCCTGTATTGGCCTGTGAAAGTGGCTCGCATAGATCCGTAGCCCGGCAGAGGAATGAGTTATTATCCCCTGAGGCTCAGCCAGGGGAAGCTTCAGAGGCAGTGGACCCACAGCACCACCCTGCATTCCTTCCTCATACACAATGACTGTAAGGATGCAGGATAAGGATACTGATGGGTGCTAATGTATTCATGATCTTATCTAGGCCCTGCCCATTCAAAACTAAATGCTTGTTGGGGTAGTTTAGATAACATTAGTCTTGCAGAGACCCCCAAAGCTCAGAGGCAAACTGAATGAGTGTGCACACACACACATACACACCTTGGTATGTGGCCTTAGGGTAAATGCAAAACACACAGATCTTGTTGTAAACTAACTAGAGGTTGTCAGTTTCTGTCTGTCAGGGCATTAAATCCTATGGGAACCATGAGAATCTTGTCAAAATGTACCACCCACTCCCATCAACACAGAGACAGTCTCTGGGTTTGCTGAAGATCACATAAAGGCGATGACAGCAGCAAAATAAATGGATTTAATTCACTTTTACAGTTATTTTTACAGGAGAAAAACGGGCTAAAGAACAGCTTTTAAAAATATGGTTGAAACAGTTTATCACTGTTAATAGGAATAAACTGTATTCTACTGTCAAATTAATTCAACTTATTTAGGTAATAGTTAATTACAATTTGCTTGGATTCATTAATTGGTACAACAGAATTTTGTAAAACGATAACATGATATGATTACCAAGATATGATTCTACTGAAAGTCTTTCTACTGAATCATCCACCCGCCCTGCATCCAATGCTTCGGCCAGATTTTATCACTAGCCTTAGTTGAAATTCACCCAAAAAAAGAGCAGTAACACCACCAGCCTCCACCATCAACATCTTCACTATCAAGATCTGCAACAGCATCTCAAATTCATACTCACATCTTGATGTATTTCCTAACGTGCACCTCTATTTGCCTGCACAAACAGGCTTATTTTAACTGTTCCACCACATATTTCTAAACATTGTCCTCATTCACACCATGACTCTCACCCCAACTATTTTCTATATTTGTTCCCCAGTGTGCACAAACATGCACACACTTTCCCCATCCCTGTATGTGTGAATGTAAGGAGGGCGAGTTGATTCATATCCTGGGTTGTTAGCCATGAGAACCGAAGAGCATTCCTTCCTTTGCATTCCACGCTGAGGTGAACACCAGGGTTGAGAGGAAGAGACAGGCATGTCTGTGGATGTCAGTGACTCACTGTCAGACCACTCTGGATCATCTGTCTTTATTCAAAGAGGCCGCCACAGTTGGCACTGCTAGAAGCTTGGACTGAATTTTCATAATTTTTCCTGCAACCCCCCCAGGGGGGCTGTATTTCAAATGGGAAAAAAATGTCGGATGGTGAGATTTGTTGAGAGTATTGATCTGGCGGCCCTCGGGCTTTAGGGAAAGCTTGTTGGTAAGTGAGTTAAAGCTTTAGGCTTGTGTGATCAATCAGGTTGATGTGATGGGCCAAGACAAGATGTCTCCTGAGTGACCGACCCGAGGATTACACACATGCACACACGGACGTGGCACTCGCAAAAAAACAGCGCATAAAAACACACTCGCAAACAGAGACACAGGGATTACACAGGCATTTAACAAGCTCTTTGTGCAGGTCAAAGTTGACTGCAGGCCCCTCAGGAAAAAGGAGGGGCGGAGGGCGGCTGGAGAGGCAACAAAGGGGAGAGCTGGGGAATGCAGGGGTACGGGGGGAACACAGACACGGACTGAAACTAATAAATCTTAAACAGACATGATAGATGAATTTTACCCTTCCTTTTTTGGTTACTTCCCTTCCACTCATACCTTCTTCTAATCATTAAAATTCCCAACTGAGTGAACGACCTATATGATTTCATTTTTAAAGGTGAAACAGATTTGCATTGAAATTCTGTTATCTAAACCATATCCTAGATGGATCAAGTAAAAATGCAGTTGTGTAATCTATCACGTTTCCTCCTGTCAAAGCAGCTTTCAAGAGGTATAGATAAGACAAAGACGAGATCCATTTAATGCTGCTGATCTGTGTAATAGATTGTCAGAGAGCAGCAGTCCCCCAGTCCAGGGGTTGGGACCACCCAGGATCCCTAACCCCACGAGGACTAGAGGTTATTTCAGGATGACGCAAGAAAGATTTATATCTACTACTAATATCTACTTTTAAAATGATCACGTGTTTTGCTCTTGTAAAGTATTGAGATTATCACAGTTTTCTTCCTCTGATCAAATGAAATCAACTGAAAAGGAAAATCATTCTGTAATTTTACCACAGAAACTGTGATATTTTTCAAGTGACATCCATTTTCTTCCTGCGGATTTATTAGTACCTGCCAAAGGCTTTCCACTTTTAGAAGACTGAAGTGCTCTCTCAAGGGCACGGACCATTATGAACCATAGTCCGCTGAATTGCTGTAGAACTGAATAACAGATATTTGAGGCGTGACAAATTAATTTTCTTACACTGTACAACATCTCATGGAGCAGATACGACTATATACTAAAAACCCGCCTGTTCCCTAAAGTAGACATGCACCAACAAGCAATGTGTGCTACGCTGGCCCAGTCACAAGCTTGAAGCAAACTCAGTCACAATAAGCCCCATCAATTAAGCAAAATGACCATTTAATACAGTAACATGTAGCTGAAAGAGTATCTAGAAATGATCTTCCAAAGACACACTTTGTATGATAATTACCCAGGTTTGGATTTAAGGAGGTCTTCCTGCCATGCAGCTACTTAACGGGTCACTCCAGGTCAAGGAGAAATTACTGGACTAATAGCTCCCTCTTGTGTCTGCATGTTCATCATATAACAGGAGTCTCATTCTTAGTATCACCAAGAGGCGGCAGGCTACTCACAGGACAAAACAAATGTATGAGAGGACGGAGGAGGCCGGGGGTAAAATGAAACTTAAGCAGAATGAAGGCAGTAATGGAGTCAAAGCCCAGCAGGAGCTACAATGTGTTTGCTAATTGTGGCCCATAGATGGTGGTGTTGCATACTTTACTCACAGTAATACACACCTCTACATTGAAACACATGCTCACACATAATACAAGTATGTGCAAAAAAACTGTTGTATTACCAGATTTCAGGAGCATTTGCGCTATGAAGAGACTTATATTGAGTTCAAACAGGTATACAGGAGAATTTACCTGCAGGGATCAACAATGTATGTTATTAATTATGCATGCATATAGCGCTTATGTGTATTATGTGCGGCGTGGGTGCTTTTACTTGTGCGTTTACTTTAGTTTATGTGTGTGTATTTCTGTGTGCATCTACACAACACAAGTTAGTTTCTCTTTTTCTCAGCGGCTCTTCTCGGTTTTATTCTGAACACACTCTGACCTCTGCGTCTCGGCGGAGCATTCCTGTGGTGATAGTGTCTGTGAAAAGAAAACAATCTTCAGAAACCTGGTGCTCCCTGTCTTTGGTGGTGCTGAAACTCTGACATTTCAGCAGGAGTTCAGGTGTGTGTGTGTGGGTGTTATGCTTGCTCAACTATTTCCAGAGAACAAACAGCTGAGCAGTTATTCTGGTAGGCAAACGTGAAAGGCTTCCATTATGCACTCATGTCTCATTGTGCAATATGGAAATAATGGTCAACGGGGTGCTGCAACATTTGGTGAAATTTGATTATTTGCTTTCTTACCAAGAGCTTGGTGAGAATAACAATATCAGTTCAATCATAAATCATAAAGTTAAAACTGTGGATAGTCTTTGGCAATTAGACCTCATTGTGACGTAGTCATATTCAGGGGGGCAGTGAGGTTAGTACAGGAGGTTTCAGGTAAAGAGGGTTGAAGATCTGATCTGGATGATGGGATGTGGATGGGGACTTCTGATGAGCTCAGTGGAAGGAACCTTGGGCACTGATGTGATGAAGACTGGAGCTGAATGCGGTGGAGTAGGGTCGCATCTGTTCGTACTAAAATGACAACTGACAGCAGAGAGGAGAACGCTCTTTTATTTCAAGTTTGACAGCAAAAATATGATGGCTCAGGGAGATCGTGGCAAAATCTGATTTGTTTAATTTAGAGTGAAACCCATAGTCAGCTGATTATAAGCCGGAGAGTGAGAGCGTAAAAACAGAGTCCCCTGACCAAACTTTCGCTAAGCTTCATTTTCACTTCTGTGCGTTCAATGCACAGACCAATCCAACCAGGAGCCAGCTGGGTGTTGTTCAGAGTTTTAAAAGTGTTTAGAGGTTTTGCAGCACTAAAACAACACAACGTTACTTTTGCATTCGCTCATGACAGACTAAAATCATTATGCATACGGCCACAAGAGGTTTGAACAAGCGACGAATAACCAACATTTTTCTGTTGAGGACAGTTTCAGCTGAAAGTCTTAGTGCTGAGCTAGACGCTAAACATGTAACAGAGCCATCTCTGTACTGAACACACACATGATATTCTTCTTCTTATCTAGCTCTCAGCAAGACAGACAAAATCCAAATTTCCCAAAATGAATATTCCTGTAAGACGTGCCCCCGGTAACTGCACAGCCTGTCTTGTACGAGTCCCAGAAGTAATCTGTAGTGCTGCCAACGTTACTGACAAGATCCAATAAACAGAAATATCTAAGCCTTTTTTAAAGTTAAAAGCAAACCCCATTTGCTGTCTTTATTTGTTTATGCTTTGGGAGGAACTTAATTGGAGTTTATAGTATGCACATTGGGCGATACCATATTTGCTCTTTAAATCTGGAGCCTGCTGGAAAGAGAAATCAGGGTTCATCCCCATGAGAATAAACAAACGTATTATTGACGGCACTGACAGCCGAATGTTCCTGACTTCAAGACTTCTGAATGAGCAGTTAAAGTCAGTCAGATTTTAACGTGTGAAATGGTCAGTGTCTGAAAATGAGCGAATATCATGCACATCATGTCACAAGTTCAAGATTTCATGCTGCCGATATATGAATCACATAGATGATCTCAGAGACTTTAACAGAGACAGGGCCATGGAAGAGTCAGAGGGGATTATGGTTTCATTTTCTCATCAGAATATATTACATCTTGTGAAATGTTTATTTGGAGTGGACTGTCAGGGGTATTATCAATAATGTCTGATTGCTTTAACAGAGTTCTCTTTCTTCCCAGGTTAATAGAAAGGAAATTATTTGGGCAGTCATAGTTTCAACATCAGGTCTGTGACTCCTGATGCGTGACGCACTGCAGGGCTCCAGGAAAACAAATGGTACAGCCGTCATGAGTGTGCAGTAGCACTTCATAGCTCTAGGATGCTGTAATAGTTAACTTAACTCCCCCTCTGTCTGTCTGAGGGTCCTGTATGTAAGGTGACGTCAGTGGAAACACTAGTGGCTGTTGACTGATTCAGCTCAGTCTCAGCTGGGGGTCGTCTCATGGGACCGAGGCTGGGACTTCTCAGATTCCAGGATGTCTGGAGGCAGGAAACCTGCTACTCATATTAGCCGTAGACGTCACTGGTGTAGGAAAACCTGCACAGAAAAGACTATTAATGTTTGCTCAGTCCAACGTCTTAAGGCCCAGACACACCAACCCGACATCAGAGAACTAGCGGCGACGAAGGCCACCAGTGGCATTGCCTCACGGCCAAGTACCACATATGTTCTGCACCTGCGTGAGATGAAATAACTCTCCACACCAGCAGGTGGCGGTAGTCTGTATTCATCATTCAAAAAGGGAAACCGGAAGACAGAGGAAGGCGGATATACAAGCCGATGTTATGATACGTACATGAAACAAAGCGGCGTCTGCCGACCATTATCACACCACTCTCACTCACCACTGAGCTTCATTGCAGACGGCCGTGTCGCTGTGAAAATATCCGCGTATTAAAAATGAGAAGAGTCTTCTGTGTTTTTCCTCTTGACTTTACACGGTGGCTTGCTTTCCTCACCTCTGTTTCTCCTCTCGTGCACTGATTTGTTTAAGCTAAACAGTCAATCAAAGTGATTTCTCTCACCGACAGGCGCCGCCGCCGATTCAACATGCTGAATTGGCCGAAAAAACTCAGAGGACACAGGCAGACTAGAGCCAACGATGCGGGACACACCGAAAAACTAGGCCAATGGACACTCACCGTCGGCTTGGTTTGTCAGGGCCTTTAGAGGAATGGCTACTTTTTTGTCAAATTGTATGGCAACACAAAACTCCTTGAATTCCTCAATAATACACTGGAGCAATGGAGCAAGTCTCTAGGGTAAAGATTGACTCACTACTTGCCTAAAGTGTGATTTTCTGCACAGGGTTCACATGTTTCGGGTCAGAGGTTCTCCTTATTATACAAACAGAACACCCAGATTCCTCTTCCTCTTCCAAAGGAGGGCTTTTTTTTTGGGAAAGGTACCAAGAACTTTTTGGACCCAGGCCTGTTTCCACTCACAATGGGGAGAAATAGCCTTGTACTATATTTAGCCGTGAGTTTGTTTTGAACACATACAGTACATGCGTGAATATGGTGTGTACCTTGTCCAGGTTTGTTTTTGTGGGTTTTACGCATATAGTCCAGGTCCTGTTGATTCTGGACAGATATATTTAGCTCTTGGTCTCTTAAAACCTGGGTGTTGCAAAACCTGTGCTCAAAAAAAGAAAAGCAAATGCTACAAGCTGCTTCATACTTAAATAACCAGAGCATAACAAGAGTCTACAGCCACGCTAGTGGCTCTGTGAGGTACAGGAGGCTTTGAGCTAAATGGTAACATCAGCATGCCTTCATCTTGAGGCTGATGGAAATAGTGTTATTTTTGCAGGTATTAAAGTGATAAACCAAAGTATTAAACACATTTGACGTGATGATGGTGCTACATGACAACCCATAAGGAAGGCAAGATAACCGATAAATTCACATTTTTGTATTTTAAAAAGAAATTCATAACCTGTAGTTTATTATGCACACCTGAGGGTAATATGCCAAGATATAGTGAGAAAGATGGATAATTTAATATTCCATAGCTCTGACTTAACCAAATCTAACTGACACCACCATTGTTAACAAAACAAAAACAAAGAACAGTTCTGACTCTTCATATGCTCATTTATTTTTTTCTAGTTAAGTACGTTAAAAACTTTGTTAAGTCAGTGAAAGCAATTTGGCTTCATATTATCACCTGATAATTTATCGGCTTTAAGTTCATTATCGGAATAATACATAATAATATAAATTTCCCGTTATCAGCCAATAATTTATCGGGCCCAATATATATATCGTGCATCCCTACAATCCCTCCAATAGTCGAGACATTTCACTCAAAACTACATGTGAAACCTCATGGTGGCGCTAGATGAAACGTCATGGGATCACAGTCATCGGGATCCATCCTTTTGGAATCGTAAGTATCAAGTTTCTGTATTAAATTTCATGGCAATCCATCCAATATTTCAGCCTGGACCAAAGTGGTTGACCGGACGACTGACGATCATTTCCAGAGCCACATTGCCAGCATGGCTAAATGGTTCCGAACGTTAGCAATTACTGTTGTAATTCTAAAACTTGATCAAAAGAAAGTAGATCAGGAAAGACATTATCAGTTATTACATGCTTTCAGAACTATTTTGAGACTGTATCCAGAAGATTCAGTAGGAGCTTTTCTCCGCCTCTCTTCAATCTCTCCACAACACACAGTCCCGTTATTAAATAGCCCTCATGGCTCTCATTTGCCAAACCAGCTGTGGGGCTGGTGTACTACCCCTCCACCAAGATTTGAGTCAGACACAGATGTCCCTGAAAAGAGAGACTGCAGTTTTCACCACGCTACAATTCTTGGACTTGATTTAAAAGCAGTGATTTTTTACCCTGTTTGATTTTTATTGTGAGCAGATTTTCTAAATATTTCCTCCCATGATCAAAACTTTGTTTTTGCAAGACACTGTTTAGGTTCATCTGTCTGAATGTACCCAGACTTTTATGTTCCCAGTTCACTTCGACACCCTTCTTAAAACTGGCCATTTTACCAAGACTTTACAGACGATTTAGATGTTTTTGGTATGCTGCATGTGTTTAGTGCTGCTGTAATTCTCTTTATCTTCTCGTAGTCCAGCACTGGGATCCATCCCCGTGACTAAGGATGGACTCTCAAGACTTATTAAAGCTCTTGATTGCTACTTATATGTTGGAGATTGTGTGTTTTCTGCCACTATCCTCCTCTGAGTGTTTCAGCGTTGAGCTCTTTCTCATCTCAACAGACCATCAGCTCCCGTCTGTAGTCTTCATGAGAAGGATGCCTGGGAGAGTGGGATGAAAGGCCAGGAAATGACTGTGAATGGGAATAACCCTCCCACTGGTGCCACTCCATGAAATCCACCCTCAAGAGTCTAGTCATTCAAGCTTGAGCTGCTATAGTGTGGAAGGAGGAGGACTTTGAGGGGATCCACTGCAGATCAATTAGCATTGTGCTTTAGCAACCTCAAGTGATTGACAGCTACTTAGATTGACATTTGACCTTCTTTTCTAGCTCACAGTGAGGTCTGAAAATAAGCGTGGGACAAAATAGTTTCCCCATCGTGCATTTTGTCTCAAAAGTGCTCTATAATTGGCTGTGAGGGCCACCCATGCTGACTACTTATTTACTTTAATAAACCTAAATTAGACTAATATTAGAGTAATGCAGTATACTACTATTATATATATATCACATTGAACATACTCTACATCATATTTGAATACTCTCATGGATTCACACGTTGCTTAAAAGGTCATTTCTCGCTCGACTTTGATCTCGAATGATGACTTAGTGATATTTTTTCACACAGTCATCTGTGTAATTGTGTGAGAGAGTCGGACAGTCTGTGCTGCGGAGACTTTGTGATCATTGGAGCTGTCACTGTAGCAGTAACAGCGCTGTTGTCTCTGTGAAATGTCAACATTAGTACAACACAGACTGTCTGCCTCTCTGCCCCACAATGGGGCTGTTGTATCAGTGTCAAAGACCAAGACAAAGTCTTTAAAGTCGGGACACTTGGGAAAGCTTAGCTTGGCTCTGTTTTAAAATATTTAAAGCTCTAATCCAAACTCTGTATGCGCCATCAAAGGTTCTTCCCACCAGTAACCAGTCTCCACATGTATTTACAATGGCATAATTACACCCATCTCTCTGCTATGATGCCTGAACAACATGAAAGATCATTTTCAAGCCCTCAGCCTGGAAATGTGCAACAACTGATCGTGATTATTCCGTTATACACACACCCTTCTCTTCATCTGTCCCTTCTCTTATTATTCTCTCGCACACATATCTTGCATAAGGATCTGATACTGCACTCCTTTGAAAGCTTGTAAATGGATCCACACAGCAGCTGCATCTTGTGTAAAAGATCAATGGGCAACCTAAAAATGTTAGACCACATGTTTCAGATTAGGAATATGTTTTCCATATGCCCACTTACATACAGTAAAGTAGAATTCATCCCATCCCTGTATAGTATTACTGCTTTGGGTGTTTACATTTCAAAAGGTGTGTTAATTTTCATGAAAAAAAGTCATAGTATTGTATGTCGAAAATTTTCATGAAAAAAAGTCATAGTATAGTATGTCGAAAATTTCATGAAAATAAAGTCATAGTATAGTAGGTCTAAAATTTCATGAAAAAAAGTCATGGTATAGTTTGTCGAAAAATTTCATGAAAAAAAAGTGATGTATAGTATCTCGAAAAGTTTCATGAAAAAAAAGTCATAGTACAGTATGTCGAAATTTTTCATGAAAATAAAGTCATAGTATAGTATGTCGAAAAATTTCATGAAAAAATAAGTCATAGTATAGTATGTCGAAAATTTTATGAAAAAAAGTCATAGTATAGTTTCTCGAAAATTCATGAAAAAAAAATCATAGTAAAGTATGGTGAAAAATTTCATAAAAAAAGAAGTGATAGTATAGTATCTCAAAATTTCATGAAAAAAAAGTGATGTATAGTATCTCGAAAAGTTTCATGAAAAAAAAGTGATGTATAGTATCTCGAAAAGTTTCATGAAAAAAAAGTCATAGTATAGTATGTCGAAAATTTTCATGAAAAAACGTCATATATGTCGAATATTTTCATGAAAAAACATCATAGTATAGTATGTTAAAAATGTTCAAGAAAAGAAGTCTTAGTATAGTATGTGAAAAATTTAATGAAAATAAAGTCATAGTATAGTATGTCTAAAATTTCATGAAAAAAAAGTCATAGTATAGTTTCTCGACAAATTTCATGAAAAAAAAAAGTCATAGTATAGTATGTCGAAAATGTTATGAAAAAAAGTCATGGTATAGTATGTCGAAAATTTTCATGAAAAAAAAGTCATAGTATAGTATGGCGAAAAATGTCATGAAAAAAAAGTCATAGTAAAGTATGGTGAAAAATTTCATGAAAAAAAGTGATAGTATAGTACCTCAAAAAATTTCATGAAAAAAAAGTGATGTATAGTATCTCGAAAAGTTTCATGAAAAAAAAGTCATAGTATAGTATGTCGAAAATGTTCATGCAAAAACGTCATAGTATAGTATGTCGAAAATTATCATGAAAAAAAGTCATTGTATTGTATGTCGAAAATTTCATGAAAAAAAGTCATAGTATAGTATGTCGTAAATTTTCATGAAAAAACCTATTATAATATCTCGAACATTTTCATATAAAAAAATGTCATAGTATTGTATATCGAAATTTTTCATGAAGAAAAAGTCATAGTATAGTATGTCGAAAATTTTCATCAAAAAAAAGTCAGTGTAGTATGTCAAAAAATTTCATGAAAAAATTATCATAGTATAGTATGTCGACTTTTTTTATGAAAAGAAAGTCATAGTATAGTATGTTAAAAATTTTCATGAAAAAAAAGTCATAGTATAGTATGTCGAAAAATTTCATGAAAAAAAAGTCATAGTATAGTATGTCGATTTAATTTCATGAAAAAAAAGTCATAGTATAGTATGTCGAAAATTTTCATGAAAAAAACGGATATTATATCTCGAACATTTTCATATAAAAAAATGTCATAGTATTGTATGTCGAAATTTTTCATGAAGAAAAAGTCATAGTATAGTATGTCGAAAATTTTCATCAAAAAATAGTCAGTGTAGTATGTCGAAAAATGTCATGAAACAATTGTCATAGTATGCCGAAAATTTTCATGGAAAAAACGTCATAGTATTGTGTCGACTTTTTTTATGAAAAGAAAGTCATAGTATAGTATGTTAAAAATTTTCATGAAAAAAAAGTCATAGTATAGTATGTCGAAAAATTTCATGAAAAAAAAGTCATAGTATAGTATGTCAAAAATGTTCATGAAAAAACGTCATAGTATTGTATATCGAAATTTTTCATGAAAATAAAGTCATAGTATAGCATATCGAAAATTTTCATGAAAAAAAAGTTATAGTATAGTATGTCGAAAATTTTCATGAAAAAACCTCATAGTATAGTATGTTGAAAATTTTCATGAAAAAAAAGTTATAGAATAGTATGTCGAAAATTTCATGAAAAAAATGTCATAGTATAGTATGTCAAATTTTCATGAAAAAACGTCATAGTATAGTATGTCGAACATTTTTATGAAAAAAGTAATAGTATAGTATGTCGAAAATTTTCATGAAAAAAAAGTCATAGTATTGTATGTCGAAAATTTTCATGAAAAAAAGTCATAGTATAGTATGTCGAAAATTTTCATAAAAAAAAAGTCATAGTATAGTATGTCAAATTTTCATGAAAAAACCTCATAGTATAGTATGTTGAAAATTTTCATGAAAAATAAGTCATAGTATAGCATGTCGAAAATTGTCATGAAAAAAAAGTTATAGTATAGTATGTCGAAAATTTCATGAAAAAAATGTCATAATATAGTATGTCAAATTTTCATGAAAAAACGTCATAGTATGGTATGTCGAACATTTTTATGAAAAAACGTCATAGTATAGTATGTCGAAAATTTTCATGAAAAAAAGTAATAGTATAGTATGTCGAAAATTTTCATGAAAAAACGTCATAGTATAGTATGTCGAACATTTTCTTGAAAAAAAGTCATAGTATAGTATGTCGAAAATTTTTATGAAAAAATGTCATAGTATAGTATGCCGAAAAAACTTTCATGAAAAAAAAGTCATATGTCGAAAATTTTCATGAAAAAAAAGTCATAGTATAGTATATTGAAAATTTTCATGAAAAAAAAGTCAAAGTATAGTATGTCGAACATTTTTATGAAAAAACGTCATAGTATAGTATGTCGAAAATTTTCATGAAAAAAAAGTCATAGTATAGTATGTCGAAAATTTTCATGAAAAAACCTCATAGTATAGTATGTTGAAAATTTTCAAGGAAAAAACGTCATAGTATTGTATGTCGAACATTTTTATGAAAAAACGTCATAGTATAGTATGTCGAACATTTTTATGAAAAAACGTCATAGTATAGTATGTCGAAAATTTTCATGAAAAAAAAGTCATAGTATAGTATGTCGAAAATTTTTATGAAAAAACGTCATAGTATAGTATGTCGAAAATTTTCATAAAAAAAAAGTCATAGTATAGTATGTCAAATTTTCATGAAAAAACCTCATAGTATAGTATGTTGAAAATTTTCATGAAAAATAAGTCATAGTATAGCATGTCGAAAATTGTCATGAAAAAAAAGTTATAGTATAGTATGTCGAAAATTTCATGAAAAAAATGTCATAATATAGTATGTCAAATTTTCATGAAAAAACGTCATAGTATGGTATGTCGAACATTTTTATGAAAAAACGTCATAGTATAGTATGTTGAAAATTTTCATGAAAAAAAAGTAATAGTATAGTATGTCGAAAATTTTCATGAAAAAACGTCATAGTATAGTATGTCGAACATTTTCTTGAAAAAAAGTCATAGTATAGTATGTCGAAAATTTTTATGAAAAAATGTCATAGTATAGTATGCCGAAAAAACTTTCATGAAAAAAAAGTCATATGTCGAAAATTTTCATGAAAAAAAAGTCATAGTATAGTATATTGAAAATTTTCATGAAAAAAAAGTCAAAGTATAGTATGTCGAACATTTTTATGAAAAAACGTCATAGTATAGTATGTCGAAAATTTTCATGAAAAAAAAGTCATAGTATAGTATGTCGAAAATTTTCATGAAAAAACCTCATAGTATAGTATGTTGAAAATTTTCAAGGAAAAAACGTCATAGTATTGTATGTCGAACATTTTTATGAAAAAACGTCATAGTATAGTATGTCGAACATTTTTATGAAAAAACGTCATAGTATAGTATGTCGAAAATTTTCATGAAAAAAAAGTCATAGTATAGTATGTCGAAAATTTTCATGAAAAAACCTCATAGTATAGTATGTTGAAAATTTTCATGAAAAATAAGTCATAGTATAGCATCTCGAAAATTGTCATGAAAAAAAAGTTATAGTATAGTATGTCGAAAATTTCATGAAAAAAATGTCATAGTATAGTATGTCGAAAATTTTCATGAAAAAAAAGTAAAAGTATAGTATGTCGAAAATTTTCATGAAAAAACGTCATAGTTTAGTATGTCGAACATTTTCTTGAAAAAAAGTCACAGTATAGTATGTCGAAATTTTTCATGAAGAAAAAGTCATAGTATAGTATGTCGAAAATTTTCATCAAAAAATAGTCAGTGTAGTATGTCGAAAAATGTCATGAAACAATTGTCATAGTATGCCGAAAATTTTCATGGAAAAAACGTCATAGTATTGTGTCGACTTTTTTTATGAAAAGAAAGTCATAGTATAGTATGTTAAAAATTTTCATGAAAAAAAAGTCATAGTATAGTATGTCGAAAAATTTCATGAAAAAAAAGTCATAGTATAGTATGTCAAAAATGTTCATGAAAAAACGTCATAGTATTGTATATCGAAATTTTTCATGAAAATAAAGTCATAGTATAGCATATCGAAAATTTTCATGAAAAAAAAGTTATAGTATAGTATGTCGAAAATTTTCATGAAAAAACCTCATAGTATAGTATGTTTAAATTTTCATGAAAAAAAAGTTATAGAATAGTATGTCGAAAATTTCATGAAAAAAATGTCATAGTATAGTATGTCAAATTTTCATGAAAAAACGTCATAGTATAGTATGTCGAACATTTTTATGAAAAAACGTCATAGTATAGTATGTCGAAAATTTTCATGAAAAAAAAGTAATAGTATAGTATGTCGAAAATTTTTATGAAAAAACGTCATAGTATAGTATGTCGAAAATTTTCATAAAAAAAAAGTCATAGTATAGTATGTCAAATTTTCATGAAAAAACCTCATAGTATAGTATGTTGAAAATTTTCATGAAAAATAAGTCATAGTATAGCATGTCGAAAATTGTCATGAAAAAAAAGTTATAGTATAGTATGTCGAAAATTTCATGAAAAAAATGTCATAATATAGTATGTCAAATTTTCATGAAAAAACGTCATAGTATGGTATGTCGAACATTTTTATGAAAAAACGTCATAGTATAGTATGTTGAAAATTTTCATGAAAAAAAAGTAATAGTATAGTATGTCGAAAATTTTCATGAAAAAACGTCATAGTATAGTATGTCGAACATTTTCTTGAAAAAAAGTCATAGTATAGTATGTCGAAAATTTTTATGAAAAAACGTCATAGTATAGTATGCCGAAAAACTTTCATGAAAAAAAAGTCATATGTCGAAAATTTTCATGAAAAAAAAGTCATAGTATAGTATATTGAAAATTTTCATGAAAAAAAAGTCAAAGTATAGTATGTCGAACATTTTTATGAAAAAACGTCATAGTATAGTATGTCAAAAATTTTCATGAAAAAAAAGTCATAGTATAGTATGTCGAAAATTTTCATGAAAAAACCTCATAGTATAGTATGTTGAAAATTTTCAAGGAAAAAACGTCATAGTATTGTATGTCGAACATTTTTATGAAAAAACGTCATAGTATAGTATGTCGAACATTTTTATGAAAAAACGTCATAGTATAGTATGTCGAAAATTTTCATGAAAAAAAAGTCATAGTATAGTATGTCGAAAATTTTCATGAAAAAACCTCATAGTATAGTATGTTGAAAATTTTCATGAAAAATAAGTCATAGTATAGCATCTTGAAAATTGTCATGAAAAAAAAGTTATAGTATAGTATGTCGAAAATTTTCATGAAAAAAAAGTAAAAGTATAGTATGTCGAAAATTTTCATGAAAAAACGTCATAGTTTAGTATGTCGAACATTTTCTTGAAAAAAAGTCACAGTATAGTATGTCGAAAATTTTTATGAAAAATCGTCATAGTATAGAATCCCGAAAATTTTCATGAAAAAAAAGTCATGTCGAAAATTTTCATGAAAAAAAAGTCATAATATAGTATGTCGAAAAATTTCATGAAAAAAATCATAGTATAGTATATCGAAAATTTTCATGAAAAAAAAGTCATAGTATAGTATGTCGAGAATTTTTATGAAAAAACGTTATAGTATAGTATGTCGAAAATTTTCATGAAAAAAAAGTCATAGTATAGTATGTCGAAAGTTTTCATGAAAAAAAAGTCATAGTATAGTATGTTGAAAATTTTCATGAAAAAACGTCATAGTATAGAATGTCGAAAATTTTCATGAAAATAAAGTCATAGTATAGTATGTCGAACATTTTCTTGAAAAAAAGTCATAGTATAGTATGTCGGAAATTTCATGAAAAAAAAATCATAGTATTGTATGTCGAAAATTTTCATGAAAAAAACGTCATAGTGTAGTATGTCGAATTTTTTTATGAAAAAAAAGTCACAGTATAGTATGTCGAACATTTTTATGAAAAAAAGTCATAGTATTGTATGTCGAATTTTTTTATGAAAAAAAAGTCATAGTATAGTATTTCGAAATTTTTTTTGAAAAAACGTCAGTTGTATTTCGAAATTTTTCATGAAAATAAAGTCATAGTATAGTATGTTGAAAATTTTCATTAAAAAACGTCATAGTATAGTATGTCGAAAATTTTTCATGAAAATAAAGTCATAGTATAGTATGTCGAAAATTTTCATGTAAAAACATAATAGTATAGTATGTCGAACATTTTCTTGAAAAAAAGTCATAGTATAGTATGTCGAAAATTTTCATGAATAAAAAATCATAGTATAGTGTGTCAAAAATATTTATGAAAAAACGTCATAGTATAGTATGTCGAATGTTTTTATGAAAAAATAGTCATAGTATAGTATGTCGAAAATTTTCATGAAAAAAAAGTCATAATATAGTATGTCGAAAAATTTCATGAAAAAAAGTCAGTGTTGTATGTCGAATTTTTTTATGAAAAAAAAGTCATAGTATAGTATGTCGAAAATTTTTATGAAAAAACGTGTTGTATTTCGAAATTTTTCATGAAAATAAAGTCATAGTATAGTATGTTGAAAATTTTCATGAAAAAACGTCATAGTATAGTATGTCGAAAACTTTCATGAAAATAAAGTCATAGTATAGTATGTCGAAAATGTTCATGTAAAAACGTCATAGTATTGTATGTCGAACATTTTCATGAAAAAAACGTCATAGTGTAGTATGTCGAATTTTTTTATGAAAAAAAAGTCATAGTATAGTATGTCGAAAATTTTTAGGAAAAAACGTCATGGTATAGTATGTCGAATGTTTTAATGAAAAATAAGTCATAGTATAGCATGTCGAAAATTTTCATGAAAAAACTTCATAGTATAGTATGTCGAACATTTTTATGAAAAAACGTCATAGTATAGTATGTCGAAAATTTTCATGAAAAAAAAATCATAGTATAGTATGTCGAACATTTTCATGAAAAAAAAGTCATAGTATAGTATGTCGAAAGTTTTCATGAAAAAAAAGTCATAGTATAGTATGTCAAGTTTTCATGAAAAAACGTCATAGTATAGTATGTCGAACATTTTTATGAAAAAACGTCATAGTATAGTATGTCGAATGTTTTCATGAAAAATAAGTCATAGTGTAGTATGTCGAACATTTTTATGAAAAAACTTCATAGTATAGTATGTCGAAAATTTTCAAGGAAAAAACGTCATAGTATTGTATGTCGGATTTTTTTATGAGAAATAAGTCATAGTATAGTATTTGAAATTTTTTTTGAAAAAACGTCAGTGTTGTATTTCGAAATTTTTCATGAAAATAAAGTCATAGTATAGTATTTCGAATTTTTTTTTGAAAAAACGTCAGTGTTGTATGTCGAAAATTTTTCATGAAAATAAAGTCATAGTATAGTATGTCGAACATTTTCTTGAAAAAAAGTCATAGTATAGTATGTCGAAAATTTTCATGAAAAAAAAATCATAGTATAGTATGTCGGAAATTTCATGAAAAAAATCATAGTATAGTATGTCGAAAATTTTCATGAAAAAAAGTCATAGTATAGTGTGTCAAAAATGTTTATGAAAAAAAAGTCATAGTGTTGTATGTCGAATTTTTTTATGAAAAAAAAGTCATAGTATAGTATGTCGAAAAATTTCATGAAAAAAAAGTCAGTGTTGTATGTCGAATTTTTTTATGAAAAAAAAGTCATAAGTATAGTATGTCGAAATTTTTTATGAAAAAACGTGTGATGTATGTCGAAAATTTTCATGAAAAAAACGTCATAGTATTGTATGTCGAATTTTTTTATGAAAAAAAAGTCATAGTATAGTATGTCGAACATTTTTATGAAAAAACGTCATAGTATTGTATGTCGAATTTTTTTATGAAAAAAAAGTCGTATAGTATTTCGAAATTTTTTTTGAAAAAACGTGTTTTATTTAGAAATTTTTCATGAAAATAAAGTCATAGTATAGTATGTTGAAAATTTTCATAAGAAAACGTCATAGTATAGTATGTCGAAAATTTTTCATGAAAATAAAGTCATAGTATAGTATGTCGAAAATGTTCATGTAAAAACATCATAGTATAGTATGTCGAACATTTTCTTGAAAAAAAGTCATAGTATAGTATGTCGAAAATTTTCATGAAAAAAAAATCATATTATAGTATGTCGGAAATTTCATGAAAAAAATCATAGTATAGTATGTCGAAAATTTTCATGAAAAAAAAGTCATAGTATAGTGTGTCAAAAATGTTTATGAAAAAACGTCATAGTATAGTATGTCGAATGTTTTTATGAAAAAATAGTCATAGTATAGTATGTCGAAAATTTTCATGAAAAAAAAGTCATAATATAGTATGTCGAAAAATTTCATGAAAAAAAAGTCATAGTGTTGTATGTCGAATTTTTTTATGAAAAAAAAGTCAGTATAGTATGTCGAAAATTTTTATGAAAAAACGTGTTGTATTTCGAAATTTTTTCATGAAAATAAAGTCATAGTATTGTATGTCGAAAATTTTCATGAAAATAAAGTCATAGTATAGTATGTCGAAAATGTTCATGTAAAAACGTCATAGTATAGTATGTCGAACATTTTCTTGAAAAAAAGTCATAGTATAGTATGTCGAAAATTTTCATGAAAAAAAAATCATAGTATAGTATGTCGGAAATTTCATGAAAAAAATCATAGTATAGTATGTCGAAAATTTTCATGAAAAAAAGTCATAGTATAGTGTGTCAAAAATGTTTATGAAAAAAAAGTCATAGTGTTGTATGTCAAATTTTTTTATGAAAAAAAAGTCATGGTATAGTATGTCGAAATTTTTTATGAAAAAACGTGTGTTGTATTTCGAAATTTTTCATGAAAATAGTCATAGTATAGTATGTTGAAAATTTTCATGAAAAAACGTCATAGTATAGTATGTCGAAAATTTTCATGAAAATAAAGTCATAGTATAGTATGTTGAAAATGTTCATGTAAAAACATCATAGTATAGTATGTCGAACATTTTCTTGAAATAAAGTCATAGTATAGTATGTCGAAAATTTTCATGAAAAAAAAATCATATTATAGTATGTCGAAATTTTCATGAAAATAAAGTCATAGTATAGTATGTCGAAAAATTTCATGAAAAAATAAGTCATAGTATAGTATGTCGAAAATTTTATGAAAAAAAGTCATAGTATAGTTTCTCGAAAATTCATGAAAAAAAAATCATAGTAAAGTATGGTGAAAAATTTCATAAAAAAAGAAGTGATAGTATAGTATCTCAAAATTTCATGAAAAAAAAGTGATGTATAGTATCTCGAAAAGTTTCATGAAAAAAAAGTGATGTATAGTATCTCGAAAAGTTTCATGAAAAAAAAGTCATAGTATAGTATATCGAAAATTTCATGAAAAAAAAGTCATAGTATAGTATGTCGAAAATTTTCATGAAAAAACGTCATATATGTCGAATATTTTCATGAAAAAACATCATAGTATAGTATGTTAAAAATGTTCAAGAAAAGAAGTCTTAGTATAGTATGTCTAAAATTTCATGAAAAAAAAGTCATAGTATAGTATGTCGTAAATTTTCATGAAAAAACCTCATATTATAATATCTCGAATTTTTATGAAAAAAGTCATAGTATAGTATGTCGAAATTTTCATGAAAAAAAAGTCATAATATAGTATGTCGAAAAATTTCATGAAAAAAAAGTCAGTGTTGTATGTCGAAAATTTTATGAAAAAAAGTCATAGTATAGTATGTCGAAAATTTTATGAAAAAACGTGTTGTATTTCGAAATTTTTCATGAAAATAAAGTCATAGTATAGTATGTGAAAATTTTCATGAAAAAAACGTCATAGTATAGTATGTCGAAAATTTTCATGAAAAAAAAGTCATAGTATAGTATGTCGAAAATGTTCATGTAAAAACGTCATAGTATTGTATGTCGAACATTTTCATGAAAAAAAACGTCATAGTGTAGTATGTCGAATTTTTTATGAAAAAAAAGTCATAGTATAGTATGTCGAAAATTTTTAGGAAAAAAACGTCATGGTATAGTATGTCGAATGTTTTCATGAAAAATAAGTCATAGTATAGCATGTCGAAAATTTTCATGAAAAAACTTCATAGTATAGTATGTCGAACATTTTTATGAAAAAAAGTCATAGTATAGTATGTCGAAAAATGTCATGAAAAAAAAATCATAGTATAGTATGTGGAACATTTTTATGAAAAAAAGTCATACCATAGTATGTTGAATAATTTTATGAAAAATAGTCATAGTATAGTATGTCGAAAAATTTCATGAAAAAAAGTCATAGTATAGTATGTCGAAAAATTTCATGAAAAAACGTCATAGTATAGTATGTCGAATGTTTTCATGACAAATAAGTCATAGTGTAGTATGTCTAACATTTTTATGAAAAAACTTCATAGTATAGTATGTCGACATTTTTTATGAAAAAAAGTCAAAGTATAGTATGTCGAAAATTTCATGAAAAAAAGTCAGTAGTTGTATGTCGAATTTTTTCATGAAAAAAAGTCATAGTATAGTATGTCGAAAATTTTTATGAAAAAACGTCATAGTATTGTATGTCGAAATTTTTCATGAAAATAAAGTCAAGTATAGTATTTTGAAAATTTCATGAAAAAAATGTCATAATATAGTATGTCAAATTTTCATGAAAAAAAAGTCATATTATAGTATGTCGAAAATTTTCATGAAAAAACGTCATAGTATATTATGTCGAAAATTTTCATGAATAAAAAGTCATAGTATAGTATGTCGAAAATTTTCATGAAAAAACGTCATAGTATAGTATGTCGAAAATTTTCTTGAAAAAAAGTCATAGTATAGTATGTCGAAAATTTTATGAAAAAAAAGTGATAGTATAGTATGTCGAAAACTTTCATGAAAAAATCATAGTCTAGTATGTCGAAAATTTTCATGAAAAAAAAGTCATAGTATAGTATGTGAAAATTTTCATGAAAAAAAAGTCATAGTATAGTATGTCGAAATTTTATGAAAAAAAGTCATAGTATAGTATGTCGAATACTTTCATGAAAAAAAGTCATAGTATAGTATGTCGAAAATTTTCATGAAAAAAAGTCATAGTATACTACTGTATGTCGAAGATTTCATGAAAAAAAGTCATAGTATAATATGTCAAATTTTCATGAAAAAACGTCATAGTATAGTATGTTGAAAATTTTCATGAAAAAAAGTCATAGTATAGTATGTCGAAAATTTTTATGAAAAAAAGTCATAGTATAGTATGTCGAACATTTTTATGAAAAAAAGTCATAGTATAGTATGTCGAAAACTTTCATAAAAAAAAGTCATAGTATAGTATGTCGAAAAACTTCCATGAAAAAAAGTCATAGTATAGTATGTCGAAAATTTTCATGAAAAAAAGTCATAGTATAGTATGTTGAAAATTTTCATGAAAAAAAAGTCATCGTATAGTATGTCGAAATTCTCATGAAAAAAGAGTCATAGTATAATATGTCGAGATTTTCATGAAAAAAAAGTCATAGAATAGTATGTCGAAATTTTCATGAAAAAAATCATAGTATAGTATGTCGAAATTTTCATGAAAAAAAAGTCATAGTATGTCGAAATTTTTATGAAAAAAAGTCATAGTTTAGTATGTCGAAATTTTCATGAAAAAAGTCATAGTATAGTATGTCGAAAATTTTCATGAAAAAAAGTCACAGTATAGTATGTCGAAAATTTTTATGAAAAATCGTCATAGTATAGTATGTCGAAAATTTTCATGAAAAAACGTCATAGTATAGTATGTCGAACATTTTCTTGAAAAAAAGTCACAGTATAGTATGTCGAAAATTTTTATGAAAAAAAGTCATAGTATAGTATGTCGAAAATTTTTATGAAAAAAAGTCATAGTATAGTATGTCGAAAATTTTCATGAAAAAAAGTCATAGTATAGTTTGTCGAAATTTTCATGAAAAAAAAGTCATAGTATAGTATGTCGAACATTTTCTTGAAAAAAAGTCACAGTATAGTATGTCGAAAATTTTTATGAAAAAAAGTCACAGTATAGTATGTCGAAAATTTTTATGAAAAATCGTCATAGTATAGTATCCCGAAAATTTTCATGAAAAAAAAGTCATGTCGAAAATTTTCATGAAAAAGTCATAGTATAGTATGTCGAAAAATTTCATGAAAAAAAATCATAGTATAGTATATCGAAAATTTTCATGAAAAAAAAGTCATAGTATAGTATGTCGAGAATTTTTATGAAAAAACGTCATAGTATAGTATGTCGAAAATTTTCATGAAAAAAAAAGTCATAGTATAGTATGTTGAAAATTTTCATGAAAAAACGTCATAGTATAGAATGTCGAAAATTTTCATGAAAATAAAGTCATAGTATAGTATGTCGAACATTTTCTTGAAAAAAAGTCATAGTATAGTATGTCGGAAATTTCATGAAAAAAAAATCATAGTATAGTATGTCGAAAATTTTCATGAAAAAAAAGTCATAGTATTGTATGTCGAAAATTTTCATGAAAAAAACGTCAGTGTAGTATGTCGAATTTTTTTATGAAAAAAAAGTCATAGTATAGTATGTCGAACATTTTTATGAAAAAACGTCATAGTATTGTATGTCGAATTTTTTTTATGAAAAAAAAGTCATAGTATAGTATTTCGAAATTTTTTTTGAAAAAACGTCAGTGTTGTATTTCGAAATTTTTCATGAAAATAAAGTCATAGTATAGTATGTTGAAAATTTTCATTAAAAAACGTCATAGTATAGTATGTCGAAAATTTTTCATGAAAATAAAGTCATAGTATAGTATGTCGAAAATGTTCATGTAAAAACATCATAGTATAGTATGTCGAACATTTTCTTGAAAAAAAGTCATAGTATAGTATGTCGAAAATTTTCATGAAAAAAAAATCATAGTATAGTATGTCGGAAATTTCATGAAAAAAATCATAGTATAGTATGTCGAAAATTTTCATGAAAAAAAAGTCATAGTATAGTGTGTCAAACATATTTATGAAAAAACGTCATAGTATAGTATGTCGAATGTTTTTATGAAAAAATAGTCATAGTATAGTATGTCGAAAATTTTCATGAAAAAAAAGTCATAATATAGTATGTCAAAAAATTTCATGAAAAAAAAGTCAGTGTTGTATGTCGAATTTTTTTATGAAAAAAAAGTCATAGTATAGTATGTCGAAAATTTTTATGAAAAAACGTGTTGTATTTCGAAATTTTTCATGAAAATAAAGTCATAGTATAGTATGTTGAAAATTTTCATGAAAAAACGTCATAGTATAGTATGTCGAAAATTTTCATGAAAATAAAGTCATAGTATAGTATGTCGAAAATGTTCATGTAAAAACGTCATAGTATTGTATGTCGAACATTTTCATGAAAAAAAACGTCATAGTGTAGTATGTCGAATTTTTTTATGAAAAAAAAGTCATAGTATAGTATGTCGAACATTTTTAGGAAAAAACGTCATAGTATAGTATGTCGAATGTTTTCATGAAAAATAAGTCATAGTATAGCATGTCGAAAATTTTCATGAAAAAACTTCATAGTATAGGATGTCGAACATTTTTATGAAAAAACGTCATAGTATAGTATGTCGAAAATTTTCATGAAAAAAAAATCATAGTATAGTATGTCGAACATTTTCATGAAAAAAAAGTCATAGTATAGTATGTCGAAAGTTTTCATGAAAAAAAAGTCATAGTATAGTATGTCGAAAGTTTTCAAGAAAAAACGTCATAGTATAGTATGTCGAACATTTTTATGAAAAAACGTCATAGTATAGTATGTCGAATGTTTTCATGAAAAATAAGTCAGTGTAGTATGTCAAACATATTTATGAAAAAACGTCATAGTATAGTATGTCGAATGTTTTTATGAAAAAATAGTCATAGTATAGTATGTCGAAAATTTTCATGAAAAAAAAGTCATAATATAGTATGTCAAAAAATTTCATGAAAAAAAAGTCAGTGTTGTATGTCGAATTTTTTTATGAAAAAAAAGTCATAGTATAGTATGTCGAAAATTTTTATGAAAAAACGTGTTGTATTTCGAAATTTTTCATGAAAATAAAGTCATAGTATAGTATGTTGAAAATTTTCATGAAAAAACGTCATAGTATAGTATGTCGAAAATTTTCATGAAAATAAAGTCATAGTATAGTATGTCGAAAATGTTCATGTAAAAACGTCATAGTATTGTATGTCGAACATTTTCATGAAAAAAACGTCATAGTGTAGTATGTCGAATTTTTTTATGAAAAAAAAGTCATAGTATAGTATGTCGAACATTTTTAGGAAAAAACGTCATAGTATAGTATGTCGAATGTTTTCATGAAAAATAAGTCATAGTATAGCATGTCGAAAATTTTCATGAAAAAACTTCATAGTATAGGATGTCGAACATTTTTATGAAAAAACGTCATAGTATAGTATGTCGAAAATTTTCATGAAAAAAAAATCATAGTATAGTATGTCGAACATTTTCATGAAAAAAAAGTCATAGTATAGTATGTCGAAAGTTTTCATGAAAAAAAAGTCATAGTATAGTATGTCGAAAGTTTTCATGAAAAAACGTCATAGTATAGTATGTCGAACATTTTTATGAAAAAACGTCATAGTATAGTATGTCGAATGTTTTCATGAAAAATAAGTCAGTGTAGTATGTCGAACATTTTTATGAAAAAACGTCATAGTATAGTATGTCGAACATTTTTATGAAAAAACGTCATAGTATAGTATGTCGAAAATTTTCATGAAAAAAAAATCATAGTATAGTATGTCGAACATTTTCATGAAAAAAAAGTCATAGTATAGTATGTCGAAAGTTTTCATGAAAAAAAAGTCAAAGTATAGTATGTCGAAAATTTTCATGAAAAAAAAGTCATAGTATAGTATGTCGAAAATTTTCAAGGAAAAAACGTCTTAGTATTGTATGTCGGATTTTTTTATGAGAAATAAGTCATAGTATAGTATTTCGAATTTTTTTTTGAAAAAACGTCAGTGTTGTATGTCGAAAATTTTTCATGAAAATAAAGTCATAGTATAGTATGTCGAACATTTTCTTGAAAAAAAGTCATAGTATAGTATGTCGAAATTTTCATGAAAACAAAATCATAGTATAGTATGTCGGAAATTTCATGAAAAAAATCATAGTATAGTATGTCGAAAATTTCATGAAAAAAAGTCATAGTATAGTGTGTCAAAAATGTTTATGAAAAAAAAGTCATAGTGTTGAATGTCGAATTTTTTTATGAAAAAAAAGTCATAGTATAGTATGTCGAAAAATTTCATGAAAAAAAAGTCATAGTGTTGTATGTCGAATTTTTTTATGAAAAAAAAGTCATAGTATAGTATGTCGAAATTTTTTATGAAAAAACGTGTGATGTATTTCGAAATTTTTCATGAATATAGTCATAGTATAGTATGTCGAAAATTTTCATGAAAATAAAGTCATAGTATAGTATGTTGAAAATGTTCATGTAAAAACGTCATAGTATAGTATGTCGAACATTTTCTTGAAAAAAAGTCATAGTATAGTATGTCGAAAATTTTCATGAAAAAAAGTCATAGTATTGTATGTCGAAAATTTTCATGAAAAAAACATCATAGTATTGTATGTCGAATTTTTTTATGAAAAAAGAGTCATAGTATAGTATGTCGAACATTTTTATGAAAAAAACGTCATAGTATTGTATGTCGAATTTTTTATGAAAAAAAGTCATAGTATAGTATTTCGAAATTTTTTTTGAAAAAACGTCAGTGTTGTATTTCGAAATTTTTCATGAAAATAAAGTCATAGTATAGTATGTTGAAAATTTTCATAAAAAAAAAGTCATAATATAGTATGTCGAAAAATTTCATGAAAAAAAAGTCAGTGTTGTATGTCGAATTTTTTTATGAAAAAAAAGTCATAGTATAGTATGTCGAAAATTTTTATGAAAAAACGTGTTGTATTTCGAAATTTTTCATGAAAAAAAGTCATAGTATAGTATGTTGAAAATTTTCATGAAAAAACGTCATAGTATAGTATGTCGAAAATTTTCATGAAAATAAAGTCATAGTATAGTATGTCGAAAATGTTCATGTAAAAAAGTCATAGTATAGTATGTCGAAAATTTTCATGAAAAAAAAGTCATAGTTTGTATGTCGAATTTTTATGAAAAAAAAGTCATGGTATAGTATGTCGAAATTTTTATGAAAAAACGTCATAGATAGTATGTCGAAATTTTCATGAATAAAGTCATACTATAGCATGTTGAAAATTTTTCATGAAAAAACGTCATAGTATAGTATGTCGAAAATTTTCATGAAAATAAAGTCATAGTATAGTATGTCGAAATTGTTCATGAAAAAAAATCACTAGTATAGTATGTCGAAATTTCTTGAAAAAAAGTCATAGTATAGGTATGTCGAAAATTTTCATGAAAAAAAATCATAGTATAGTATGTCGGAAATTTCATGAAAAAAGTCATAGTATAGTATGTCGAAAATTTTTCATGAAAAAAAGTCATAGTATAGTGTGTCGAAATGTTATGAAAAAAAGTCATAGTATAGTATGTCGAAAATTTTCATGAAAAAAAGTCATAGTATAGTATGTCGAAAGTTTTCATGAAAAAACGTCATAGTATAGTATGTCGAACATTTTTATGAAAAAAAGTCATAGTATAGTATGTCGAATGTTTTCATGAAAAATAAGTCAGTGTAGTATGTCGAACATTTTTATGAAAAAACGTCATAGTATAGTATGTCGAACATTTTTATGAAAAAACGTCATAGTATAGTATGTCGAAAATTTTCATGAAAAAAAAATCATAGTATAGTATGTCGAACATTTTCATGAAAAAAAAGTCATAGTATAGTATGTCGAAAGTTTTCATGAAAAAAAAGTCAAAGTATAGTATGTCGAAAATTTTCATGAAAAAAAAGTCATAGTATAGTATGTCGAAAATTTTCAAGGAAAAAACGTCTTAGTATTGTATGTCGGATTTTTTTATGAGAAATAAGTCATAGTATAGTATTTCGAATTTTTTTTTGAAAAAACGTCAGTGTTGTATGTCGAAAATTTTTCATGAAAATAAAGTCATAGTATAGTATGTCGAACATTTTCTTGAAAAAAAGTCATAGTATAGTATGTCGAAATTTTCATGAAAAAAAAATCATAGTACAGTATTTCGGAAATTTCATGAAAAAAATCATAGTATAGTATGTCGAAAATTTTCATGAAAAAAAGTCATAGTATAGTGTGTCAAAAATGTTTATGAAAAAAAAGTCATAGTGTTGAATGTCGAATTTTTTTATGAAAAAAAAGTCATAGTATAGTATGTCGAAAAATTTCATGAAAAAAAAGTCATAGTGTTGTATGTCGAATTTTTTTATGAAAAAAAAGTCATAGTATAGTATGTCGAAATTTTTTATGAAAAAACGTGATGTATTTTGAAATTTTTCATGAAAATAGTCATAGTATAGTATGTTGAAAATTTTCATGAAAAAACGTCATAGTATAGTATGTCGAAAATTTTCATGAAAATAAAGTCATAGTATAGTATGTTGAAAATGTTCATGTAAAAACGTCATAGTATAGTATGTCGAACATTTTCTTGAAAAAAAGTCATAGTATAGTATGTCGAAAATTTTCATGAAAAAGTCATAGTATTGTATGTCGAAAATTTTCATGAAAAAAACATCATAGTATTGTATGTCGAATTTTTTTATGAAAAAAAAGTCATAGTATAGTATGTCGAACATTTTTATGAAAAAACGTCATAGTATTGTATGTCGAATTTTTTTATGAAAAAAAAGTCATAGTATAGTATTTCGAAATTTTTTTTGAAAAAACGTCAGTGTTGTATTTCGAAATTTTTCATGAAAATAAAGTCATAGTATAGTATGTTGAAAATTTTCATGAAAAAAAAGTCATAATATAGTATGTCGAAAAATTTCATGAAAAAAAAGTCAGTGTTGTATGTCGAATTTTTTTATGAAAAAAAAGTCATAGTATAGTATGTCGAAAATTTTTATGAAAAAACGTGTTGTATTTCGAAATTTTTCATGAAAATAAAGTCATAGTATAGTATGTTGAAAATTTTCATGAAAAAACGTCATAGTATAGTATGTCGAAAATTTTCATGAAAATAAAGTCATAGTATAGTATGTCGAAAATGTTCATGTAAAAACGTCATAGTATTGTATGTCGAACATTTTCATGAAAAAAACGTCATAGTGTAGTATGTCGAATTTTTTTATGAAAAAAAAGTCATAGTATAGTATGTCGAACATTTTTAGGAAAAAACGTCATAGTATAGTATGTCGAATGTTTTCATGAAAAATAAGTCATAGTATAGCATGTCGAAAATTTTCATGAAAAAACTTCATAGTATAGGATGTCGAACATTTTTATGAAAAAACGTCATAGTATAGTATGTCGAAAATTTTCATGAAAAAAAAATCATAGTATAGTATGTCGAAAATTTTCATGAAAAAAGACATAGTATAGTATGTCGAAATTTTTCATGAAAAAAAAGTCATAGTATAGTATGTCGAAAGTTTTCATGAAAAAACGTCATAGTATAGTATGTCGAACATTTTTATGAAAAAACGTCATAGTATAGTATGTCGAATGTTTTCATGAAAAATAAGTCATAGTGTAGTATGTCGAACATTTTTATGAAAAAACGTCATAGTATAGTATGTCGAACATTTTCATGAAAAAAAAGTCATAGTATAGTATGTCGAAAGTTTTCATGAAAAAAAAGTCATAGTATAGTATGTCGAAAATTTTCAAGGAAAAAACGTCATAGTATTGTATGTCGGATTTTTTTATGAGAAATAAGTCATAGTATAGTATTTGAAATTTTTTTTGAAAAAACGTCAGTGTTGTATTTCGAAATTTTTCATGAAAATAAAGTCATAGTATAGTATTTCGAAATTTTTTTTGAAAAAACGTCAGTGTTGTATGTCGAAAATTTTTCATGAAAATAAAGTCATAGAATAGTATGTCGAACATTTTCTTGAAAAAAAGTCATAGTATAGTATGTCGAAATTTTCATGAAAACAAAATCATAGTATAGTATGTCGGAAATTTCATGAAAAAAATCATAGTATAGTATGTCGAAAATTTCATGAAAAAAAGTCATAGTATAGTGTGTCAAAAATGTTTATGAAAAAAAAGTCATAGTGTTGAATGTCGAATTTTTTTATGAAAAAAAAGTCATAGTATAGTATGTCGAAAAATTTCATGAAAAAAAAGTCATAGTGTTGTATGTCGAATTTTTTTATGAAAAAAAAGTCATGGTATAGTATGTCGAAATTTTTTATGAAAAAACGTGTGATGTATTTCGAAATTTTTCATGAATATAGTCATAGTATAGTATGTCGAAAATTTTCATGAAAATAAAGTCATGGTATAGTATGTTGAAAATGTTCATGTAAAAACGTCATAGTATAGTATGTCGAACATTTTCTTGAAAAAAAGTCATAGTATAGTATGTCGAATATTTTCATGAAAAAAAAGTCATAGTATTGTATGTCGAAAATTTTCATGAAAAAAACGTCATAGTATTGTATGTCGAATTTTTTTATGAAAAAAAAGTCATAGTATAGTATGTCGAACATTTTTATGAAAAAACGTCATAGTATTGTATGTCGAATTTTTTTATGAAAAAAAAGTCATAGTATAGTATTTCGAAATTTTTTTTGAAAAAACGTCAGTGTTGTATTTCGAAATTTTTCATGAAAATAAAGTCATAGTATAGTATGTTGAAAATTTTCATAAAAAAACGTCATAGTATAGTATGTCGAAAATTTATCATGAAAATAAAGTCATAGTATAGTATGTCGAAAATGTTCATGTAAAAACATCACAGTATAGTATGTCGAACATTTTCTTGAAAAAAAGTCATAGTATAGTATGTCGAAAATTTTCATGAAAAAAAAATCATATTATAGTATGTCGGAAATTTCATGAAAAAAATCATAGTATAGTATGTCGAAAATTTTCATGAAAAAACTTCATAGTATAGGATGTCGAACATTTTTATGAAAAAACGTCATAGTATAGTATGTCGAAAATTTTCATGAAAAAAAAATCATAGTATAGTATGTCGAACATTTTCATGAAAAAAAAGTCATAGTATAGTATGTCGAAAGTTTTCATGAAAAAAAAGTCATAGTATAGTATGTCGAAAGTTTTCATGAAAAAACGTCATAGTATAGTATGTCGAACATTTTTATGAAAAAACGTCATAGTATAGTATGTCGAATGTTTTCATGAAAAATAAGTCATAGTGTAGTATGTCGAACATTTTTATGAAAAAACGTCATAGTATAGTATGTCGAACATTTTCATGAAAAAAAAGTCATAGTATAGTATGTCGAAAGTTTTCATGAAAAAAAAGTCATAGTATAGTATGTCGAAAATTTTCATGAAAAAAACGTCATAGTATAGTATGTCGAAAATTTTCAAGGAAAAAACGTCATAGTATTGTATGTCGGATTTTTTTATGAGAAATAAGTCATAGTATAGTATTTGAAATTTTTTTTGAAAAAACGTCAGTGTTGTATTTCGAAATTTTTCATGAAAATAAAGTCATAGTATAGTATTTCGAAATTTTTTTTGAAAAAACGTCAGTGTTGTATGTCGAAAATTTTTCATGAAAATAAAGTCATAGAATAGTATGTCGAACATTTTCTTGAAAAAAAGTCATAGTATAGTATGTCGAAATTTTCATGAAAAAAAAATCATAGTATAGTATGTCGGAAATTTCATGAAAAAAATCATAGTATAGTATGTCGAAAATTTCATGAAAAAAAGTCATAGTATAGTGTGTCAAAAATGTTTATGAAAAAAAAGTCATAGTGTTGAATGTCGAATTTTTTTATGAAAAAAAAGTCATAGTATAGTATGTCGAAAAATTTCATGAAAAAAAAGTCATAGTGTTGTATGTCGAATTTTTTTATGAAAAAAAAGTCATGGTATAGTATGTCGAAATTTTTTATGAAAAAACGTGTGATGTATTTCGAAATTTTTCATGAATATAGTCATAGTATAGTATGTCGAAAATTTTCATGAAAATAAAGTCATAGTATAGTATGTTGAAAATGTTCATGTAAAAACGTCATAGTATAGTATGTCGAACATTTTCTTGAAAAAAAGTCATAGTATAGTATGTCGAAAATTTTCATGAAAAAAAAGTCATAGTATTGTATGTCGAAAATTTTCATGAAAAAAACGTCATAGTATTGTATGTCGAATTTTTTTATGAAAAAAAAGTCATAGTATAGTATGTCGAACATTTTTATGAAAAAACGTCATAGTATTGTATGTCGAATTTTTTTATGAAAAAAAAGTCATAGTATAGTATTTCGAAATTTTTTTTGAAAAAACGTCAGTGTTGTATTTCGAAATTTTTCATGAAAATAAAGTCATAGTATAGTATGTTGAAAATTTTCATAAAAAAACGTCATAGTATAGTATGTCGAAAATTTATCATGAAAATAAAGTCATAGTATAGTATGTCGAAAATGTTCATGTAAAAACATCACAGTATAGTATGTCGAACATTTTCTTGAAAAAAAGTCATAGTATAGTATGTCGAAAATTTTCATGAAAAAAAAATCATATTATAGTATGTCGGAAATTTCATGAAAAAAATCATAGTATAGTATGTCGAAAATTTTCATGAAAAAAAAGTCATAGTATAGTGTGTCGAATGTTTTATGAAAAAATAGTCATAGTATAGTATGTCGAAAATTTTCATGAAAAAAAAGTCATAATATAGTATGTCGAAAAATTTCATGAAAAAAAAGTCAGTGTTGTATGTCGAATTTGTTTATGAAAAAAAAGTCAGTATAGTATGTCGAAAATTTTTATGAAAAAACGTGTTGTATTTCGAAATTTTTTCATGAAAATAAAGTCATAGTATAGTATGTCGAAAATTTTCATGAAAATAAAGTCATAGTATAGTATGTCGAAAATGTTCATGTAAAAACTTCATAGTATAGTATGTCGAACATTTTCTTGAAAAAAAGTCATAGTATAGTATGTCGAAAATTTTCATGAAAATAAAGTCATAGTAGAGTATGTCGAACATTTTCTTGAAAAAAAGTCATAGTATAGTATGTCGAAATTTTCATGAAAAAAAAATCATAGTATAGTATGTCGGAAATTTCATGAAAAAAATCATAGTATAGTATGTCGAAAATTTTCATGAAAAAAAGTCATAGTATAGTGTGTCAAAAATGTTTATGAAAAAAAAGTCATAGTGTTGAATGTCGAATTTTTTTATGAAAAAAAAGTCATAGTATAGTATGTCGAAAAATTTCATGAAAAAAAAGTCATAGTGTTGTATGTCGAATTTTTTTATGAAAAAAAAGTCATGGTATAGTATGTCGAAATTTTTTATGAAAAAACGTGTGATGTATTTCGAAATTTTTCATGAATATAGTCATAGTATAGTATGTTGAAAATTTTCATGAAAAAACGTCATAGTATAGTATGTCGAAAATTTTCATGAAAATAAAGTCATAGTATAGTATGTTGAAAATGTTCATGTAAAAACGTCATAGTATAGTATGTCGAACATTTTCTTGAAAAAAAGTCATAGTATAGTATGTCGAAAATTTTCATGAAAAAAGTCATAGTATTGTATGTCGAAAATTTTCATGAAAAAAACGTCATAGTATTGTATGTCGAATTTTTTTATGAAAAAAAAGTCATAGTATAGTATGTCGAACATTTTTATGAAAAAACGTCATAGTATTGTATGTCGAATTTTTTTATGAAAAAAAAGTCATAGTATAGTATTTCGAAATTTTTTTTGAAAAAACGTCAGTGTTGTATTTCGAAATTTTTCATGAAAATAAAGTCATAGTATAGTATGTTGAAAATTTTCATAAAAAAACGTCATAGTATAGTATGTCGAAAATTTATCATGAAAATAAAGTCATAGTATAGTATGTCGAACATTTTCTTGAAAAAAAGTCATAGTATAGTATGTCGAAATTTTCATGAAAAAAAAATCATAGTATAGTATGTCGGAAATTTCATGAAAAAAATCATAGTATAGTATGTCGAAAATTTTCATGAAAAAAAGTCATAGTATAGTGTGTCAAAAATGTTTATGAAAAAAAAGTCATAGTGTTGAATGTCGAATTTTTTTATGAAAAAAAAGTCATAGTATAGTATGTCGAAAAATTTCATGAAAAAAAAGTCATAGTGTTGTATGTCGAATTTTTTTATGAAAAAAAAGTCATGGTATAGTATGTCGAAATTTTTTATGAAAAAACGTGTGATGTATTTCGAAATTTTTCATGAATATAGTCATAGTATAGTATGTTGAAAATTTTCATGAAAAAACGTCATAGTATAGTATGTCGAAAATTTTCATGAAAATAAAGTCATAGTATAGTATGTCGAAAATGTTCATGTAAAAACATCACAGTATAGTATGTCGAACATTTTCTTGAAAAAAAGTCATAGTATAGTATGTCGAAAATTTTCATGAAAAAAAAATCATATTATAGTATGTCGGAAATTTCATGAAAAAAATCATAGTATAGTATGTCGAAAATTTTCATGAAAAAAAAGTCATAGTATAGTGTGTCGAATGGTTTTATGAAAAAATAGTCATAGTATAGTATGTCGAAAATTTTCATGAAAAAAAAGTCATAATATAGTATGTCGAAAAATTTCATGAAAAAAAAGTCAGTGTTGTATGTCGAATTTGTTTATGAAAAAAAAGTCAGTATAGTATGTCGAAAATTTTTATGAAAAAACGTGTTGTATTTCGAAATTTTTTCATGAAAATAAAGTCATAGTATAGTATGTTGAAAATTTTCATGAAAATAAAGTCATAGTATAGTATGTCGAAAATGTTCATGTAAAAACGTCATAGTATAGTATGTCGAACATTTTCTTGAAAAAAAGTCATAGTATAGTATGTCGAAAATTTTCATGAAAATAAAGTCATAGTATAGTATGTCGAACATTTTCTTGAAAAAAAGTCATAGTATAGTATGTCGAAATTTTCATGAAAAAAAAATCATAGTATAGTATGTCGGAAATTTCATGAAAAAAATCATAGTATAGTATGTCGAAAATTTTCATGAAAAAAAGTCATAGTATAGTGTGTCGAAAATTTTCATGAAAAAAAAATCATATTATAGTATGTCGGAAATTTCATGAAAAAAATCATAGTATAGTATGTCGAAAATTTTCATGAAAAAAAGTCATAGTATAGTGTGTCGAATGGTTTTATGAAAAAATAGTCATAGTATAGTATGTCGAAAATTTTCATGAAAAAAAAGTCATAATATAGTATGTCGAAAAATTTCATGAAAAAAAAGTCAGTGTTGTATGTCGAATTTGTTTATGAAAAAAAAGTCAGTATAGTATGTCGAAAATTTTTATGAAAAAACGTGTTGTATTTCGAAATTTTTTCATGAAAATAAAGTCATAGTATAGTATGTTGAAAATTTTCATGAAAATAAAGTCATAGTATAGTATGTCGAAAATGTTCATGTAAAAACGTCATAGTATAGTATGTCGAACATTTTCTTGAAAAAAAGTCATAGTATAGTATGTCGAAAATTTTCATGAAAATAAAGTCATAGTATAGTATGTCGAACATTTTCTTGAAAAAAAGTCATAGTATAGTATGTCGAAATTTTCATGAAAAAAAAATAATAGTATAGTATGTCGGAAATTTCATGAAAAAAGTCATATTATAGTATGTCGAAAATTTTCATGAAAAAAAGTCATAGTATAGTGTGTCAAAAATGTTTATGAAAAAAAAGTCATAGTGTTGAATGTCGAATTTTTTTATGAAAAAAAAGTCATAGTATAGTATGTCGAAAAATTTCATGAAAAAAAAGTCATAGTGTTGTATGTCGAATTTTTTTATGAAAAAAAAGTCATGGTATAGTATGTCGAAATTTTTTATGAAAAAACGTGTGATGTATTTCGAAATTTTTCATGAATATAGTCATAGTATAGTATGTTGAAAATTTTCATGAAAAAACGTCATAGTATAGTATGTCGAAAATTTTCATGAAAATAAAGTCATAGTATAGTATGTTGAAAATGTTCATGTAAAAACGTCATAGTATAGTATGTCGAACATTTTCTTGAAAAAAAGTCATAGTATAGTATGTCGAAAATTTTCATGAAAAAAAAGTCATAGTATTGTATGTCGAAAATTTTCATGAAAAAAATGTCATAGTATTGTATGTCGAAAATTTTCATGAAAACAGGCATAGTATAGTCTGTCGATTAATTCTGTGGAAAAAAAACTCAGTTAAAAATTTGGTCAATTTTCAAAAAAGTCATAGTATAGTATGACTTTTTTCATGAAAATGTCGAAATTTTAAACTGAGTTTTTTTTCCACCAAATGAATCGACAGACTATACTATGCCTTTTTTCATTAAAATGTTCGACATTCTATACTATGACATTTTTTTATGAATATTTTCGACATGCTATAGTTTGACTTTTTTCATGAAAATATTCGTAAAAAAATGTCATAGTATAGAATGTCGAAAATTTTCATGAAAACAGGCATAGTATAGTCTGTCGATTAATTCTGTGGAAAAAAAACTCAGTTAAAAATTTGGTCAATTTTCAAAAAAGTCATAGTATAGTATGACTTTTTTCATGAAAATGTCGAAATTTTAAACTGAGTTTTTTTTCCACCAAATGAATCGACAGACTATACTATGCCTTTTTTCATTAAAATGTTCGACATTCTATACTGTGACATTTTTTTACGAATATTTTCGACATGCTATAGTTTGACTTTTTTCATGAAAATATTCGTAAAAAAATGTCATAGTATAGAATGTCGAAAATTTTCATGAAAACAGGCATAGTATAGTCTGTCGATTAATTCTGTGGAAAAAAAACTCAGTTAAAAATTTGGTCAATTTTCAAAAAAGTCATAGTATAGTATGACTTTTTTCATGAAAATGTCGAAATTTTAAACTGAGTTTTTTTCCACCAAATGAATCGACAGACTATACTATGCCTTTTTTCATTAAAATGTTCGACATTCTATACTGTGACATTTTTTTACGAATATTTTCGACATGCTATAGTTTGACTTTTTTCATGAAAATATTCGTAAAAAAATGTCATAGTATAGAATGTCGAAAATTTTCATGAAAACAGGCATAGTATAGTCTGTCGATTAATTTGGTGGAAAAAAAACTCAGTTAAAAATTTGGTCAATTTTCAAAAAAGTCATAGTATAGTATGACTTTTTTCATGAAAATGTCGAAATTTTAAACTGAGTTTTTTTTCCACCAAATGAATCGACAGACTATACTATGCCTTTTTTCATTAAAATGTTCGACATTCTATACTATGACATTTTTTTACGAATATTTTCGACATGCTATAGTTTGACTTTTTTCATGAAAATATTCGTAAAAAAATGTCATAGTATAGAATGTCGAAAATTTTCATGAAAACAGGCATAGTATAGTCTGTCGATTAATTCTGTGGAAAAAAAACTCAGTTAAAAATTTGGTCAATTTTCAAAAAAGTCATAGTATAGTATGACTTTTTTCATGAAAATGTCGAAATTTTAAACTGAGTTTTTTTTCCACCAAATGAATCGACAGACTATACTATGCCTTTTTTCATTAAAATGTTCGACATTCTATACTATGACATTTTTTTACGAATATTTTCGACATGCTATAGTTTGACTTTTTTCATGAAAATATTCGTAAAAAAATGTCATAGTATAGAATGTCGAAAATTTTCATGAAAACAGGCATAGTATAGTCTGTCGATTAATTCTGTGGAAAAAAAACTCAGTTAAAAATTTGGTCAATTTTCAAAAAAGTCATAGTATAGTATGACTTTTTTCATGAAAATGTCGAAATTTTAAACTGAGTTTTTTTTCCACCAAATGAATCGACAGACTATACTATGCCTTTTTTCATTAAAATGTTCGACATTCTATACTATGACATTTTTTTACGAATATTTTCGACATGCTATAGTTTGACTTTTTTCATGAAAATATTCGTAAAAAAATGTCATAGTATAGAATGTCGAAAATTTTCATGAAAACAGGCATAGTATAGTCTGTCGATTAATTCTGTGGAAAAAAAACTCAGTTAAAAATTTGGTCAATTTTCAAAAAAGTCATAGTATAGTATGACTTTTTTCATGAAAATGTCGAAATTTTAAACTGAGTTTTTTTTCCACCAAATGAATCGACAGACTATACTATGCCTTTTTTCATTAAAATTTTCGACATTCTATACTATGACATTTTTTTACGAATATTTTCGACATGCTATAGTTTGACTTTTTTCATGAAAATATTCGTAAAAAAATGTCATAGTATAGAATGTCGAAAATTTTCATGAAAACAGGCATAGTATAGTCTGTCGATTAATTCTGGTGGAAAAAAAACTCAGTTAAAAATTTGGTCAATTTTCAAAAAAGTCATAGTATAGTATGACTTTTTTCATGAAAATGTCGAAATTTTAAACTGAGTTTTTTTTCCACCAAATGAATCGACAGACTATACTATGCCTTTTTTCATTAAAATTTTCGACATTCTATACTATGACATTTTTTTACGAATATTTTCGACATGCTATAGTTTGACTTTTTTCATGAAAATATTCGTAAAAAAATGTCATAGTATAGAATGTCGAAAATTTTCATGAAAACAGGCATAGTATAGTCTGTCGATTAATTCTGTGGAAAAAAAACTCAGTTAAAAATTTGGTCAATTTTCAAAAAAGTCATAGTATAGTATGACTTTTTTCATGAAAATGTCGAAATTTTAAACTGAGTTTTTTTTCCACCAAATGAATCGACAGACTATACTATGCCTTTTTTCATTAAAATTTTCGACATTCTATACTATGACATTTTTTTACGAATATTTTCGACATGCTATAGTTTGACTTTTTTCATGAAAATATTCGTAAAAAAATGTCATAGTATAGAATGTCGAAAATTTTCATGAAAACAGGCATAGTATAGTCTGTCGATTAATTCTGTGGAAAAAAAACTCAGTTAAAAATTTGGTCAATTTTCAAAAAAGTCATAGTATAGTATGACTTTTTTCATGAAAATGTCGAAATTTTAAACTGAGTTTTTTTTCCACCAAATGAATCGACAGACTATACTATGCCTTTTTTCATTAAAATTTTCGACATTCTATACTATGACATTTTTTTACGAATATTTTCGACATGCTATAGTTTGACTTTTTTCATGAAAATATTCGTAAAAAAATGTCATAGTATAGAATGTCGAAAATTTTCATGAAAACAGGCATAGTATAGTCTGTCGATTAATTCTGTGGAAAAAAAACTCAGTTAAAAATTTGGTCAATTTTCAAAAAAGTCATAGTATAGTATGACTTTTTTCATGAAAATGTCGAAATTTTAAACTGAGTTTTTTTTCCACCAAATGAATCGACAGACTATACTATGCCTTTTTTCATTAAAATTTTCGACATTCTATACTATGACATTTTTTTACGAATATTTTCGACATGCTATAGTTTGACTTTTTTCATGAAAATATTCGTAAAAAAATGTCATAGTATAGAATGTCGAAAATTTTCATGAAAACAGGCATAGTATAGTCTGTCGATTAATTCTGTGGAAAAAAAACTCAGTTAAAAATTTGGTCAATTTTCAAAAAAGTCATAGTATAGTATGACTTTTTTCATGAAAATGTCGAAATTTTAAACTGAGTTTTTTTTCCACCAAATGAATCGACAGACTATACTATGCCTTTTTTCATTAAAATTTTCGACATTCTATACTATGACATTTTTTTACGAATATTTTCGACATGCTATAGTTTGACTTTTTTCATGAAAATATTCGTAAAAAAATGTCATAGTATAGAATGTCGAAAATTTTCATGAAAACAGGCATAGTATAGTCTGTCGATTAATTCTGTGGAAAAAAAACTCAGTTAAAAATTTGGTCAATTTTCAAAAAAGTCATAGTATAGTATGACTTTTTTCATGAAAATGTCGAAATTTTAAACTGAGTTTTTTTTCCACCAAATGAATCGACAGACTATACTATGCCTTTTTTCATTAAAATTTTCGACATTCTATACTATGACATTTTTTTACGAATATTTTCGACATGCTATAGTTTGACTTTTTTCATGAAAATATTCGTAAAAAAATGTCATAGTATAGAATGTCGAAAATTTTCATGAAAACAGGCATAGTATAGTCTGTCGATTAATTCTGTGGAAAAAAAACTCAGTTAAAAATTTGGTCAATTTTCAAAAAAGTCATAGTATAGTATGACTTTTTTCATGAAAATGTCGAAATTTTAAACTGAGTTTTTTTTCCACCAAATGAATCGACAGACTATACTATGCCTTTTTTCATTAAAATTTTCGACATTCTATACTATGACATTTTTTTACGAATATTTTCGACATGCTATAGTTTGACTTTTTTCATGAAAATATTCGTAAAAAAATGTCATAGTATAGAATGTCGAAAATTTTCATGAAAACAGGCATAGTATAGTCTGTCGATTAATTCTGTGGAAAAAAAACTCAGTTAAAAATTTGGTCAATTTTCAAAAAAGTCATAGTATAGTATGACTTTTTTCATGAAAATGTCGAAATTTTAAACTGAGTTTTTTTTCCACCAAATGAATCGACAGACTATACTATGCCTTTTTTCATTAAAATTTTCGACATTCTATACTATGACATTTTTTTACGAATATTTTCGACATGCTATAGTTTGACTTTTTTCATGAAAATATTCGTAAAAAAATGTCATAGTATAGAATGTCGAAAATTTTCATGAAAACAGGCATAGTATAGTCTGTCGATTAATTCTGTGGAAAAAAAACTCAGTTAAAAATTTGGTCAATTTTCAAAAAAGTCATAGTATAGTATGACTTTTTTCATGAAAATGTCGAAATTTTAAACTGAGTTTTTTTTCCACCAAATGAATCGACAGACTATACTATGCCTTTTTTCATTAAAATTTTCGACATTCTATACTATGACATTTTTTTACGAATATTTTCGACATGCTATAGTTTGACTTTTTTCATGAAAATATTCGTAAAAAAATGTCATAGTATAGAATGTCGAAAATTTTCATGAAAACAGGCATAGTATAGTCTGTCGATTAATTCTGTGGAAAAAAAACTCAGTTAAAAATTTGGTCAATTTTCAAAAAAGTCATAGTATAGTATGACTTTTTTCATGAAAATGTCGAAATTTTAAACTGAGTTTTTTTTCCACCAAATGAATCGACAGACAATACTATGCCTTTTTTCATTAAAATTTTAGACATTCTATACTATGACATTTTTTTACGAATATTTTCGACATGCTATAGTTTGACTTTTTTCATGAAAATATTCGTAAAAAAATGTCATAGTATAGAATGTCGAAAATTTTCATGAAAACAGGCATAGTATAGTCTGTCGATTAATTTGGTGGAAAAAAAACTCAGTTAAAAATTTGGTCAATTTTCAAAAAAGTCATAGTATAGTATGACTTTTTTCATGAAAATGTCGAAATTTTAAACTGAGTTTTTTTTCCACCAAATGAATCGACAGACTATACTATGCCTTTTTTCATTAAAATTTTCGACATTCTATACTATGACATTTTTTTACGAATATTTTCGACATGCTATAGTTTGACTTTTTTCATGAAAATATTCGTAAAAAAATGTCATAGTATAGAATGTCGAAAATTTTCATGAAAACAGGCATAGTATAGTCTGTCGATTAATTCTGTGGAAAAAAAACTCAGTTAAAAATTTGGTCAATTTTCAAAAAAGTCATAGTATAGTATGACTTTTTTCATGAAAATGTCGAAATTTTAAACTGAGTTTTTTTTCCACCAAATGAATCGACAGACTATACTATGCCTTTTTTCATTAAAATTTTCGACATTCTATACTATGACATTTTTTTACGAATATTTTCGACATGCTATAGTTTGACTTTTTTCATGAAAATATTCGTAAAAAAATGTCATAGTATAGAATGTCGAAAATTTTCATGAAAACAGGCATAGTATAGTCTGTCGATTAATTCTGTGGAAAAAAAACTCAGTTAAAAATTTGGTCAATTTTCAAAAAAGTCATAGTATAGTATGACTTTTTTCATGAAAATGTCGAAATTTTAAACTGAGTTTTTTTTCCACCAAATGAATCGACAGACTATACTATGCCTTTTTTCATTAAAATTTTCGACATTCTATACTATGACATTTTTTTACGAATATTTTCGACATGCTATAGTTTGACTTTTTTCATGAAAATATTCGTAAAAAAATGTCATAGTATAGAATGTCGAAAATTTTCATGAAAACAGGCATAGTATAGTCTGTCGATTAATTCTGTGGAAAAAAAACTCAGTTAAAAATTTGGTCAATTTTCAAAAAAGTCATAGTATAGTATGACTTTTTTCATGAAAATGTCGAAATTTTAAACTGAGTTTTTTTTCCACCAAATGAATCGACAGACTATACTATGCCTTTTTTCATTAAAATTTTCGACATTCTATACTATGACATTTTTTTACGAATATTTTCGACATGCTATAGTATGACTTTTTTCATGAAAATATTCGTAAAAAAATGTCATAGTATAGAATGTCGAAAATTTTCATGAAAACAGGCATAGTATAGTCTGTCGATTAATTCTGTGGAAAAAAAACTCAGTTAAAAATTTGGTCAATTTTCAAAAAAGTCATAGTATAGTATGACTTTTTTCATGAAAATGTCGAAATTTTAAACTGAGTTTTTTTTCCACCAAATGAATCGACAGACTATACTATGCCTTTTTTCATTAAAATGTTCGACATTCTATACTATGACATTTTTTTACGAATATTTTCGACATGCTATAGTTTGACTTTTTTCATGAAAATATTCGTAAAAAAATGTCATAGTATAGAATGTCGAAAATTTTCATGAAAACAGGCATAGTATAGTCTGTCGATTAATTCTGTGGAAAAAAAACTCAGTTAAAAATTTGGTCAATTTTCAAAAAAGTCATAGTATAGTATGACTTTTTTCATGAAAATGTCGAAATTTTAAACTGAGTTTTTTTTCCACCAAATGAATCGACAGACTATACTATGCCTTTTTTCATTAAAATTTTCGACATTCTATACTATGACATTTTTTTACGAATATTTTCGACATGCTATAGTTTGACTTTTTTCATGAAAATATTCGTAAAAAAATGTCATAGTATAGAATGTCGAAAATTTTCATGAAAACAGTCATAGTATAGTCTGTCGATTAATTCTGTGGAAAAAAAACTCAGTTAAAAATTTGGTCAATTTTCAAAAAAGTCATAGTATAGTATGACTTTTTTCATGAAAATGTCGAAATTTTAAACTGAGTTTTTTTTCCACCAAATGAATCGACAGACTATACTATGCCTTTTTTCATTAAAATTTTCGACATTCTATACTATGACATTTTTTTACGAATATTTTCGACATGCTATAGTTTGACTTTTTTCATGAAAATATTCGTAAAAAAATGTCATAGTATAGAATGTCGAAAATTTTCATGAAAACAGGCATAGTATAGTCTGTCGATTAATTCTGTGGAAAAAAAACTCAGTTAAAAATTTGGTCAATTTTCAAAAAAGTCATAGTATAGTATGACTTTTTTCATGAAAATGTCGAAATTTTAAACTGAGTTTTTTTTCCACCAAATGAATCGACAGACTATACTATGCCTTTTTTCATTAAAATTTTCGACATTCTATACTATGACATTTTTTTACGAATATTTTCGACATGCTATAGTTTGACTTTTTTCATGAAAATATTCGTAAAAAAATGTCATAGTATAGAATGTCGAAAATTTTCATGAAAACAGGCATAGTATAGTCTGTCGATTAATTCTGTGGAAAAAAAACTCAGTTAAAAATTTGGTCAATTTTCAAAAAAGTCATAGTATAGTATGACTTTTTTCATGAAAATGTCGAAATTTTAAACTGAGTTTTTTTTCCACCAAATGAATCGACAGACTATACTATGCCTTTTTTCATTAAAATTTTCGACATTCTATACTATGACATTTTTTTACGAATATTTTCGACATGCTATAGTTTGACTTTTTTCATGAAAATATTCGTAAAAAAATGTCATAGTATAGAATGTCGAAAATTTTCATGAAAACAGGCATAGTATAGTCTGTCGATTAATTCTGTGGAAAAAAAACTCAGTTAAAAATTTGGTCAATTTTCAAAAAAGTCATAGTATAGTATGACTTTTTTCATGAAAATGTCGAAATTTTAAACTGAGTTTTTTTTCCACCAAATGAATCGACAGACTATACTATGCCTTTTTTCATTAAAATTTTCGACATTCTATACTATGACATTTTTTTACGAATATTTTCGACATGCTATAGTTTGACTTTTTTCATGAAAATATTCGTAAAAAAATGTCATAGTATAGAATGTCGAAAATTTTCATGAAAACAGGCATAGTATAGTCTGTCGATTAATTCTGTGGAAAAAAAACTCAGTTAAAAATTTGGTCAATTTTCAAAAAAGTCATAGTATAGCATGACTTTTTTCATGAAAATGTCGAAATTTTAAACTGAGTTTTTTTTCCACCAAATGAATCGACAGACTATACTATGCCTTTTTTCATTAAAATTTTCGACATTCTATACTATGACATTTTTTTACGAATATTTTCGACATGCTATAGTTTGACTTTTTTCATGAAAATATTCGTAAAAAAATGTCATAGTATAGAATGTCGAAAATTTTCATGAAAACAGGCATAGTATAGTCTGTCGATTAATTTGGTGGAAAAAAAACTCAGTTAAAAATTTGGTCAATTTTCAAAAAAGTCATACTATAGTATGACTTTTTTCATGAAAATGTCGAAATTTTAAACTGAGTTTTTTTTCCACCAAATGAATCGACAGACTATACTATGCCTTTTTTCATTAAAATTTTCGACATTCTATACTGTGACATTTTTTTACGAATATTTTCGACATGCTATAGTTTGACTTTTTTCATGAAAATATTCGTAAAAAAATGTCATAGTATAGAATGTCGAAAATTTTCATGAAAACAGGCATAGTATAGTCTGTCGATTAATTTGGTGGAAAAAAAACTCAGTTAAAAATTTGGTCAATTTTCAAAAAGTCATAGTATAGAAGTATGACTTTTTTCATGAAAATGTCGAAATTTTAAACTGAGTTTTTTTTCCACCAAATGAATCGACAGACTATACTATGCCTTTTTTCATTAAAATTTTCGACATTCTATACTATGACATTTTTTTACGAATATTTTCGACATGCTATAGTTTGACTTTTTTCATGAAAATATTCGTAAAAAAATGTCATAGTATAGAATGTCGAAAATTTTCATGAAAACAGGCATAGTATAGTCTGTCGATTAATTCTGTGGAAAAAAAACTCAGTTAAAAATTTGGTCAATTTTCAAAAAAGTCATAGTATAGTATGACTTTTTTCATGAAAATGTCGAAATTTTAAACTGAGTTTTTTTTCCACCAAATGAATCGACAGACTATACTATGCCTTTTTTCATTAAAATTTTCGACATTCTATACTATGACATTTTTTTACGAATATTTTCGACATGCTATAGTTTGACTTTTTTCATGAAAATATTCGTAAAAAAATGTCATAGTATAGAATGTCGAAAATTTTCATGAAAACAGGCATAGTATAGTCTGTCGATTAATTCTGTGGAAAAAAAACTCAGTTAAAAATTTGGTCAATTTTCAAAAAAGTCATAGTATAGTATGACTTTTTTCATGAAAATGTCGAAATTTTAAACTGAGTTTTTTTTCCACCAAATGAATCGACAGACTATACTATGCCTTTTTTCATTAAAATTTTCGACATTCTATACTATGACATTTTTTTACGAATATTTTCGACATGCTATAGTTTGACTTTTTTCATGAAAATATTCGTAAAAAAATGTCATAGTATAGAATGTCGAAAATTTTCATGAAAACAGGCATAGTATAGTCTGTCGATTAATTCTGTGGAAAAAAAACTCAGTTAAAAATTTGGTCAATTTTCAAAAAAGTCATAGTATAGTATGACTTTTTTCATGAAAATGTCGAAATTTTAAACTGAGTTTTTTTTCCACCAAATGAATCGACAGACTATACTATGCCTTTTTTCATTAAAATTTTCGACATTCTATACTATGACATTTTTTTACGAATATTTTCGACATGCTATAGTTTGACTTTTTTCATGAAAATATTCGTAAAAAAATGTCATAGTATAGAATGTCGAAAATTTTCATGAAAACAGGCATAGTATAGTCTGTCGATTAATTCTGTGGAAAAAAAACTCAGTTAAAAATTTGGTCAATTTTCAAAAAAGTCATAGTATAGTATGACTTTTTTCATGAAAATGTCGAAATTTTAAACTGAGTTTTTTTTCCACCAAATCAATCGACAGACTATACTATGCCTTTTTTCATTAAAATTTTCGACATTCTATACTATGACATTTTTTTACGAATATTTTCGACATGCTATAGTTTGACTTTTTTCATGAAAATATTCGTAAAAAAATGTCATAGTATAGAATGTCGAAAATTTTCATGAAAACAGGCATAGTATAGTCTGTCGATTAATTCTGTGGAAAAAAAACTCAGTTAAAAATTTGGTCAATTTTCAAAAAAGTCATAGTATAGTATGACTTTTTTCATGAAAATGTCGAAATTTTAAACTGAGTTTTTTTTCCACCAAATGAATCGACAGACAATACTATGCCTTTTTTCATTAAAATTTTCGACATTCTATACTATGACATTTTTTTACGAATATTTTCGACATGCTATAGTTTGACTTTTTTCATGAAAATATTCGTAAAAAAATGTCATAGTATAGAATGTCGAAAATTTTCATGAAAACAGGCATAGTATAGTCTGTCGATTAATTCTGTGGAAAAAAAACTCAGTTAAAAATTTGGTCAATTTTCAAAAAAGTCATAGTATAGTATGACTTTTTTCATGAAAATGTCGAAATTTTAAACTGAGTTTTTTTTCCACCAAATGAATCGACAGACTATACTATGCCTTTTTTCATTAAAATTTTCGACATTCTATACTATGACATTTTTTTACGAATATTTTCGACATGCTATAGTTTGACTTTTTTCATGAAAATATTCGTAAAAAAATGTCATAGTATAGAATGTCGAAAATTTTCATGAAAACAGGCATAGTATAGTCTGTCGATTAATTTGGTGGAAAAAAAACTCAGTTAAAAATTTGGTCAATTTTCAAAAAAGTCATAGTATAGTATGACTTTTTTCATGAAAATGTCGAAATTTTAAACTGAGTTTTTTTTCCACCAAATGAATCGACAGACTATACTATGCCTTTTTTCATTAAAATTTTCGACATTCTATACTATGACATTTTTTTACGAATATTTTCGACATGCTATAGTTTGACTTTTTTCATGAAAATATTCGTAAAAAAATGTCATAGTATAGAATGTCGAAAATTTTCATGAAAACAGGCATAGTATAGTCTGTCGATTAATTCTGTGGAAAAAAAACTCAGTTAAAAATTTGGTCAATTTTCAAAAAAGTCATAGTATAGTATGACTTTTTTCATGAAAATGTCGAAATTTTAAACTGAGTTTTTTTTCCACCAAATGAATCGACAGACTATACTATGCCTTTTTTCATTAAAATTTTCGACATTCTATACTGTGACATTTTTTTACGAATATTTTCGACATGCTATAGTTTGACTTTTTTCATGAAAATATTCGTAAAAAAATGTCATAGTATAGAATGTCGAAAATTTTCATGAAAACAGGCATAGTATAGTCTGTCGATTAATTCTGTGGAAAAAAAACTCAGTTAAAAATTTGGTCAATTTTCAAAAAAGTCATAGTATAGTATGACTTTTTTCATGAAAATGTCGAAATTTTAAACTGAGTTTTTTTTCCACCAAATGAATCGACAGACAATACTATGCCTTTTTTCATTAAAATTTTCGACATTCTATACTATGACATTTTTTTACGAATATTTTCGACATGCTATAGTTTGACTTTTTTCATGAAAATATTCGTAAAAAAATGTCATAGTATAGAATGTCGAAAATTTTCATGAAAACAGGCATAGTATAGTCTGTCGATTAATTCTGTGGAAAAAAAACTCAGTTAAAAATTTGGTCAATTTTCAAAAAAGTCATAGTATAGTATGACTTTTTTCATGAAAATGTCGAAATTTTAAACTGAGTTTTTTTTCCACCAAATGAATCGACAGACTATACTATGCCTTTTTTCATTAAAATTTTCGACATTCTATACTATGACATTTTTTTACGAATATTTTCGACATGCTATAGTTTGACTTTTTTCATGAAAATATTCGTAAAAAAATGTCATAGTATAGAATGTCGAAAATTTTCTGAAAACAGGCATAGTATAGTCTGTCGATTAATTCTGCGGAAAAAAAAACTCAGTTAAAAATTTGGTCAATTTTCAAAAAAGTCATAGTATAGTATGACTTTTTTCATGAAAATGTCGAAATTTTAAACTGAGTTTTTTTCCACCAAATAATCGACAGACAATACTATGCCTTTTTTCATTAAAATTTCGACATACTATACTATGACATTTTTTACGAATATTTCGACATGCTATAGTTTGACTTTTTTCATGAAAATATTCGTAAAAAAATGTCATAGTATAGAATGTCGAAAATTTTCATGAAAACAGGCATAGTATAGTCCTGTCGATTAATTCTGCGGAAAAAAAACTCAGTTAAAAATTTGGTCAATTTTCAAAAAAGTCATAGTATAGTATGACTTTTTTCATGAAAATGTCGAAATTTTAAACTGAGTTTTTTTTCCACCAAATGAATCGACAGACAATACTATGCCTTTTTCATGAAAATTTTCGACATTCTATACTATGACATTTTTTTACGAATATTTTTCGACATGCTATAGTATGACTTTTTTCATGAAAATTATTCGTAAAAAAATGTCATAGTATAGAATGTCGAAAATTTTAATGAAAAAAGGCATAGTATAGTAGTCTGTCGATTATTCTGTGGAAAAAAAACTCAGTTTAAATTTTCGTCAATTTTCAAAAAAGTCATAGTATAGTATGACTTTTTCATGAAAATGTCGAAATTTTAAACTGAGTTTTTTTTCCACCAAATGAATCGACAGACTATACTATGCCTTTTTTCATTAAAATTTTCGACATTCTATACTATGACATTTTTTTACGAATATTTTCGACATGCTATAGTTTGACTTTTTTCATGAAAATATTCGTAAAAAAATGTCATAGTATAGAATGTCGAAAATTTTCATGAAAAAAGCATAGTATAGTCTGTCGATTAATTCTGTGGAAAAAAAAACTCAGTTAAAAATTTGGTCAATTTTCAAAAAAGGTCATAGTATAGTATGACTTTTTTCATGAAAATGTCGAAATTTTAAACTGAGTTTTTTTTCCACCAAATTAATCGACAGACTATACTATACCTGTTTTCATTAACATTTTCGACATTCTATACTATGACATTTTTTTACGAATATTTTCGACATGCTATAGTTTGACTTTTTTCATGAAAATATTCGTAAAAAAATGTCATAGTATAGAATGTCGAAAATGTTCATGAAAACAGGCATAGTATAGTCTGTCGATTAATTCTGTGGAAAAAAAACTCAGTTAAAAATTTGGTCAATTTTCAAAAAAGTCATAGTATAGTATGACTTTTTTCATGAAAATGTCGAAATTTTAAAATGAGTTTTTTTCCACCAAATGAATCGACAGACTATACTATGCCTTTTTTCATTAAAATTTTCGACATTCTATACTGTGACATTTTTTTACGAATATTTTCGACATGCTATAGTTTGACTTTTTCATGAAAATATTCGTAAAAAAATGTCATAGTATAGAATGTCGAAAATTTTCATGAAAACAGGCATAGTATAGTCTGTCGATTAATTCTGTGGAAAAAAAACTCAGTTAAAAATTTGGTCAATTTTCAAAAAAGTCATAGTATAGTATGACTTTTTTCATGAAAATGTCGAAATTTTAAACTGAGTTTTTTTTCCACCAAATGAATCGACAGACTATACTATGCCTTTTTTCATTAAAATTTTCGACATTCTATACTGTGACATTTTTTTACGAATATTTTCGACATGCTATAGTTTGACTTTTTTCATGAAAATATTCGTAAAAAAATGTCATAGTATAGAATGTCGAAAATGTTCATGAAAACAGGCATAGTATAGTCTGTCGATTAATTCTGTGGAAAAAAAACTCAGTTAAATATTTGGTCAATTTTCAAAAAGGTCATAGTATAGTATGACTTTTTTCATGAAAATGTCGAAATTTTAAACTGAGTTTTTTTTCCACCAAATGAATCGACAGACTATACTATGCCTGTTTTCATGAAAATTTTCGACATTCTATACTGTGACATTTTTTTACGAATATTTTCGACATGCTATAGTTTGACTTTTTTCATGAAAATATTCGTAAAAAAATGTCATAGTATAGAATGTCGAAAATGTTCATGAAAACAGGCATAGTATAGTCTGTCGATTAATTCTGTGGAAAAAAAACTCAGTTAAAAATTTGGTCAATTTTCAAAAAAGTCATAGTATAGTATGACTTTTTTCATGAAAATGTCGAAATTTTAAACTGAGTCTTTTTTCCACCAAATGAATCGACAGACTATACTATACCTTTTTTCATTAAAATTTTCGACATTCTATACTGTGACATTTTTTTATGAATATTTTCGACATGCTATAGTATGACTTTTTTCATGAAAATTTTCGAAAATATTCGTAAAAAAAATGTCATAGTATAGAATGTTGAAAATTTTCATGAAAACAGGCATAGTATAGTCTGTCGATTAATTTGGTGGAAAAAAAACTCAGTTTAAATTTTCATCAATTTTCATGAAAAGTCATACTATACTATGACTTTTTTCATGAAAATGTCGAAATTTTAAACTGAGTTTTTTTTCCACCAAATTAATCAACAGACTATACTATGCCTTTTTTCATTAAAATTTTCGACATTCAATACTATGACATTTTTTTACGAATATTTTCGACATGCTATAGTATGACTTTTTTCATGAAAATTTTCGAAAATATTCGTAAAAAAATGTCATAGTATAGAATGTCGAAAATTTTCATGAAAACAGGCATAGTAAAGTCTGTCGATTAATTTGGTGGAAAAAAAAACTCAGTTTAAATTTTCGTCAATTTTCATGAAAAGTCATACTATACTATGACTTTTTTCATGAAAATGTCGAAATTTTAAACTGAGTTTTTTTTCCACCAAATTAATCGACAGACTATACTATGCCTTTTTTCATTAAAATTTTCGACATTCTATACTATGCTATTTTTTTACGAATATTTTCGACATGCTATAGTATGACTTTTTTCATGAAAATTTTCGAAAATATTCGTAAAAAAATGTCATAGTATAGAATGTCGAAAGTTTTCATGAAAAAAAAGGCATGGTGTAGTATGTCGAAAATTTCATGAAAAAAATGTCAGTATAGTATGTCGAAAATTTTCATGAAAAAAAAGTCACAGTATAGAATGTCGAAAAATTTCATGAAAAAAGGCATAGTATAGTCTGTCGATTAATTTGGTGGAAAAAAAACTCAGTTTAAAATTTCGAAAATTTTCATGAAAAGTCATACTATAGCATTACTTTTTCATGAAAATTGACGAAATTTTAAACTGAGTTTTTTTCATGTTTTTTTCATATGAAAAAATGTCATAGTATAGTATGTCGAACATTTTTATGAAAAAACGTCATAGTATAGTATGTCGAAAGTTTTCTTGAAAAAAATGTCATATTATAGTATGTCGAACATTTTTATGAAAAAACGTCATAGTATTGTATGTCGAAAAATTTTCATGAAAAAAAAAATCATAGTATAGTATGTCGAAAATTTCATGAAAAAAATCATAGTATGGTATGTCGAAAATTTTCATGAAAAAAAAGTCACAGTATAGTATGTCGAAAAATTTCATGAAAAAAAAGTCACAGTATAGTATGTCAAATTTTCATTAAAAATTTCATAGTATAGTATGTCGAAAATTTTCATGAAAAAAAATTCATAGTATAGTATGTCGAAAAATGTCATGAAAAAAAAGTCAGTGTAGTATGTCGAAAATTTTTATGAAAAAACGTCATAGTATTGTATTTCGAAATGTTTCATGAAAATAAAGTCATAGTATAGTATGTCGAAAATTTTTCATGAAAATAAAGTCATAGTATAGAATGTCGAACATTTTCATGAAAAAACGTCATAGTATAGTATGTCGAACATTTTCTTGAAAAAAAGTCATAGTATAGTATGTCGAAATTTTTTATGAAAAAACGTCATGGGAATAGTATGTCGAAAATTTTCTTGAAAAAAAAGTCATAGTATAGTATGTCGAAAATTTTTATGAAAAAACGTCATAGTATAGTATGTCGAAAAATTTCATGAAAAAAAGTCATAGTGTAGTATGTCGAAAATTTTCATGGAAAAAACGTGATAGTATTGTATGTCGAATTTTTTTATGAAAAAACTTTACTATGACGTTTTCTCATGAAATTTTCGACATACTATACTATAACTTTTTTTTCATGAAATTTTCGACATACTATACTATGACTTATTTTCATGAAAATGTTCATCATACTATACTATGGCTTTTTTTTCATGAAAATTTTCGACCTACTATACTATAACTTTTTTTTCATGAAAAATTTCGACATACAATACTTTGACTTTTTTTCATGAAAATTTTCGATATACTATACTATGATTTTTTTCATGAAAATTTTCGACATACTATACTGTGACTTTTTTTTCATGAAAATTTTCGACATACTATACTATGACGTTTTTACATGAAATTTTCGACATACTATACTATGACGTTTTCTCATGAAATTTTCGACAAACTATACTATAACTTTTTTTTCATGAAATGTTTGACATACTGTACTACGACTTATTTTCATGAAAATGTTCATCATACTATACTATGGCTTTTTTTTCATGAAATTTTTCGAAACACTATTCTATGACTTTCCATAAAAAATATCGACATACAATACTATGACCTTTTTTCATGAACATTTTCGACATACTATACTATAACTTTTTTTTCATAAAAAATATCGACATACAATACTATGAAGTTTTTTCATGAAATTTTTCAACATACTATACTATGAAGTTTTTTTCATGAAAATTTTCGACATACTATACTATGACGTTTTTTCATGAAATTTTCGACATACTTCACTATGACGTTTTCTCATGAAATTTTCGACATACTATACTAGAACTTTTTTTTCATGAAAATTTTCGACATACTATACTATGACTTTTTTCATGAAAATGTTTGACATAGTATACTCAGACTTTATTTTCATGAAAAATTTGGACATACTATACTATGACGTTTTTTCATGAACATTTTCAACATACTATACTATGATCTTTTTCCATGAAATTTTTCAACATACTATACTATGACTTTTTTTCATGAAAATGTTCGACATACTATACTATGACTTTTTATGAAAATTTTCGACATACTTTACTATGAAGTTTTTTCATGGAAATTTTCGACATACTGTACTATGACTTTTTTTCACGAAAATCTTCGACCTACTATACTATGACTTTTTATGAAAATTTTCGACATACTATACTATGACTTTTTTTCCATGAAAATTTTCGACATGCTATACTATGACTTTTTTTTTGCCTGTTGGGCTTCAGTTTGCCATGATATGATTTGAGCATATTTTTTATGCTAAATGTAGTACCTGTGAGGGTTTCTGGACAATATTTGTCATTGTTTTATGTTGTTAATTGATTTCCAATAATAAATATATGCAAACCTTTGCATAAAGCAGCATATTTGCCCTCTCCCATGTTGATAAGAGTATTAAATACTTGACAAATCTCCCTTTAAGGTACATTTTGAACAGATAAAAAAATGATAATTTGCGATTAAATATTTTAATCGATTGAAAACCTTAGACACTACACATGTTGGAGCAAAAAATGAATCACATTATCAACTAAATCCTATCAACTCTTAAAAAAAGCACATCCTTGTCTCAGGCCATAAATATAAAATAAGTCTCCAGCATGTTGTTTGGAGTTAGTCCAACTAAGTTCAGATGTTTGCTTTTCTTATAAAAATTATTCATTTTGCATGTTTTAATAATTATAATAATAATAATAATAATAATAATAATAATTATCATAAAATCGATTTACAGTCATTTTATGTTGATAAGGATCTGCATGTAGAGAAGCTGTTTTTTCTTTACATGAAGGACATTTTCTGCATTTGGAAAGCTGATAAATCCTCCTCAGAAATACAAAGTTTTAATGTTAAACATCAACACATTACTGTACATGCCAAAAGGGGGAATAAAGCGTACCCAGCTGTAAAACCTATACCATGTATCATACTAAAGATGAGCTGCCTGTGTCCTGATTATGATTAAACTGAGTGAATAGTTAAACACCCTGTGTGTTAGCATTTACCTTCTGGTGTCTGTGCATGTCCTGACCTATACGCTGCACATACAGAATGGACACATATGATTGTTTCATTGAATATACTGAACTCGTGTGACTGCACAGGTACAGTATGAGAGTCTAAAGGCCTGGATCATTAGCTGATGGGGCACTTGGAGTTATTTGTACCAGTAGCTGTGCATGAAGGGAATGTTATTCTAAAGCCTGACTGTGGAATGCACTATTCAAACACTATAGACCTACCCACACACTGTACTATGTTCCCTTCACATACTGATTGAAAACATCAGGGTGGCACCTCACTAGTATAAAATGATGTTTGCTCAAAATGTGTCTGTACAGTATATGAAAATATCACGCATGGCTGGGAGCGTTTATCTACCGGTGTATCTAAAATCATGCATGGGCATACATATTCATGCACCATAACATAACTGGTCAAAGACAGATCTGCACAGTCCGGTGCACCCTCCAAGCGTCAGTCTCTGAACGCTGCAACATAACTGGGAGGTTTGTGGTCGTGATAGCCTCCTTTCAAGAGAATTTTTAGATTTTTTTTAAAAATTGTTTACTGAAAACTTGAGATGTTTCTACTCCCGTGGAGGTCAGCACAGGAACAGGTGTGGTGTGAGGAGATACAGTCAAGAACTTCTCCAGATAACAGAGAGGCTATTATTCAGAGCCACCGGTAAAGCTACAAATCCTCTTTACCTGAGAAGGAAAGAAAAACAGAATTACATTAAAAGAACATAAAATACATTAAAACAAATCTGGTTTGAATCTGGTTTCATTTTAGAAATAGATCGCCTAGTTTGACAGCTTGGTCCAAGTTTCGTGGGCCGGATACGTCACGCTGGACGGGCTCATTTGCTTAAAGGACTGATCTCCGACATTCATTCATTTTGAAAGAGTAACGGTCAATGAGGAAACTCCAACACTCAGCCGACCAATCGTGTCACTCAGTGACAGACTTTAGGGTTTTGGCTGGACCCCTCTGCGGTCCAGCCAAAAAGAAATAAAGAGAAGTTAAGTGACAAGATTGACGCACAAAATAGTTTTCTGATCCAATAATGCTCTGGTTAAGGTTTGGTTTGGTTAACGCAAAAACAAATTAGCAAAAGTGGCTTTGAGTTAGGGGAAGATCACAGTTTGGGTTGACATAATGACTTCGGTAAGGTTGGGTAACGATGGTGGTCATGGTTGAAAAGTCTCATTCTTATTTTTGTGGTTTTATTTTTCCAACATCTTAATTTCTGAGTCTTGAGGAAGCAGTTACATCACTAGAAAGGACTCCAGCAGGGAAAGCGACACAAGTTGTAGACAAACTATCTAATAACATCATCTTAACCACTTAATTGGAAGAGGAAATGTAAGCTAATAAAGTAATTACCTGTAGCCTAACTCTTATTAGATTTTGCAAAAGTTACAGTGCTTCCTTCCTGGTGTTGACCTGCCATACAGTTATTCATCACAATAGATCAGCATTGTCAAATGGGAAATGTTAAGAAGCATAAAATTATCGTATTTTGCCATAAATCATAACCATGAGAGCAAATAGGCGTAAATGTGTAATTTTACAAAACACGTATTTAAACAACTTTTCAACACGCCTACAAATCCCACATTGTTCTCTAGCCTACTATTATAAAATTAAATTACAAGACAGCACGGTATTCTGCATGAATAAGCTATTAAATAAATAATTTAAAATATAAAAATATAAAGAAAAATAATATCAAAATATCAAAAAATAAATATAAAAATAAATAAAATAAAAAATAATTAAATAAATAGCTGAGCTTACTGGTGCATTCAAAGCTATCTCTCGTGCAAACTCTCTTCAAATCGAGCAGCCTTGCTCGTGAGACACGTTCACCAACATCATATCCTACACCAAGCATGACTGGCTGGAAAGAGGTAACGTGAGAAGAGATGCGTAAACACAGAATAAAAATAAATTAATTGAAATGAGGCAGCGCAGACTAAAACCAACTACAAATTGTGAGTATCACAAAACAGTCAAATTATCGTACATTATGGCATTTTTGGCATTTATTAATCGTACATCATACAGAGGGCAAAATTATCATACAAATATGATAATTATCGTATATCTGGCAACGCTGCAATAGATACTTAAAAAGGGCATTTTGGGTGCATCCATTTAAGGTTTCACCTCCAAAGAAATGGTTTACATAACAAAAGTTAACTGTTTTCAACCTTCATTTGCCTTTTTGAACTCCTTTTTTAGTGATTTTGCCAAATTCAGTTAATATCATAAATAATAGGAATGATTTGAAAAGTACAAAATAAGACCCAGGTTTGAAAAAATCTGATATTTCCCTTATTTTTGAAAAGCAGATTGCCTCTCATAAGCACTCCTCTTCACAATGAGAAAACTACAGATTACTTTTTACGACGTAAATATCGGCCAAGTTGAGGAGTTTTTCTGAAGTTAGTTCTAACACGGGGAATGTTCTTTGTATTAATTTATTTGAAATATATTAGAGGAAGTCTTCGATAGGTTGATTATGAAGTTGGTAACTTGTCATCTTGACAGCTTGAAACTCACTTTAAAGTAAAAAAAAAAATCTATATTCTTATCCTCTTGCCTTCAGCCTCAAGCCAAAGAAAAGAGTTTGCATGCATGTGTGGGAGTTAGTGAACTTTACCAGCATGTTGACTGACAGTGAGGATTATCATTCTGGATGTCTAACTTCTTCAATATGAAGGTTTCTTATCTTTTTTTACAGTCACAACCCAAGCTCTGCCTATAAATTCTCTGGAAGAAAGCCAGACGCTGCTTCCAACACATGGCTCACTCCTCAGGTCGAGGGCTCTTCTGCCTCTCACAGTAAACTTACAGCGTGTTTGACATACTGCTTTTAACTGTGAGCTTGGTATTTCTCTCACACTTACTTTATTTTAGGGAGACCTTGTCCTCTGACCCACAGCCCTCTCTGTTCAGGGAGGTTTTCTCTCAGCTTGGTTGACCATGACCCACGCTGCAGTTTTTCTACCCCCTTTCCCACTCAACAAAAACCACAGCACAGACAGACAGAGACTGTGAGATGACTCATCCATCCTTATTGGCTTGGAGCTAAGGCCAGCACAGAAGTAGAGCACTTTGGCCAGGAAGGGCTGTGCAATATGATATAGGCCTAGTGTTGTATGGTAGCCTATATATCATGATATGTCTATTGGTACAAAGCAGAGGTTGAGAGAGGGGTGGGTACAGAGATAGAGATGCAATGCAAAGATACTGCCTGAGCTGAAAGGGTGCATACAAACAGTTGGTTATTGTAGTTTGGTTTGGTAATTTTGTCACTTATCAATATGGTCTGCAGCTGCAGCAAGCAGCAGTATCATAGCAGCATGGACAGTGTTGCCAGATTGGACTGACAAAAAGTAGTCCAATCAGAGCCTAGAACCCACCCAATCATCATAGAAGTAGCCAGATTTTTAAGGTTCACACAGGAAAGTTTTTGCATATGTATGAGTGCCCAATTAAATAAAAAAGTAGAGAATCATCACATTTGTAAGTTTTCTTCGGTATTTAAGTAATCCTGGGATAGCTGTCTGTACGTTAATGGGTACACTGCAAACGTGAACTGCTAATAGCTAATTCGGCATACTTTTAATGTTGATAATTTGCCAAAATGTGAACACATGTGAGCTAAAAATACAGGGGCCCAGAGCTAGCTAACTTCTTCTTCTGCTTCGGGTTTATTATTGGTAGATCACAAACCAACGTAAAAAGGTGCATAGCGCCACCTCCTGTTACGGAATGTGTAGATCCATGGCATCAAATCACCTGAATACTGATGATTGGTTTAAAAGAGGAAAAAACCTACACCATATTCTAATCCTGTGTACATAATATAACACATTAACCCCCGTCTGAGTTACCTGGATCATCGATCTGACTGCAGGCCTATTCAATAACACTTTTAAACTCCATCCCTGATGCATATCAGCAGTGATTTAACCTCAAACCCATTTAATGCAAGAGTTGCCCCATTAACGACCATAATGCACCATAACTGTGCAAGCATTACTACAAATAAGGAATCGTAAGATATTGCAAGATTCTTGGATATAATGGGAGGACATTATGATGCCGGAAAACATAGAGGAAATCAAAATTGCTTGTTGTAATGACAAAAACAAATGTGATTAGATGAGGAAACGAATAAAGATATTTTATCTTTTAAACAAGCTGACGCAGTAATTTATCCAAACAATGATGAATTATTAAGTCAAATTTAGGAAGAGGGACATTTCCTCCTCAGCTATAGGCCGAATTAGAGGCCTAACACATTTACAGTCTTATTAAAAGATGCCTATCAAGCACCATCAACCTTAAAATCCAAGAAAAACATCCCCTGTCCAGTTGGATCTGATTGTCGTCTCTGAATCTCTTTACTCTGCAACGTAGCCAGATTTCATTATCATCCTCATCTGTGCTCGATTAAATATCTGCTATTTCCTTCCGCTAGGCATGGGATTTCTATTTTGATATGCGTTTGGATTTAGAAATGTTGAGCTGCATGTATGTATGTGTGTGTGTGTGTGTGTGTGTGTGTGTGTGTGTGTGTGTGTGTGTGTGTGGCTTGTATTCAAGGTTAATAGTCCCTGTGCTCTCTCAACATGGATGTCTGCAAGTCATTATCCAATCTGTACTGCAGTATAACTAACAACAAGACTCCTGAGTACAGAAACGGCAGATACATATTTAATGCTGCATATATTTCATATTTGTTGACATATTCTACATTCCTCGTACATTCTTCGTCTCAGTAGATGCCTACAGCCATGTATGGTTATTCAAACTCCTTTTTCTGTGTAGATTTATGTTTATGCTCTATTTTGTTTGCTGTATCCTGGTACTCTTCACCGCTGGGATGACTCACTTTCCACATGGGAATCATTAAAGTGTCAACATATCTTAAGATCACCATTTTTTTGGAGGTAGCTGAAATTCTAATAAAACTATTCAGCTGTGAATAAAAAGGGGAATTTTCAGTTTGTAAAGTAACTGATGCATCAAATACACCTTTTAAAACACAGCTTATATCTTCCTTTTTTCCTCAAAGATCCCCTTTGTTATTGTTCCACAGCTTCATTCGCACATTCCCAGCGTTTCACAGCACTAAAACTATTAGCATACCAGCAACAAAACTGCACATGGGATTGATTTGGGATACAGTGTGGTCTCAGTGCATCACTCCTGTACTCAAGATAAGTCAGGCAACATTCTTTCCAACTTCTTCATACAAAAACTAATGCAATGCAGGAATGTGCTTTGTCCCGCTGAGTTTGGGGATGCAGCTCATTGCAACTGGCTTTGCTAAGTTGGCCACGACTCCACACATCACTCACCGCTTAACTGAATTACTGTACACTCTGGTCAGTGTTCCCTCTGCTGTCAGATATTGATTTGGAGCCAAAAGCTGATCAGCTTTTAGTGCAATCATTACCTGTTTGAGTCATTTAAAAAGCTACAATGACAATCTCAGTACCTTTAAGGGTAGGCAGTGTTGGAAAGTTACTCAGTTCATTCACATTTGTACTGTCGATGTACAAATTCAAGGTACTTTTATGCTACTTTAGTCTCCTACTCCAGAGAGAAATATCATACTTTTTACTGCAATGATGCAAAGTCTGCGAGCTAGTTCAGATAGCCAACTCAAGTCCTCAGATGGCTCATCTCGCTGCAACACATATACAACGCACCCTGTTGATTATGGCGCTGTACTTAAGCCGTCAGTGCTCTGCTCGCTCTTTTGCCTCATGCCTGCTGCCACACCGCTCACCTGAAAGCTATGCTGTCGCTTGCTGCTACAGCTGCTTCTGCTCATATAGCATACTTTTAAAACCTCACCTCCACCCCAGCATCCACCTGAAGGCTCAGAGTCTACCTTCCCCTTAGCAGTTAGTTTTAGGCAACAAAACCACTTAGTTAGGTTTAGGAAAAACGTCATGATTGGGCTTAAAATAAGTATGTAAACTAAAAGTATAATAGTACGGAAACAACGTAACAGAAGTACAGAAAACACGTCACTCCAAAATAATTCAACAACAACAGGAACACCGGTCTCCTGGTTGAAAGCCCCGTGTCTGTTGGACCCATCCACCATAAGCAGTCTCTCACTTCTTATTCTACGTCACTAGCTCTAAGCATAGCATATTTACACTGATGCGTTTACATGGCAGTCAATGCAACAGACTACATGGTGTACAAATGACACACAAGAAGCAAGACAGACACGTCCAAGGAGAGTGACGAGTCTCCAAGACAAAAACTACAAGAGTCAAGACGCAAATCTTTTTGGTCTTGTTACCATGGCATTCAAAGTATAGACTTAAAGCCCCTTAACACCAGATTGAACATGTATGTTTCACTGCCCTGTCTGGTTGAAGTTTCAAGTCTGTTTCACCTCTGCCTGACATCACTGATGGGTCTGGGTCAGAGGTGTGCTTTGTTTGTTGCACCTGTAACTGCCCCCAACAGTGATGTCAAAAGGTCCTGGAGTGCACTTCTACATCACCGCACTAAAGTGAGAAGTTAAACCAATGGAGGTCAGCAAACATATTCCAGATGTGTGGCTTTGCAAGGCTCAAAACTTGACACCTGAAAGTTTTTGCCTTCATCAAATCAAGTCCAATTTATTTATGCACCCCAAAAATCCCAAATTTGCCCCAGAGGTATTTACAATCTGTACCACACACAACACATATTATGCTTAGACCCTCGATTCAGAAGGAAAAAGTTCACACACAAAAAAAAAAAACGTTCTCACGTACATGTGAGAAATACATCATTTTCAGCCCATAACCATCTCATCCATGCAGATAAATCTAATAAGTCTCAGGTTCACCCTTAAACAAGTTATTTCTGCAATATATCTGCTATGCTCCACAGAGCAAATAGAACAAGTACGATGTGAGAGCTCCACATGTTAGGGTCATTAGCTGGGAAGCCACGGCCTGGGCAGCACCATGTGGGGATTGAGTCATACTCTGTCCCGCTACACCACAGGCCCTCTGTGATGTTTCACCGCTATGAAAGGATCCCTATTGACATGATGAATGGCTTCAGCCTCACGCTGCAGCACTCGGGGGAAATCGAGTCACAGCCAGGAGGTCATCGGCCCGAGCCTGGTTTACACATGAACATAATCATCCTAATATGCACACCCATAGGCATCAGTGGGTTAACACACTTAGAGGCTACTTAGCTGAGCAAACGTTACTGAAGAATCTATTCACATGTCTCAATGGGTGGGTTGTCTGCCATGTCGGGCTGAAATAACTAAAGGCTTTTCAGAATGGTGAAGATCCTGTTCCTGAGAACGAGTACTGAGAAGGAATTTAATGCATTTTCTCTGTGCAGAGAGTATTTTTACGTGTTCTTAAAGATTTTAAATGACACGTTTCCAATATTCTAAATAATTAGGGCTGTCAATGGATTCAAATATTTAATCGCAATTAATCGCATGATTGTCCATAGTTATTCGTGATTAATCGCAATTTAATCGCACATTTTTTATCTGTTCAAAATGTACTTTAAAGAGAGATTTCTCAAGTATTTAATACTCTTATCAACATGGGAGTGGGCAAATATGCTGCTTTATTCAAATGTATGATATATTTATTATTGGAAATCGATTAACAACACAAAACGATGACAAATATTGTCCAGAAACCCTCACAGGTACTGCATTTAGCATAAAACGATATGCTCAAATCATAACATGGCAAACTGCAGCCCAACAGGCAACAACAGCTGTCAGTGTGTCAGTGTGCTGACTTGACTATGACTTGACCCAAACTGCATGTGATTATCATAAAGTGGGCATGTCTGTAAAGGGGAGACTCGTGGGTACCCATAGAACCCATTTTCATTCACATATCTTGAGGTCAGAGGTCAAGGGACATCTTTGAAAACGGCTATGCCAGTTTTTCCTCGCCAAAATTTAGCGTAAGTTTGGAGCGTTATTTAACCTCCTGGATACCAATGGATTCCTTAGGTTTTTCTATTTTCATATGATATCAGTATCTTCACTCTAGCTTTAAAACTGAGCCCGCTACAACCTAAAAACCGCAAGTTGTGTTAATGCGTTAAAGAAATTAGTGACATTAAAACAAATTTTAAACCACACCTTCAAACAGATTATCAGCATGCAGGATGCAGCATGCAAAATACACAGCTAATTAGCTTTAGCCTGGTTCCAGACTTCTGAAACACACAATCGTACACATTTCTAATATTTTAAGTGATTCAAATACTAAATTTAAAGAGAAAACAAATGGTAATTCAGTCTGATGGTCAGCTAACAGACTAACCTTTGAAGTAAAACACTAAGTATCCGTAATAACACAGCGAGGAATAATCAGAAATATTTTTGTTTCTATTATGATCTGATCTTTGCTGTTTTTCGTGTTAAGACTTTATTTCTCCTGGCTTGCAGCTTCATCTCTCTCTCTCTCTCTCTGTTGCACAATATAAAGTGTTAGAATATAAAACAAGTACAATAAATCAGTTCTTTACTTTCCAGCAGGTTTTCATTTTGTGCTGTTTGCACAAGGTGTGCACAACACGAGTGGACGGGGTCTCATGCTCTCAGCAAAAACACTTGTGGTTGGGATTAAGCTCCACACCCAGGAACCACCAACACACACACATAAGCACATACACATACATGCACGCTCACCTACTTTCACAGCTGTGTTTTCTTACATGTGAAGTCATGGTCTGAGGGAAAAAAAAACAGTAGTAGGAGGACACAACCCTGAACAGAACAATGGAGTGGATGTGAGAGAAAGGGCGTTAGAGAGTGACCGCATGAGACAAAAGATCAGGGAGTTAAAAGGGTTTCTGACTTGTACCAACCTCTGAGTGTTGCTCTGTCAAATCGTGTTTTTTTATATTCCTGTTGAGCTCCACTAAATGATGACATATGAGAATCATTAGGTTATTTCAGTCATATGTAAGCGCTGCCCTTTTATTTAAACCAGGTCCTCTCTTTCATGTGTTTCAAGCTAAAACCTTTGTGGGTGGATATGGTCAATGGGTTTGCTCCGGAAGCATGTTGGGAGACCTTGTGAGGAATATACCAATTAAAGGGCACTTCTTAATCTCTGTAATCAGCATTTTAATTATTTTGCGTACAATATTTTTTGTCTGCACAGCTTTGGTTGCATGTTCTTCCTATACACCTGATTTATGTGGATGCAATCTGTCTTTATGTCTGCTTCTAGCTAAGAAGTATTATTGTGTCGATGAAATATTCCACCTAGTATTCTCAATGTCCTGTTGTTGCCGTTGCTTGGGGGTCGAAGGGTTGAAGTCTTCATGGTTAATTGTTTAAGTAAAGAAGGAATTGCTCCTATTAAAGGGATAGTTCGGGTGTTTTGAAGTGGGGTTGTATGAGGTACAGAGTCGGGCGATATGTTAAAATTTTCCAACCGGCCATCGTCAGCCAAACAACCGGCGATTGACGATATATTTGCGTAGGTGTGTGTGTGCGGCGCCCCCCCTCCCTGCTACCGTAGTTTCAGAGCATTGTAAAACACACTTCATTTAACTGGACAGAAACAAAATTAAACTCGCCATAACCGTCTTGGTTAGTCTTTCCAACAATCACCACCTCTGGTTTGGTCAAAATAAACCCTGAGCGGCTCTTGTTCTTCGGAGGAAGACCATTAAATTAGCAAAATAAAATGACAAACATCGCCCAAAAATAAAAAAACGGTTCTATACTCAGCCAATCGTATCAATATATTCGTCCAATCGAAAAACCCTAGTACTAGTCAGTAATACACTGACTATGGATCAGTACCTCATACAACCGCACTTCAAAACACCTGAACTATCCCTTTAAAATGTAGACAGATTTATCTGTGCGCGCTCATGCGTCATGTAAACGTGTATGTGTGTAACGAGTGACAGGTTATCCTCTCACTGATGTGTCAGCGGGCTGATGAAACAGAAGGAGAGTTCAAAGGTCAAGGTCAAAGGTCGTCATGTTCATGAATGCAGCTCTAGACTGGACGTGCTGCGTCAACAGAAAGTCATCAGGGTCAGGATGTCACTGTGGAGTGAGACACCGCGTCTCGAATTTCCACCAGGTTGGTCTGTAGCTGAGTTGATGTACAAGATACTGTCCAAATATCTCAATATTAAACTCTGAAGAGCTGATGAGCAGGTTTTATTCTAAGCTTGAAGTAATGAATAACATGAACAGAGACCTGAAAAACTTGTGTGTCTGCAACTGTGTCAAGTTAATGACGAATAGACATTTGGGGGCCAAAATAGGGTGGGATGAAACTCCAAGGTGTGGCCACATCCTCTGATCCCATACTGATCTAAAAAGGATTAAAACATTTGAGATGTAGCAGGCTGCCTCTAACACCCCAGTAAACTGTTTTATGGGACATATGAGAATTATCACGACCTTCTCATTACACTCACAAAGAAAGCCTTTGAACAGAACATGTGAGACACAGATGGGTTGTGTGGGATGTCAGACTTAGTGATTGATTTTAACAGAAGAAGGGTGTTGCAGAAAAGCCTAAATTTTCTTGCAGACATGCTTACATTTTCATAGCATACTATTTTTAAAATTTTAACTCAACAAAGAGACAAACTGTTTTCCCAAAGAGTTCGAACTTTGATTGTTTTCCAAGATCTTACTAGAGTTGTCTCACCACCATTTGCAGTCTCTTCTAATTTTTTTCAAGCTGTTAGTAGCACTTTTTGCAACACATTGGACACAGTTCTCTACATAAGACTCAGGAATCTGACTTCAAAATCACTTCAAAACACTACCATTCAAAATGCCACATGGACCAGTTGGCCTATACACGCACCACCTGGAAGAACACCTAATTGCTTGATTGTTGACTAATCAATCAGGATGTAAGCACTATAAAAAGACCACAGGTGAGCTCCTGTTTACAACAGCAATGGAAGCCAACATCGCAGCGAGAGGCCTCTTCTCAAAAATGTGTATTAGCAATTGAATAAAACTGTAATTCAAGTTTTCTTTTTTGTCTCCACAAATGTTTTTGCTGTGTTTATGTACTATATTATGTTTAAAATAAGTTCTTTTCTGATTTTCAGTGCAAAATGCAACCTTTGAAAATGCATGGATGTATGCTAAATAAATGTTTTCAGTGTGCAGTACAACACTCTTTGTGAGGTGTGTTTCGTCAATATATTCATGTACTTTAGCTACTCAAACAATTCCTCTGAAAAAATCTAATCCAGACGATATCATTACAAAAGTAGAAATGTTAAAAGTGTTTTAAATTGAACACGGTTCAGAGCCTAGGAACCATGTGTGAGCCATACGGTGACAAAATTGGGTTTTTATAAATTATTGTTTTGAATGAAGTGTTTCATTTTGCAAAAGATCTGAGGTGTTCTGCTACTTGTGTGTGTGGTGTCAGGTTTATGACAAACAGATATTTTTTGTGGATGAAAAAAAGAAGTCTGCTATAGAGACACAGATCTGATGTGCAGAATGTGCCTCAACTATCACACCCTGTGACCTGCTGAGGAACAGAAATCATGTTTGCATGAACATGCATTGATTTAATCTAATCAGGAAATTAGATTCATACGATATAAGCAAGAACATCTTAGAGACTGTCAACAAAAGTCTTGTTGAAAGTGTCTTAACTTTTAACATGTGTACATGGTATGGGCACCTGGGGGCTAAGAACAAAACTAGACTATCCAGAATCACAAACATGGCCAGTAAAATTATTGGGAAAGAGCAAAAACAACTGTGATGTATATAAAAAACACAGGCGAAACAAAAAGCCAGACAAACTGTGTCTGATCCCGTTCATCCGCAAGCAAGAACATTTACAAAAAGTCTTTCATACCAAATACAATAACTTTACTATCTGTACTGTGCATGTTCTGCTATTTATTGTATATATTGTGATTTCATTCATTCAGATCATGATCATCTTCAGATCAGCTGGATGCTGGATGTTCAGGTCAGTGGGTCAGCATCAGTTGCACATGTGAACATCACATGCAGCATGTGTTTTAACCACATCTTAAACCTCTGTTATGGCTTATGAATCAACTTCCCTAATGCGTGACGTATGTATACGTGGACCTCCGTTTGTATGACTTTACTGGTTTGTTTGAATGTAATAAAAAGGTCTGTAATAAAGAATCATCTGGATGGAAGTAAAATACACGGTTCAAGCTGGCGGTCCCGGGAATGATTTGCACTCATTCGGAGTGAAGTGAACGCTCTGTGTAGTGGGAATGAGGACTTTGCATACAGAGAAAGTAATTACAGAGTAAATTGGAGTGACCTTTGCAGACTTTAGACAGACAGACAGACGAGGTACCAGAGAGAGACAGACTGAAGGCCATCTTGGCAAGTTCAGCCCACCATAGCTTAAATCACATGAGCCATCACTCTCTATCCTGCAGCTGTTATTATCTGCTGACATCAGCAGCAACACAGGATGCTTTAGGCCCTTTTCACTGCTCTCATCATCCAAGAAATATCTGTTCGATGATAGTTTCACTGTCTAGAACCTGCATGTGACTCTGATACAAACTGCATCCATACAGTATCCTATTGTTCCGGTTGGATGTTTTGAGAGTAGAAGAAAGTATGTGGTCAAGTGGTGATTGATTTTTTTCATGTGATGTATTTAGGTTTAGGCCGTCGGACTGGAAGTGGACAGAGATGGTTCACAGTTGACAGCGTTCTTGGAGACTTTTAATTGTTTTACCATTACTTTTTAGCACCAATTTAAATGTCTATTATTTCTAGATACTTCAAATCCAGTGTTGCATCTCCACTACTGACAAATGTCACTTGCAGCACCAAGAGAACAATGAAGATAAGTGATGGAACTGCTATAAAATTGTAAGATATTGCATTGCATTATATGTTTTGTTCAGGCAGATATCGGTGCAAAATGTATTCTGTTTTGTATAAACTAGCTGTTATACAGCATGTATGTGGTGTAGTGTTATATCTTTGCAGTGAGAGTGGATGTGGCTCAGACCTAGTGGTTTACTTTTCTTTACTTAGGCCTTAATTACAAGCCAAACTGGGGGATTTTCTTAGAAGAAATGGAAAGAGTCTGATTTGGGCTAAAAAAGCCACCATAACAGACCGAAGCCAGTCATTGCAATTGTGTTATTTTGGCAACAAACATGTAAAGACAACATTCATTTTTGCCTTTCCTCACTATAAACAGTAGAGGAAGATTAAATGGATGGTCAGCCTCTAAGTTTAAATATACACCAGCACTGTATTTCCCTCTAAATCATCTGTTTCTGTGCACCAAAATAAGGAGATGGGGGAATCTCTTGGAGAAAACCAAAGTGGACACAGTCAGAGATGGGATTTAGGGGCGTTTCTCTGTTGGCTTTAAAGAAGGAACTTGACACTGAGTCTGATTCTGGTCATTTCTCTTCCCGGTGGTGATCTGGCCAGCAGGGGAACAAAATGTTTTACTGTTCTCACATATGTTGAAAATGTGCTTTTAGTCAGCTACTTAATACGTTGTGCTTCAGTGAAACCTAAAACCATCCCAGACACAAACTTTGCGCAGAGGTATTTCCAATGAAATGGGTGTTGCAGAGTGAATTGGCAACCGACCGTCCCGGGGCAGGTCCTGCCGTTGCGTCGCCAGCAGTCCGGAGGCTGAGGTTTGTGTGGACATTTTCTGGGAAAGCCTCCAAAGCTCAGTTTTGCCAGGGAGAACCTGCGGAGGAGCACAGCAGAGGTTGTTCCTGTGCAGAGTCAGCAGCGCAGTGTGCACATTTCTTGCATTTTGTCGGAGGTTCCTCCTTCCTGAGCCCAGATGATCGTCTCACAGTTTGTTGGACATAAACAATGCCCGAGGATTAATTGGATAAATTAACTTATTAGGGTGTGAACGGAAACGCGAGTGTATTTTGGAGATGTGACGTGGTCCAAAACTTTTCACGGAAAACTTCATTCATTTTCCCTGAGGGCTGAGGAATTATTACAAAGTGTTTGGATGTTTGTGTAACAGATGAGCTGTACTCCTCATCTCCTGCTGGGATTATATTTGTAAACGGAAGTGTTGCTGAGATGAAGTTCTGGATATAACCGTTTACGCACAACAAACTCTTCTCTTATTCGCCTTGTGTGTCAGATACAGAGCGGACAGTGAAGTGGATTTCCTCAGCAGAAGGCATGCTCTGAAACACAAAACTGTGCCAACTCTGCACGCTGTATGTCTTCATCTGGAATTCATTGATTAACAACATCAAATGCGCTAAAGACGCGCCAGCAGGATCGCGGCTCCACCACTGGATCCTTATCTTCCCCTCAGTGAGTGTTACTTTATCTGACATCTCGCCAGAATGCAGATGGCTTTTGTTCTCACTTTAGTTCTGATATATCTGCTAACTTGGACAGGTGAAGCCGACAGAGAGACTGGACAATTACGCAGACGCTCAAGACGTTTCCAGCTGGGCGCAACGGACAATGAGCGCCGCTTCGGACGAATGCGCCCCGGGTTTGGTTCGGCGATCTCGGTGCACGGTACCAGGAAGGAGGACGGTGTGCAGGCTGACGAGGCTGTTCCAGTTTTCACCAGGACAGGGACTCTGCAGGGCAGGAGAGCAGGGGGTCGGGTGCCAAGGAGAGGGGTGGCCGGACAGGTTGGCTTGCGCCGTCCGCCGAGCTTGCTCCAAGATGAGGGCACTCCAGGAGCGAGAGCCAGAGTCACCCGGATGCCCAACAGCGCCGGGTCACCCAATCTGCTGGCCAGCTTCGCAGGGAAGAACCGCGTCCTGGTGATCTCTGCGCCACATGAGTCAGACGGCTACTACCGACTGATGATGTCTCTTCTGAAGTCAGATGTGTACTGCGAGCTCGCCGACCGACATGTCCACCAGGTTGTCATGTTCCATCAGGAGGGAGAGATGGGGGGCAAGGTGAGGAGGATCACCACGGAGGGGAAGGTGATGGAGGAGCCGCTGGACACAGCGCTCATCCCCAGACTCATGAACTTCCTCAAACTGGAGAAAGGTAAGGGATGGGTCCAGGTCCTGAAGGAGGTCATGACCCTGACTGTATTTATTATAATGACCTTATAATTTCCTTTCTCCACTCACTTACACCTCACTTACATGGAGCAGCAGCACACACTCAGCTCCACATCTGGCTTAAACATGACACCTGAAACTATTTGTATCTAAATCTAAATCTGATGAGTGCTCTGGTGACCTGCAGGTAAGTTTGGGATGGTGCTGCTGAAGAAGACCCTGCAGGTGGAGGAGCGGTACCCGTACCCCGTGAGGCTGGAGGCCATGTACGAGGTGATCGACCAGTCGCCCATGAGGAAGGTGGAGAGGCTCAGACAGAAGGGCTTCGTCCAGAAGTGTAGAGCAGCAGGTGTGGAGGGCCAAGTGGAGGAGGGCACATTCACAGGTGAGAAGTTTATACTTTTTCATAATTATCACAGGAGGGGAGGTCATAAGTCACACTTTTTGTAGTTCTTAATTTTCATCTACTTGAAGGATCAGTTCACATAAATGACAAAAAAAAAACATATGTTCTCTCTCTAGTGGTATCTATCCAGGCAGAGTTTGGTTTCAGACCAAATTTTGAGAAATATATTTTAGACTTCTGCCTCCCTCCACTGCAATACAATGGCGATGAATCTAAGTTTGTTTGTGGTTCTAACTTGAGCTGCAACGATTAATCGATTAAGTGTCAACTATTTAATTAATAACCAACTATTTTATTTTTTTTTAGAAAAATAAGTCAAAATTCTCTGATTGCAGCTTCTTAAACGTGAATATTTTCTGGTTTCTTTATGACAGTAAACTGGATATCTTTGAGTTGTGGATAAAATGAGACGTGTAGATGTCATCTTGGGCTTTTGGAAACACTGATCGACATTTTTCACCATTTTCTGACATTTTATAGACCAAACAACTAATCGATTAATTGAGAAAATAATCGTCAATGAAAATAATCGTTAGTTGCAGCCCTAGTTCTCAGAGCAATGAAAATTCACATTTAAAAAAATTCCAACATCATCATCTCTTTCCAGAGTTTCCTCACCACTCAAAATTATCCACGGAACATCTGTTTTCATTGGAGGCATTTCATCAGAAGAAAAACTGTTTCCATGATAGCTATGACAGTGTGTTTTGTGGATTAGTCAGAGTTAAGGGGACGTTGTTCCTGGAAAGAGAGGTTGCTGTCGAAATTTTTTTGCACAATCTCAAAATAAACTTGCATGCATAGCTAGATATCACTAGGAGGAGGAGGAGGAGTGAGAAAATATGTTTGTTTTTTATGTGGAATTTTAAACCGTGATCCCAGTCCTTACAAAGACTGAAAAAATATTTTAGCAGTAGTCATCTAACACTGAATAAGCATGTCATCTGGCAGTACTTAAAGGGTCATTTTACAATAAGATAGTCAGTGATTGGAATTTTTTACACTAGAATGCATTTTGAGTTTATTGGACTTATGTAATATTGTCCTACTGTCTCAATGTACTTGCTCACAAAATAGTAAAGTATTGGAAGAAAACTTTGTATCTATTGTCTGCTTCTCTGTGTGTGTGGACCAGTAGAAGCAACAGTACAAAGAAAACCAGGGAAGAAGATCCAAAGAAAACCCACCACAACAACAACCACAGCTGCAACCACAACAACAACAACATCTACACGACCAACTACAACAACTACAACCACAACAACAACAACTACTACAACCCGGCCCACCACAACAACCAGAGCAATAACAACCACCAAACCCACTACCACCACCACCACCACCAGAAGAACCACCACAAAACGACCCACCACAACCACCACTACCACCACCCAGAGACCAACCAGAGCCCAAACCACGGCCCCGTGGCTCCCGGCCCCGAGAACCACTGCTGATCCTTACTACTACAACCGCAGAGAGAGGGAGCGGTACCCGGCTAAAACCACCCCGGCTGGAGATAACCGCACCGACAAGGACAACAGCGATCCAAACAGCCGCAAGCTGGTACCCGCCACACATAAACCCTCCAGGATCAAACCCACCAAGAGGAAGAACGGGGCAGAGAAGGTGAGCTGAAAGGGTTTGGGGCTCATTCCGTATATACTTTAGGCTCCTAAACTTGTTAACTAAATTGGTTTTGGTAACGTATATGATTATAAAGATGAGCTTAAATAGTCACAATGATCATCATGTTGAATCCTTTTAAAACTGAAAACATTTTTGCAACTAAAATGTCATTTTGGAGGTCAAAGTGTAATGCACTTTCCAGAGATGACTTCAGATTGAGTGTTGATGACGTGTCTGTAGGGATCGGACCTTTCTTCATCTACTCAGCCTTGATATATACAACATTTTGTAAATAAGTGTTTGAGCCATTTATGTCTATATGCAGTGGTGGAATGTAACTAAGTACATTTACTCTTGTACTGTACTTAAGTACAAATTCCAAGTACTTTCCATTCCATGCTGTTTTATACTTCTACTACACAACATCTCAGAGGGAAATATTGAACTTTTTACTGCTCTACATTTATCTGACAGCTTTAGTTACTAGTGAAAACCACGTATCTCCAGATGTACTGATGTTGAATTTTTCTGATAAACTGAAGGATGAAAAGTTCCTTTATGTGTTGAGAAAATCTTCCTACTTCTTAAGATAAATAAACTCTTTAAAAATCCTCTTGGATCAGCTGGAAAATGCATCGTCACATAGCTGAAAACAGGCTGTTTTTCTGACACCATGAAAAGGTGACTTTTTTCGAGAGACGTGGTTCTTACAGGACAGCGACGCTACAGACATATGATGATCTTATAGACCATGATGCATTGCTGTAGATTAAACTAGCCAACAGTATATAAAGGAGTTAAAATACAACATTCACATTAATGCAGCAGTAATATGAATCCAGAAACATCAGATATAATAATAAAACATTGACATTTTACTGCACTATCAATACCTTTAAGTACTTTAAGTACATTTTGCTGACAATATTGTATACTTTTACTTAAATCAGTGTTTGAATGCAGGACTTTTACTTGTAGTGGAGTATTTTCACAGTGTGGTATTAGTACTTTTACTCAAGTTAAGGATCTGAATACTTCTTCCACCACTGTCTATATGGCACCTGTCAATTAGAGTATTATTTGCTTAGTTATAGAGTTTATGTGGCTCTTGAATGGGCCTTTTAAATTAAACTGCTAATTGATGGATGTGTGGCTTCGTATTGGTAATGCTAGCTGCCAAATTAACTACCGTTGCTTCACATTGTGCGTACAAGGAGATTTTCTTTTGGCCAGAAAAGACACTATCTTGAAACTCGACATTCTTGTGGATATAGGCTCTAATTACTTAATTAACAACATATATTTATCTGCGCAGGTGTTGACTAATGAGTACGAGGACCGTTACGAACCGAGCAAGCCAACAGTCAGTGAACCGGAGGAGAGAGAAACCTTCACCGAGATCAGTCCCACCAAGAAGGTTAAAGGCAAACACGATAAACACGACAAGAAGAAGAAGAAGAACGACAAGGCTGCCAAGAAGGCAGAGAGGAGAGGAGGAAAGGCCGGGAAGATCGGAGGGAAGAAGAATGGAAAGAAGCTGCCCAAGTACCAAGAGAAAGAGGAGTACCCGAAGCCCACTAAGAGGCCAACGCCCCCTCCAAAGGGAGCTCTGGCCTCCTTCCTGGACTACTTTGAGAACAGGAGGCGGCTGCTGGTGAGAGCATGACGCAACTCACAGTTCATGAGGGGCTCAATACCTCTCTGGTTTCATGCTTCGGCCAGGGGGAAATATTGGTGCTCAGATACAGTAGCATTATTAAACTGCACCGATCTACAAACTCCCAGTACATACTAGGGATGCAAAACCAAACCGTAAAAAAAACTGAACCTTTTAATGACGTACAAACCGAACCGTGGGCTCCGTTCCACTATTAAATACAAGCCTGCTTATTATGTGATGAGGTGCCAGAGACAACTATCTGAACATAGACCTACTTGACCATTAAGTAGCCTGCCTTCAATCAATCTTTCCTATTTATATATTTTGTTCAAACACACTGGAAATGGTTATGTTTTCTTCTCCCTAATGTGCAAAACAAACAGAAACCGTGGGCTCGTTGAACCGCTGCACCACTAGTACATACACATACTAGTTTTAAAGGAATAGCTTGATATTTTGGGAAATACACTTATTAACTCTCTTGCCGAGATTAGATGAGACGATCGATGCCACTCTCATATCTGTCTGTTCAATGTAAGGCTAGCGTAGCTTAGCATAAAACCTGGAAACAGAGGGAAACAACCAGTCTGAAGACCGAGCCAGGCCAGCCAGATTTATGCAAAGCTACGATCACTGGCCGCTGGCTGTAGCTTCATATTTCCCGTCTGTGAGAGTGGTATCAATCTTCTCATCTAACTCTCATCAAGAAAGCAAATAAACATATTTCCCCTAAAACTATTATTGAACTATTCCTTTAAAGCACATTTTCACTGAGTTTTCTACATCAATAGTGATTGGAAGTTTAATAGAAGTTTCAGAGGTTTTGTTCTGTGCCTCCAAATCACACGTGGTTAACAGTAGGACTGCACAATTAGTCAATTCTATCGGAATCGCGATATGGCCGACTGCAATTTTCAAATCGCAGGAGGCGCAATGTTTATTAAAGGTGAAATGTGCGTCAAAATACCATTTTAAATTAAATATTGTTGTGCTGCAGAGATGTTCTGGCATACACATCATATTCTACAGAAAAAGTATTTTAAGTACAGATCACTGCAAAAATCACACCATAATCATTTTAATGTTTTTCAATGAAAATGAGAATAATGACGTAAAAAGTATCATTTCCTCTAATATCGCAAATCATATCGCAATTACAATATCAGTCAAAATAATCACAATTAGATATTTTCTCAAAATCGTGCAGCCCTAGTTAACATCAAATTATCTTTTCACGATAAGAGACAGAAAGCCTGACAAGTAAACAAGCTACGTAGAGCAGTGATCCAACAGAAATGTCTGGTGAAACCATTGATCACAATCATAAATTCTTCTTCCACTTTTGAAAAGTTTTCAGCCAAAATGAGTTGTGGAGCAGGAGGAGGTGAATAGGAGGGAGTTTGTTTTCCACAACAGAGTACTGGAAAGCTATGAAAGTTTTGAAAGCCAAACATCTGGATAAGAAATATATTGTTGATTAATTGTTTACCGGTCAACAAACCGGTAAACACTTCTGTGCTTTGGGGCCGCAAATCATTCACTTGTTTCCCCCTTTAATTTTCTATAATGTCACTGCTTTCTAATCACACTGAAGTGGTTTGTAATTTGAGGAGGCATAAAGTATGTGGAGCAGCTATCTGACAGGCTGCACAGCTGTGTGCTAACAGACTGTGCGTCTCTGTTTTGCAGCCAGTATAGATTCTTATCACAGCAGTGCTGCGGGCAGGCTGGGAAAATATGTCCCATCCTCCGCCTGCAGGTTAATGTAAACATCGGCTCTTGAGCACAGCTGTGTGTATGTGTGTGTGTGCGTTTTTTTCCATTGCATATACATGACAGTCTAACCTCCCTCCCTCCCTTCCTCCAGCTGATCACGTCGCCCGGTGAGGAAAACAACATGTATGTTCAGCAGCGGGACGAGTACCTGGAGTCTGTGTGTGAAATGGCCATCAGGAAAGTCTCCATCATCACCATCTTTGGCTCTCTGACCAACTCCACCATGAAAATCGACCACTACCAGCTGGGTGAGTAGCATGCAGTGTTAGCACACACTTTCACTTCTCTCATCGGGATATGGGAAGGTTCAAGAGGCACTGACTAGGTGTGAAATAGATGATTGGCAGCTCTCTCAGACACCAGTGTGACTTTTACAATTGCTATCAAGCGTTTACAGACACTTAAGATACTTTTTCTAAACTCTTAAAGGACCAGTGTGTAACATTTAGGGGGATCTATTGGCAGAAATGGAATATAACATTAATAAGTATGTTTTCTTTAGCGTATAATCACCTGATAATAAGAATAGTTGTGTTTTCATTACCTTAAAATGAGCCGTTTATATCTACAAAGAAAAAATTTAAGCATATTCTGTGAAAACAGCATGAATTGTGTTAATGTTTTGGTCCACAACAGATGGATGTTGTGCTAATTGTGTTTAGAGTTTTCAAAATGTGAGAGTTTTTTTGGGCAAAAGGATGTTAGTGATTGAAAAAACGAACCCGTCCGATCTGGTTGGGCAAAATGCATCCTCCACTGGGTTGAACAGTCACTGAGTCATACTGTACACCTACCCAGACTAACTGTTTATGAGAATCCGAAGTCTCAGTGGATGTTTTCCACATTTTAATCTTACAGTAAAGAGAGCTGTAGTTTGAGGTTGTGAGCACTCAACTGCACTTTTCTCTGCTTTTGTCTTTGTAGTCTGTAAAGATCTTACACACTCTGACCTTAAACTCTCGAAAAGATTTAAAATACTGTAACCGACTCTGTTTGTGCTGATTGATCAGTGTTATATGAATGAGTATTAGTGTGACTGGTGCAGAATATTCACCAATCAGGACTGTATGAGGGGTATTCTGATTACCAGGTACTGTGATCAACACTATGGATATGTGGTCCACATTTTATTAGGCCCTTTTCACAGCAGACATTTTGCCATGTCATAGCAGGAAGAACACATTGATAAAATAAATGATGGTCCCGTTGTATTTAGTGTCACAGCCACTCCAGTGAGCCAGCATGCACAATACCAGGACCCCGGCCCACTTAAATGGAACAGGGCCATAATTAATGTTATTAATTACACCATTGTGTTTACCACAAAGACAAAATGGCTGCTGTGAAATGGGCATATTGTGATTTATTGTAGACATGAAACAGGTGGTATAGGGCAGGTGAGGCTGGCAAAGCTGATGCTAGTTTAATCTAAACACCAAATTTGATACACAGGGAGCAAATATCTGGTTTCCCTATAACCGGCAAGAATTAACACAATGTGCATCACTCTGTCTCAACATAAATAACTCAAGCATCAAGGTAGAGCAAACATTAATGTAGTAAGAGAGAAAGGAAACTCACATTTTCACACAGACAAACAATTGTTGCCAGTAGAGAGATCCCAGGGTTCTGCTGCAGGTAATCCAAAGGGCTCCCGCCTGAACTCAAACCCATATATATAGGCTCCTCCCACTTCCTGTTCCTCCTCAGATAGCTCCGCCTCCAGACCTGCACTTCAAAACAGATCAATAGATTTTCTCACGTTTATTGATCATTTTCGACCTTTCATACCTACAGGTATATGAGAAATGAGATGCACATTTGCATCTTTTTTATAGGACTTAAATTAATATCCAGATAGCATTTAGGAGCTCCTACATTTGGTAAAGACATGTAGATTTCTATTGTCTCTCAACTACAGTACCTATACTCTACACCAGGGGTAGGCAACCTTACCATTGGCATTTGCGTGGCCTGTTATTTACGGTAGTTTGATCGATTTTTTTCCCCACCTATATTCCTCAAAGACCCATCCTTCTCTGCCTCTACTTGTAACCTGCTTTGCAGAATTTGTTAAGTTTATTGCTGAAGAACAAGATTGGTGGAAGGTTGGTAGGATTAATAACATGTCTGTTTTCATAAGGATGGCATCCTTCTTGTACAGTGCTCTCATATCTCATATCTCATATCACATTTTCACAACACAACATGCTACTATCGCTATTCAAGCTACCTACAGTAGGTCGGTGCAGGGGAAATGTTATTGTGTGTGGGAGGCCAGGAGGGCACGTCTGCTGTCCTGTCCTCGTTTTACCTTCCTCGCATGATGTCAAACTAGATGCTATCGCCAGCGATCTCTGCTCCAAGTATAACAATCAGACTGTACACTGACTACATGGCCAAAGCCACAGCACTGTCGTCTTCTCTGTGCAGGTGATAATAGACTGCGACTGGCTTCTGTGGTCTGACGTTAATGTGCATGTAATCCTATGGTAACAGTACTTTATATTACATTATTGAAATGTTACACTTTTATAGTGACAAGAAGATATTCGTGTATGAAGTGAGATGAGTAGGAGTTAAAGAACAGGGGTCTCACTGCCAGAATACATACCTTCCTTGTGCATCATCCTAAACAAGTCTGCCTCCTTGGGAGCTGATGTGTAAACTGAAGACAGTTGATTCATCACACCCACCCACACACACTCACTCACTCATAATTATTATTAAACAGCTTAGAGCCACTTGTTCTAAAGGAACCAAACCACTGCTGTTTTTATGAAACGCGCTGTGTCATTTGTGCTTGGCGGCTATTTCAGGACATTTTATAGCCGTCTCAAACTCGAGGCTCAAGGGTTGGTGCGTGTTAACGTCAGGACATGCAAAGCCACTTTGTGAAACTTTATGAGTCTGTCACTCCGCATGACAACGAGGTTTTACTCAGATGGAATGCTGGAAAAAGTGCCAAGGTATCGTCAGCCGCACCCCACCCACCCATGGTTACACTTTTGTTCCACGTACCGGCCAGAGGGTCAGTGTGTGTGTGAGCGTGTACTGTATACAAACAAATGGCTCTTTCAGCGTCGCCCCTCCCTCACTTAGAGTGACCTCATAGTGTTTTAAGATGTTTGGTTGGTCGACAGCATGTGATGTTTGTTGTGTATTTTTCTGTGTGTACAGCCTGTGTCTGCAGCATGTGCTGGGGTTTTCCTGATTTCATACACATTACACGGCACCGAGTGGGTGAACCAACCACCAAAAAAACACCATTCTGTGGTCTCTGTGTGTGTGTGTGTTGTGCACATATGTATGGAGGGAGTGGTGATTAAAGGCTTTTACTTTGGTCTGTATGAACGCCAGTAACAGTAGATTTCTTCGGTATCCCATCATGCCAGATGTCGGTGAATAAAAGCTGCTCTTTGTGGAGTTTGTCCCTGATTCACTCTGCGTGTTTTCATTCTGCAGACTCCAGTTCACTGTCATGTCACACACATTTTTCAAAAGGAACATTGTTTTGAGTTCAGCAATGGAAAACACATTTTACTCCTATAATGTTTCTGAGCTGCACACATTGTGTTTGTGTTATTATGGGTTATGTGACAGGAAAACGTATCATCACAATTGTACAGTTATGACTTCCTTACAGTTGTGTCAGAGCTTTTATTCAGTCAGATATGACATGAACATGTCAGATTTACATTTTTCACTTGCATTTCTTTGGAGCAAAATATCAAAGCAAAAGCTAAGATGTCAGACGTTATTATATCTTATATGTTCTCATGTTTAGGTTTCATGGTTCAAGCCTTTTCTCCACAAGAAACCTTTTTAAACTTTGAAACTATTTACCTTCACGGTCAAATAGAGTGAATTAACAAATAAAAACTCTCACGGTATCTTACCCCTGTCTCTCTCTTTTGTTCTCCAGAACATGACAAGCCTATGAAGGGTCTTCGTCAGGAGGACCTGGTGAACCAGGATCTGATCACAGAGCTGAGGAAAGATTTTAGCATGACACACGATGACTTCTACATGGTGCTCACCGACGCCGACATGAGAGTCAAGGTAAGGGCTCGCTCTCTGTAGCCGTGTCCCAAAGTCCTTCTTCTTCTCCATCTTGTTTTCCTGAATTTAGAGGATAAAACTGGTGTATTCTCCCACAGCATTCATCTCCTCTGAGGGCCCACATCCTCTGAAGGATTCAGCTCCTGAATTGGAACAAATTGTGAAAGACATGCCATGATATTTTAACAGTCTGAACAGGATTTTATTCATACTTTACCTTCAAGGTTAAAGTACTTACTCTTACTCTCTCTTTGATGTTGCACTGGTTAAAGCGAAAGTAGGCAAGTTGGAGCAAATATGATACAAAAAAATAAGTTCTTTTATAAAACGGCCACTACATCCTGACAGTAGTGCATTGTAGTGTACTAGTGATTGACAGCTCTCTCTCTCTCTGAAATGACCTGTGATGGGCCAACGTCTTCCGTCACAGGCTAGATTTTTTAAAGCCTGAAAACAGAGCCATGAGGAGGTGAAGAAGTCTAGTTTTCTCTCAGAACACTTAATATGCTGAAAGGTTATTATGGAATTTCTGCCCAATGATGCCAAAAATATTCTTCACACTGCTGCTTTAATTCCCTTAAATTAGCTGCTTTCCTGCTTTATTCATGGCGCTGCTGTTGGTCTCCACTCTCTGTTTACAGGATAACCACCCTTCTCTCCAACACTTTCATCCTCTCTTTCTCTTTGAAGGTGGACGGACCTTTCCTCGCACTGCCAACACGCTGCCTTCACTAAAACACTGTTTTAATTCACACAACATGACATTTGTGTATGCGTGCATGCCAGGGTAAAATCACCAGGCTGTTTTGGGACAGATTCATCAAAGAGGCCAGTGTTCACCTCTCTGCTGACAGAGGCAGAGAAGTCTGTGAGCATACAAGGATGTGGGCGTGGGTGGGTATGAGACAGAACGAGGCAGAGAGGGCGAGTGGAGGGAGGTGTGAAATAGTGAGAAGGAGCCGTGCAGCAGATTCAGCGTATCCCGAGGAGGAAGGTGTGAGAGTGTGTTCGATATTCACGCTGAGGTTGTTTAGCATTTCGCAAATTAAACGAGATGGCGTGTTATGTTTTGCCTTGTGCTGCTTCCCAGAAGTTATTCTAAGGAATGTTTGTGATGTGGAAAAGGGCCACGCCGCATCTACCAACATGTTCCAAAACTTCACTTCTTCACTTCATTGGAAACAGTTTCAACATTGTTTAAAGCGGCGGAATTCTATTTTCATACCCTCTGAGTCGTTTCCAGGTTTCTTTTCACAGGCATGTTGATTTATTTATCCTGTGGCTTCACCACATGTTGGAATCAACCTTCAAGAGGGTATAACTGGTTCTTGTTGATGTTCTTTTGTCAGCAAGCCTACGAGGTCCCCATCGCCATGAAGGCTGTATTTGACTACGTCGACACCTTCTCCTCCCGCATCCGAGAGATGGAGCAGCAGAAGAGAGACGGCGTTGTCTGTAAGAAAGAGGACAAGCCCAGGTCGTTGGAGAACTTCCTCTCCAGGTAAAGTATGTGGACACCCAAACATTACATCCATGGGTATTAATATGCTGCTATAACCGCCTGCTCTTCAAGGACGGATTTCCACATGATTTTGGAGGGAGATCTGCAGGGATTTGCTCCCATCCAGCCACAAGAGTGTTAGTGAGGTAGACCACTGATTTTGGGTGATAAGCAGGACCGGTGCATGCACTTCTGCCGCTCTAGGTGAAAAACAACTATGCCGCCCCTCCATTTCCAACGTACCATACTGGCAATAACACACAAACGCCAATATTCAATACACATATCGCAAATAGCAACGTTAGTGAGCTCACAGTGTCAACAATATGAAAGTATGCAGGCATTTCGCTAATCCATATGATCCATATACAAATAACGCACCATAAGGTCTGCATAATAACTCCAATAACCTGGTTCCAAACTCTTTACAGCAGAGTCATAACACCATCATGTAGCTATTTTCCAACTAATCCAATTTCAGCTCCTCAAATGAAATAATACCAGTGTTACGTTCCCCCGTTTAGGGTCCAGGAGATGGGGGAGTAACAATAAAATAAACCAAAAAATGAGAAGTGTACAACGACCACCTTAAAGCTACTTCCTAGAAGGAAAACAATACTGTGAAATATACATAATATAAACTATGCTGCAAGCTCGCAAGACCACAGCACACAGACAAAGTATATTCCCTCTACAAGGAAGCCATTGCCGACCCCGGCAAACACGTCCACCACCGACGTAGCCACCACACACACAGCTCGCAACACTGTGTAATCTGGCCCTCTGGCACGGCGCTGTTCCTCTGTCATGGTCTCTTAACCACCCGGCCCTGATGGGTGATTGGGCCCAGCCGCGTACAACCACTCACTGCAGCTCCATGGCGGGGAGGGAGGGCGGCACCTGAAGAGACACAGGAGAGGGAGCAGAAACACAACAAACAACACGTAACAACCAGTTTCATCAGTAACTTAAACAACGACTAGAGAGCAAATAAAGCTCACCTTTTCACATCTGACATGTGAGCTCCAGCACCTGCTGCCTCTTTAGGAGCAACGGCGGTAATGTTAGTTGAGCTAGCGGCGCTAGCGGTCTCTTGGTTTGGTGGTAGCGGACTTGAAGGTGCGCCACCATCCTTGCCAACACTCCCGGGGTCAATATCTTAACAACGTATCCCTCTGATTTTGGAGTACTTGCCCCTTCAATAGTCAACTCTTTTTCGATTCAGATAATTTCGGTGGTCGTTTAGACACGCTGCAGTATATCCTTATTCTCAAATTGCATTTGTTTGTTTTTTCTCAACGACAATCGAGCTTGGTGTCAGTAAGCAAGGCTACCATTGGCTTGTGAGAGCTGAGGTGGCTGCAGGTGCAGCGTGATTAACATATTCCTCAACAATTCATTGTGCTTACAGAATACGCAAGCGAAAGTGCAGTTACTACTATTGGTTACTCTGCGATTTTGATAATGAAAAGTCGGCCCACATTTCGCCGCCCTTGCTAAAGGCAACTAGGCAATTGCCTAGTTCCCCTATATTGCCGTGCCGGCGTTGGTGATAAGGCCTGGCTTGTAGTTCCGATTCTTCCCAAAGATGTTGGATGGGGTTGAAATCAGGGCTCTGATTATAAAACCATGTCTTTATTATGGACCTGACTTTGTGCACGGGAGCATTGTTGCACTGTTGGACTGAATAATTTCCTCAAATTGTAGATAATGTCTTAGTTAAGTGTTTTGCTGAGCAGTTGAATTATTGGGTGGTCCCACCAGGCTGTTTCCGCTTCCATCAAACAGCTGTTGTTTTGCTCAATAATCAGCTCGACCACAATTCACAGCATTTATAAGCAGCATTTGGCGGATTGCGGCAGCCTGTTTGTGTGTTCCACGGATATTAAAAGCAGCATGAAAAGTACCTCAAGGCTGAATCATTGCAGTCACATATTTCCCTGAGATGTCTAAACCAGACAGGCTCTCTTTTGTTACCATGGAGACCTGAATTTCAGCTTCAGATCACAGTGCTGAGATCTGGCAGGTTTTTGACCATAATTCGGGGTTGTCACCCTCTGGCAGTAATAATATGGGAATATGTTGGCTTACAAGCACAAACTCCGTGTCTTAGCTCGGCGCTTTCACTGCTGCACCAAAGTGCCACTTAAATCCAGGCTGAAATTTTCTGTGATTGTAGGTTCCGTTGGAGACGCCGCCTGTTCATCATCTCAGCCCCCAACGACGAGGAGTGGGCCTATCAGCAGCAGCTCTACTCCCTGACCAGCCAGGCCTGCAGCCTCGGTGAGTAATAATGATATAATAATGGATTTAATTTATATAGCGCACTTTGAAATATGGTGAAATCTCAAGGTGCTTCACATAAAGGGTAAAATAATCATAATACAACGTTAAAACACTTTACACAAAAGAACCATGCGATTAAAATAGGATAAATAGTCACCTGATATCAACCTATCACTTCCCTCTAAAACTAACCTGTTACTGGTCAAGATACCCTTTAGACGTAATTTAGGAAATATGCTTTTGTGTCAGAGTTAACTCATCCTTTAAAAAAGCACCTTAAAGCACCTTTAAAGTGTTTTCTGTTTTCCGATGGGGAACGTAATGAGGCAGAAATGCATAAAGAAATGTAAGAAGAAATGTGAAAAGAAATGTACTGTATAAAGAAAAGAATGCATATATACATAAATAAACACATACATTTAAAAATAAATGCTAAATAAATAAATAATGAATGCAAAAATAAATAAATTAATAAAAAATAAATGCAAAAATAAATAAATAAATCTAAAAATTAAGAAAAAAATACATAAATAAATATAAAGGAAAATTAAACAGAAGAGTAAACAAATAAGGGAATTAATACGAAGATGAGTAAATAAAGAAGCAAATTAAAACAGAAAGATAAATTTATGTCACATTTTATCAATTAATTAATGGCTACATTTATTTTTTTATATTATTTTTACTACATTTAATGACATATTTATTCATTTATCGAATCATCTATTTATTTATTGATTGTTTGGAGAAACAGACAGGAGTTATCGCACGGAAGCAAAGCAATGTACTGCTGTGGACGGGGCCGACAGCAAAACGTGTTTTAGACACCTAAAAGAAAATCAATATCAGTTTAAGTGTACGCTATATTTAGAATATTTTCACCGCTTTACTTTTCCGTGAGACAGCCCTTTCCGACGAGGAACTGAAGCCGTTGTGTCTATCTATGCTCTTGCTAAAGCCACCAGACTCCATTGAAAAAACTGTAATTTTGCTGGTCTACCACTGCCTCGATCGGTTAGTTAGTTTGTGCTATTGTGTGACTTTGATGACCAACAACTCCTGTGTTCTGCAAGGTAAAAATTAGTGTTTTTGTTAATGGAGTCTGGTTGCTTTGGTGAGAGCATAGATAACGGCTTCAGTGTCCCGTTGGAAACAGACTGCATAGCTGTCCCACAGCAAGATAAACTGATATTGACTTTTTTTTTAGGTGGGCCTTTCTTTTAGGTGGTAAAAATACGCTTTGCTGCTGCCACTGTCCCCAGCAGTACTGCATTTCGTCCGGCTGTTTTCTGTCTTTTCTGTGTGTGCTCAGCAAGAGTGGCTCCGCTCATACTGAGGACTCTCTCTGTGCTCCAAACTATTTCCTGTTGCTGCAGCCAGAAACAAACAAACCAACAAAAAAAAAAGAAAACTTAACTTCCTGTGAACGACCTACCTGGCAGAGAAAATGTAAAATCATCTTTGTGTTTATTCAACACACACATTCACCTTAACTTTACCCAGGAATGTGTCCCGTCACTGCCTGCCAAATTATTAGATAGACCACTTATGAATATGTTAGTCACATGAAGAAGTTGATTACATGGAATGTGTTTGTTAACTGCAACCCTCCAGATATGATCAGCACCTGTGTGTGTTTGTGCACGGACTGATGTGCAGAGCGAGGCCAGATGCCAGAGCTGGCGAAGGGCTGTTCTGTTCTTTCTGGGCGCTAACAAGCTCTTTTCCTTCCCTGACGACGGCCTTTTTAGCCTGCCAGTTAGTCAACTTTTCCACAGTTACTTAAATGTTATAACTGTATATCTCAGAGAGAGACATTTATCTAAACTCTGCAAATCTCAACAACCTGACGCGTCTGACAGATTTATGTAAGATGAATGTAAACTTGAAATAGCCCACAGTGAACTCCACTTCTCGGTAAAAACCAAATAAATGCTGTCAGCTGGAGTTTCTCCCTCTGCTTGAACCTCATGTTCCCGTCTTGTTTATAGGAATTCAAGATTTCTGACGATTTCTCCCTGGCTCTTACTTCTTTCCCTGACACTCTCTCATAATGCTTAAGATGCTCAGATTTATTTGTCACATTTATGACTTTGACTCTTGCACTATCTGCCATTTCTTATGATGACGGTTCAGGAAGAAATGAGCACACGTTCAACATAGACATCTTTCTTGTGTCTTTATAAAGCCCCTTTCCCACTGGACAAAAAAAACCCACAAACACCCACTAACATCTGGCTTTTGTCTTCAGTGGGAAAGGTTACAATCATCATTCATGGACAAATGACTCTGCAGTAGTCACAGGTATTAATCGGCTCCAGCTCTGATCGGCAGTGATGGAAACATGACACCTAGGTGGACACGCTAATTTTCGCCTCTTTTCTGTAGTGATGCTATGACTACTGTGACCAACTCTTTGTCATCTCAACAACAAAATCCATCCGTCAAAAACAGAAAGGCATACTGAAAATGAAACAGGAGACTAACGCCTATTTTTAGTGGGTTTCCATCAGATCTGCAGTTAATATACATCAATAATTGTCTTTAAAAATACAGTGTGAAGGATTTGGCGACATCTAGTGGTGTGGTTGCAGCAATACTGAGGTAACGTGAGCTGCCGAGTGCAATACCGTGGTAACGCCGTTTGCCTCACTCAGTCCATCCTTACCATAATAACACTACTTTAGGAGCAACGGAAGTCAGATGGTGCCTGGCGGTACCACGGTTTTGCACCCTGTGGCTCACGTTACCTCAGTTTCACAAGCGTGTCAGAGAACTACGGTGGCCTTCAGGTAACGTAAAAAGGCAAAAGGCTCCCTCTAGAGCCAGTGTTTGGTTTGTCCGTTCTGGGCTACTGTAGAAACATGGCGGACTCTGTGAAGCGGACCCGCTCCCTATGTAGATATAAACAGCTCATTCTAAGCTAACGAAAACACAACGATTCTTAGTTTCAGGTGATTATACACTAATGAAAACATAGTTATTAATATTATATTCCATTTCTGCTAATAGATCCCCCGAAATCCTACACACTGTTCCTTTAAAGAGTAACTTAACACCTCTGAACTCACACAGCGTCACTGATGAGTGTGATTGGGTGTGTTCAGAGGTGTGCATTGTTGCATCAGTGATGTCACAGGTTCCTGGAGTACACCTGTACATCATTGCAGCAAGGTGAGACGTGAAATCACTGGAGGTCAGCAAAATAAAAGATGTTATGTTTCTTTTTAATATATCTAAGGGCGTCTTTCCCTAAAATAATTCATGATGTCTGGAATTATAAAAAAGCCGATAGTCATAGTGTATACAGTCTCTCATAAAATGTCCTATTAGAAAGCGGTACCCCATCTGTGACGTCAGTATGTGTCTGCACACTGTTTTTCCATACGAGTCTTGTGTTGCTTATCAGCAGACCCAGACCAGGGTCTATGAGGACTTTTTTTCCCCTCATGTGTTGCTCTTGGCTGGGCCGGCACCCAGAGCTGTTCCCTCCCTCCCCGCCCCAGACAAAGGCCCGTCATGCTGACTGGGCTGAAGGCCTGAGAGGTCTGATCCTGGTATTCAGCACTTGGCTCTCACCAAGTTAAGCCTGCGTTCTCCTGTGTTTATTGTGGGCTTTCTCGCTTCAAAGGAAACCGCTTTTTGGCAGGACTCTCCGGACCACCACGTTCTCCTCCCTTTTACCTAGAAACCAGAGCTCACACTGGTTCCAATGATGTGAAATCAGCTTGTATAAGCAGGAGGACTGGTGGATACAAAACAGTCTGTCAGCATATTACAGACATATGTTTAAAGTCTGAGTGTTACTGTTACATATTAGCCTCTCTCTGATGTGTGTTGTCAATGTGTTTGTCGTTGCCTAGGTCTGAGGCACATCGCTGTTCTGAAGTTGGTCGGCACGGAGCCACCGGATATTGGCGGAGTCTTGGAACTCTATCCTATCAATGGTAAGAACTTTCTCATATGAAATAATGAATGGGACTGTGGGTCAGGCACACACTAACACACCAACCTGATATCACGCCAAAGAATTTAACAGACCCACCTGTCATTGCGCATTATCGTGTCATTCATACGCCTTTTGGTGCGACCGGGCTGAACACACACATACTGTAGTATCTCTATGTATGCACATAATACCTTCTTTTCTCAAGCTACAAGTGAAACATCTTGCCCCAGATCTACCCTCCTCATGCAAAACCAGTCCACAAATCCACCTGCACAGGCCAGTGTTTCAGTATCCCACTTCTCATCCTGGTAATCCACAATATGTTAAAGAGACTCTAAGATTAAAGGTTCTCTTACTATTCCACCATGTCCCCAGAGGAACCTCACAGATTGTTATTACCAAGGACACTCTGCACACAACCTCACAGCTGCAGAACCATGTGTGCTGTTGCTGAGGCGGGGGAATCAAAATATGAATTATTTCTTTCATTTCATATGACCTGCTACAGTAGATGTTGCTCAAGAGAACTCCAACAAACAAACTTTACTGGGGGAAAAAAGCAAAGGGAGTCAGGCAGGCTTATGAAAGACCAAAACTTGAGCTGTTGCCAGCGGACTAAAGTTGTTCAGGTTTCTGCTTTTGGCATTTGAGCTCAGCATATGGAGATACAGTAAATGTCAAACAAGCCTGCAAAGGAAAACATGGCTGCACCACCCAAATCGACTGTTATCAGGCTATTAGATCAGCGTTATCGGTCGCTATAAGCACCATAGATGTGGGTCATTATGGGCCTACTATGTTGTAAAAGTGAAAGTGAAACCTAAAAGCAACACGTTCTAACACGTAAAACTGAACGAAACATTACATTTTGAACACGAACAAAAAGGCCTCTTTAGGTTTACGTAACAAAACTGCAACTTCTTTAAGTTTAGGCAACAAAAACTCTACAAGGTAAACGTTTCAAAAGTGAGACTTAACGCTTGTGAACAGAAAAACAACTACTCGTTGGTTTCACACAGGATGCGCACCCCAGTCTCCCGGGTGAAAGCCCTGTATTTTGTGTCCTATCTGTTGTCCCCGACCTTGACCCCATATGGAGTTTCACGCTACACTACGGCGCTACTCTGCTCTTGTCATAATTACTACGGTCGCTAGAGGTCGCTGTCGTGTTCTTTACCTTCTTTCGGTGACCTACCACGTTAATAGATGATAAAACCTAATATTGAGTGTAGTAGGCCCCTATTGACCCACATCTATGGTGCTTATAGCGACTGATAACACCTATTTAACGGCCTGATAACAGTCTAATCGGCTGGCTGCACTCTGTAAGATATCTGTCTCAAATACGTCATTCCTGAGCTGAATCTCTGCTCCATCCAGGGAGTGTTACTGTGGACCGTGAAGGGATGTCAGCGGCCCTGGTGAAGGACATGAGGAACTACTTCCAGATCAGCCCAGAGTACTTCTCCATGCTGCTGGTAGGGAAGGACGGCAACGTCAAGTCCTGGTACCCGTCGCCCATGTGGTCCATGGCTATCATCTACGACCTGATAGACTCTATGCAGCTACGCAGACAGGAGATGGCCATCCAGCAGTCGCTGGGCATGCGCTGCCCAGAGGACGAGTACGGCGGCTACGGCTACCATCAGCACGGATACGAACACGGTTACCAGGACCGCTATCACCAGGGTTACGGTTACTAACGCCTCCCTCTGCGGCCCTCTTCCTTTCACCCGTAACTTTTTAAATCTTTCCTACCCATCCTCCACCAGGCTCAGATGGAGTGAGGTCCTTGAATGTTTTGTAGCACTTAGTGAAAGCCTCAAAGCTGTTGCTTTCACCTACCCAGATCTTTGATATATAAATAGCATAGTATGCTGCAAGTAACGGTAATTTGCAAGGGGCTTAGTCAGTAAATGTGTAGATGAACCTGGAGGTTCAGAGATCTGTAGTTTTTGTTTCATGGATTCGTTCATTTCTGACTTCAAACAAGAGTGTTTTGCACATTATTATATCATCTGTCTCCTTCACTTACCTTCCAGGTCAAACTTACATATTCATTTTACAGCACAGACCTTTATTTTGTAGATAACGGGCTAAAATGAAACATATATGTATTTATTGGACATCTGTTGCATTTGAGGTGCAGTAATTGATTATTTTATGAGAAGAAGCTGTCACATTATTTCTCTTTTTTTGTAAAGTTTCTGTTGCTATACATTGTTCTTATTTATACTCTATTGTGCTATATGGCAAAATAAACATTTGTTTACTACCAGTGATGGTCTGTGAATTGTTTGCTGTGCACACAGTATATCAATACTCAAAGTTTCAGTCTGAACTTCTGCATTGCAAGAATATTTAAAGCTACATCTCCTCCTAGTGGCCTAATGAGATGATGAAGGGAAATACTTTTGTGCTGTACTACAGTAGGAATGAAAAATGGCTTCAGTCCCTTCAGTGGGTCCATCCACAATCATTCTTTTCTTTCTCCACTTCCTTGTACTGTGTATGTTTCCCAATATGAATTTACCTTTTGTCCCCATCGTTTTCAACACTATTATGGTCCATGTCTCCCTCCTATCGTATGAATTTCTCACCTTTTAAATGTCATAACCGTTACTTATATTTAGACAAAATTAAAGCAGTTTACCTGCAGTTTATTTCAGAGCAACTTGCATTCATGCGTGTTAAAATTTTATGGCACAAGAGGAGTGTTAAAAGAAATATATTTCACAATAGTAATACATAAACACTCCGTCATTTGGCAAAAAAAAAAAAGTAATGTTCAAGGCCAAGTAAGTGAACCAAGAGCCACTTTGTTGTGCTTTCAGAAATCCAGACATACTAACTGGTAAATTCTGTAAATGCTGTAAATGGTTCTGGTTCATGTTTAAGAAAATACACTGAGTGAGCAGAAAAATAAAAAAATCCTTGTAGACTGAAATGGAAACCGACAGTCAGGCCTGTTGTGCGTGTACATTTCTGCCTGTAATGTATTTTTGAAGCTATAGTTTGTGACTTTGTACTGAAATGTGGTGCTTCAGTTTTCCACATTGTTTAAATATTGACCACAGATTGACTTTAACACTGCGCCAACAACAACTAAACACAGGATAAAAAGCCCTATACAATCATAAAACTGTCTGGAAAAGTGGCTGCTGGTCATCAAACCCATCAATCATGTGCAAGCGGTCAAATAGCTGCACATACTGTACAACAGGAATCATTAGATAAAATAAACTATCCATATAACAGAAAGCCTTAATGATCCCAGATGTCAAATACAGTGACTATTATTTCCCAGCACATACACCTGATCCACTACGTAAATGACAGCACTCATATACAGACAGGCACATTTTCAAAATATACACAAGTTATCTAAGTGTCTGACAGAGTTCATCACACGATCCACAACAACACTGTCATTCACGTTTCCCCGCTGACAGTCACTCACAGATAGAATGACCATGCTGCGTCCACGAGTACAAGTCTATACTGCTGCTTAATATTAGCCGCAGTGGAAGAAGAAACTCTTCTCTCTTGTAAGAGAGCCATAAGCGAGTACTAAAAAGACTCCTCCTCAGATTCACTGTCTGTGTTGGGCTTTGTCAGGAGCTCCAGCTCCTCGCCGTCCTGCGACAGAAAACACATAAAGAGCTCATCAGAACGCATTCAGAAGTCCAGAGGACAAACCTGCAGACACAAAGGGATTTCTAAGATAAACATCTCAGTGTCATCACCAAACCTTACAGGGTAACTTGGGTATTTTTCAACCTGGACGCTATTTTCAATGTTTTTGTGTCTAACTGACTAATGGGGACAACAATGTCTGAAATAGCTCCAGTATTGAGGGAGAGCGCTGTAGACGGCAGCTGCTCACAGGCTGCAATACGGTGCTATCGGGGCAAGCTGGCACCGTCATTTAGGTCCACTAAAAGTTCTTGTTTTTGCCATGACAAGCTCTGATTGTTATTATAAGTGTCTGACATTATGGAAAGAGTCTCGCTCAAGGAGAAGTCTCATATTGAAATCTGGCGAGGTGACGTGGACCCGGAAGACAACGGTGGAATAGTGGAATACATCCATGGTGGAAACGGCAAAGTTTGTTGTGTTGGAGTACAGAAAGCGTAGCTTAGTGTTATCTAAAAGATTTCCAATGTCATGGCTGAATATTTAGATGATTTCCACAATGTGGACGAGCTCTTTGAATTCGATGGCCGCCCGTATTTATTTGAGCCACAGTATACGGATATTCAGATTTCACAACGAGACTTCTCCTTGAGCGGGACTTGGACACAATAACAAACAAGTGAAAGGTAAGAAAAACATTTCATTTCTCTGTAGGGTCCTTTCCATAATGTTGTCAGACACTTATAATAACAATCTCGCTCAATACCGGACCAAATTTCAAAAACTGTTGTCCCTATTAGTCACTTGGACACAAAAACACGAGAAAATAGGGTCCAGGTTGAAATTTATCCTTTAACTTTTTAAGTTGGCCTCTGGTAAAGGGAACTACCTCAAAGTCCTGCTGACTCCAGGACAGTGTCCTCATAAGGACCCTATAGAGATCCGTTCTGTTTAATAGCTTCCTCTTTTATAAATCCAATAGACTACACTGACCTAATGAAATTACTGTACATGAGGTAAAGCACCAGCATGAGTCTGAATGCTGTTTTCATGGCAGGGAATCAGGTTTCCTCCCACATTGAAGAAATCACATTATAGAGAAACGAGAGCCAAGTTTCCTACAGAGAGCTTGGTATGTGTGTGGGAGGAGAGGAAGGGGCTTTACATGGGGGTTAGCTGAGTGACGCTGTGTGAGAAAAGCTTGTGCACGTGACTAGTGAAGATTTGTGGGTTTTTGTGGTTTGCTGCCTACCCCTCTGGACCTCTCGAACACCTCTCCGTTGATGACCCGCAGCTTTTCCTGCTGCAGGCTGTATTCCAGGTCCTTGGGCCGGCTGGCGTTGTAGATAAAGATGGCCAGCAGGACCGTGGGAGCCTGGAGGAAGAAGTCCAGCGAAGGGCGGAAGTCGAAGAGGAAGAGGGAGAGGGCGGTAACCAGAACGGTGGTGATCTGGCCTGTCAGCACGTGGAACATGTTGTCTCTGAATTTCAAGATGAAGGCCACAGATAAACCCAGGGCAGCTGAGGAGACAGAGAAGAATGTGGGTTTCTCAAATATCAATTTATTCATATACGCCTTCATGTTGTTTATTGATTTTACTAACTCTGCAGCTTTTATTCAGAGACAGTTATTCACTCACTGTCCTTACCGTATAAACAACAGCATTGGTCATTTGCTCAAAAGTTTTAAAATGACCTGGCAAGTGACCTCTTGTAAGTAATGCAAGAAGTCACAAAAAATGACAACAAAAAAAGAAATAAAAAAACTACAGCGTCGGTTGCTCGTTAAAACGGCCTGCGTCTATATTTAATAGTCATGTTGTCATGCCACCGCAAACAGTCTGAGGTTGTTGGTTGTCGGAAAGTGTCGGGCTTGAAAACAGGAGACCAGGTTTTGCTTCCTATCTCCTACCAGCCATCAAAGTTGGTTTCTTGTGACAATTAACCCAATCTTACCAAATCCCAAACCATTATCTTTTCCTAACCTTAAAGGAATAGTTGGGAAATATAATTATTCGCTCTCTTGCCCAGAGTTGGATGAGAAGATTGATCATGTCTGACCGTTACATATGAAGCTACAGTCAGAAGCTGGTTAGCTTAGCTTAGCACAAAGACTGGTAAAAAGTTAATCCACCTACTAAAGCTCATTGATAAACACGTTGCCTAAACTTAACTATCAGATCAGAAAACACTCCTATCAGTCATTTTGGAAGACACTGACAAATCAGACTTGTTACTTATCCACTGTTCACTCACCAGTGACCAGCACTAGACACAGGGAGTAGACATTATGTCCATGGAGGAGGCCACAGTGCACGGTGAGACCTCGTGCCTCACTGCCGAGCCCGAGGGTCAGACCGTTAAACACCACACCAAAGGCATACCTACAAAACCATGAAGCACAGGACCAAGATTAGCATTGCATTTTAGCCATGTGTCTTCTGCCTTATTATATTCTTCATAAGTCGCCTCTCACAGTTTACTGTTCTGGATGAAGATGCTCTCAGTGAGCTGGTCTCCGTCTTTGAGGATCTTCTCATTGTAGATATTGGCCATGGCGGAGATGAAGCACTGGAGGAGGAGCAGGATGTGACCCACACCCAGAGATCGAAGCTTCTCCACTACCCTGTCCCTCCAGGCCTGCCCGGGCAGAGAGGACACCCACGACTCAGTGGCACTGTGGTGGGAGGAAAGATATGAACAACGGAGAATAAAACAACAGAACTGAGCTGGACTATAGACGGTAAAAGCTGACCGTCATCTACTGTAGGTAATACACTGACTATGGATAAGTACCTCATACAACCCCACTTCAAAACACCCAAACTATCCCTTAAAACTGCCCATCGTTGAGTCCGACAATGTTATACGAGTGCAATAGTAAATCGGTGGAGTGCTCTTCATTCATCCTGTTACCTGCTGTTCCTCATCTGCTCCAGCAGCTGTGTGTAGAGTAGGCAGGAGTTGGAGGGGGTTGAGAGGGGGTTTGAGTGGAGACCTGGCACAGCTATGGAGTTTTGGTGGCCCCCCGATCCCGTCGTCAAGGAAACAATGGACAGGAAGAGGACAAATAACGCTGCCCACTGAACCCAGGACAGGCGCCTCCTGAAGGAAAAGGTGAGAAACAAAGATTTTAGTTTCACCTGTGGTTGACATGAGCTGTTGACATGAACAGTGCAGTAAAGACTACTGAAAGCAACTATTCAGGAAAACACCTATATTTAGTAAAAATAGAAGACGTCTCTTCTAAACAAGTCACAAAAAAGGAAAAAGGGATGGAAAAGCAAACACATTAAACCAGGGAATGAGATAAAGTGTATCACCAGATGCACACTCCTAACCACACACACCATCCTACTGAAGAACAAAGCATTACAGGGTTGTGAATCGAGCCACTTACTTCAAAACAACTCTGAAGAGTACAGCTGTGGTCAGGATGACAAAGTTGGAGAACAACACTGCCATGGCCTGGACACAAGAGGAGGAACAGCTGGTTTAGAGATAAAACAGCAGAGTGATAGCAGAGCATAATAACTGCATCAAATACCAAGTCTTTGAGCAGGACGTTTTGTAAAGCTAGTATGATATGAGAAGGTTAAATCTAAATTTAGATAATGTTTATCACTGGTGTTAAAGAGTTACCAACAGGATGTGGTTTGCATGTTATTGAGGGTTGAATAACTGGTCATATTGGACTGTCCTGATCACCCCCTGCAGAAGAAGCTTAAGCTACAACATTCAAGTCGTAGATACAGAGTGCCTGCTAAGAGGACAAAAAGTTTCAAGTATCTTTTGTTTGTACAACAATAGAGTGGTGCAGGGATGACGTTTGATGACTGAATTTGCACACGTGATCTCGGCACCTAAGCATTTCATGCATTCAGCTGTTTTTTGTCTTCATTTGATGTGACCTTGCTTTTTGTATGTGATATCTCTGGATTGTTGGATTATATGATTATGTTTTTATGATGAATGTGTTTGTACACCTGGCTGCAACCAAATTTCCCCTGGTGGGATGATTAAGTTTGACTTGACTGACTGGAATTTATGCAACAGATTTTTTTTTTCCCAGAAGCCCTAATGTAAAGCTAACACACACAATAGTTCCTTCAGGTAGTGGTCATACAAATAGATATTGAAATCTTAACTAACAGGCTGCAGGTAAGTCATCACATAGAAGATAATGAGGTTGTCGAGGAAGTAGAGGAATGCAGGGACAGCCCACTTCAGGGAATTGAGGAAGGAGGAGCTGGAAGTACAGCTCAGCTCTCTGCATGATCGTCCCTCTGAAGAAACAGACAAAAAGAGCAAATAAACAAACTATCACACACACATTCACAAACACACTGAGACAGCTGTGGCTTCAAAGTTTACCTCGGACTATGACCCGAACTGACATAGCCAGACAGAAGAGCAGTTTGAGCGCCTCAGCAAGTAGATTGACGGATGCAGGGAGGAAGTCATACTTGTTCTCTGCAAATTGACCACAAACAAAGAGACACAAGATGTCACACACGTCAGTGGAATACACAAAAAAACATGTTTTAAAACATGTTTTTCAAATGTGTGCTGACTTGAAGACAAGCGTATCACATCATGCTAACTCTCTGTGGGACACAAAAAAGTAATATCTGTCAGTCACCAGCATTGGCAGAGAATTTGAGCAGCAGGATGCGACTGGTCCCCAGAGTTACAAAGCCCAGGCCGAGGGCCAGAGTGTAGGCCGACGAGCGGGAGCACAGCCTGGTGCAGGGCTGGCAGCACACCATGGCTAGGACTGGAACTGAATGCAGTCAGACCTACACAATATAAACACAGATACAGAGAGTGATGGTATCAGACTGGTGCTCAGTATCTCAGGTACCCCGAGTTTCAGTTTCAGATTGGTGCATCTCTATCCAACAACTTCAGATCAATGAGGACATTTTCAACAGCTCAAAGTTCCTGTGGCTAAAAAACACTTGGACTAGGCTGTGCAAGCTGTGCAGAAAAATGATGGACATTTTACAACTGGCTCAATCATAAGGTTTGAAATTTTAAACTTGTTTTTTCCCCAGGAGCGAATTATGGACTATTACTATACATTTTGAGAAATTGTCAACCAATTCTTGGCCTTTGGTTGCCATCAGTGGCAACTACTTTTTAAACATATATAAAATAGGGACAGCAAAATGTGAACCCCCAAATAAATATTTAATATTTGTTGCATTAGTGATATTTAAATATTTCTATATGGTGCTTTTACTCGCGTGCGTACAGGCATCTGTTTTAGAGACAATTTTTTCAGACAATTTTGTATACCAGGAATTAACATTAACTGATAACACTTAAGATTCAAATTCTGTAAAGTATTAGATAAAGCACAAACTACAACGAAATTTGTTCAGTTACTGTAATAAAGCTTTTATTCTTTATGTCACATTTTCATTATTAAGATGACGTATAACTGCATAGTATCTTAATTACTCAATTCATAAGGTGACTAAAAATTGCAAGCATATTTTCACTTTTCGGCAACCAAAAGCCGATGCCTGGTTACCAGCCTGGAAACCACTTTTAAAGTTAGTGTTGAGCCCTGCTTGTTTATTTAGTCTTTGACTTGGAAGCTTAGTAGCTTCATCACACTTGACTATTAAAAAGAGATACAAATATGAAAATTAGTGGACCATTTAACATCCTCAAGCACTGACAGATCTTCTCTATCCATGAAGAAATGCCACAGACTGCAGTTACCAGGTTATTAGGCACACCTTGCTAAAACTAATGCAGTACTGCTTTAAATCCTGCCTCAATGAAGGTTATGTCGTTCATTTTGTGTTGAAACTGTCTTAGAGCGGTGTTGATTCAACTTTAGGATCATTTTAGTGGATGCAGTGTTTTTATACTGACAGGTAAGCTGCTGCTCTGTTGTGGTTCATCTGGGCTTTTAGGGATAGGGTTAGGGATCAATAAAGTATCTATCTATCTAATAACCCTAACCCAATAAAGTATCTAATAACCCAATAAAGTATCTAATAACCCTAACCCAATAAAGTATCTATCTATCTATCTAGTCTTACTTCTTCTGGGCTTTTAGGAACTATCTTCTGATAAAGGTCAGACAAAAAACAGTAGCAACAACCAGGCACATACACCAGATACACCTTTGATAAGGTCTCTAAGTTCCTGTTGTCAGAAAGCTGTTTACCAGACAACACAAAGCTTCAGTGCTTCAAGCTGAATAGGATGATGATGGCAAGACTGCAAGGCCAGAATATGTAAACATAAAAACTCATGCCAGTGACAGTCCCAGCTTCTCACATGGGAAATCTTGCTCATCTTCTGCATTGTAAACACGTCGACTTGGGCTCTGAGAAGTTGCATTTTCTACTATTTTCTGACATTTTATATTTTATTTTATTTTTATTGGTTTAAAAGGACTGTGTGCACAGACATTAATTGTTTACATAGAAACAAAAAGATGGGTGCAACAGATTTAGCAGGGAAGCTAATTTCCATCTGTAGTCCTAAACACACACACAATAGACACAATAGACACAATAGACACACTACATAACATCACAACAGGATCACAATATAACATCACAGTTTCAAGTACAATCCAAAATACAATAAATACATATAACACAATAATAAATATGAGACGTTAGCATCTCAGAGCTAACGTTTGCATCATCTCTACCACAACAGTCATGTTTCTGCCAATAAACACCTTCAATATAAGCAACACGCGTGTTCTTTTAATCCTTCTTACATGTATTTCCTTAACAAATCATCACTACGATGTGAAAATGAAACAAGTCTTAGTGAGACTTACTTGTTTGTCTCCTTTCTTCCTGCACATCACTAAAAGCAGAACTGAAGCATAGCACTTCCTGGTTTATCTGCGCAGGCGCACTGACGGCAGTCAGGTGGCGTGATGACGTCATCACGCACGTACTGCACGTCCGTGTGCTTCCCCCTGTACGCAGACTATCGATTGTCCCCACCTGAGAAGGTCTGTGGTTGTGTACTTTTGTTTAGTCACACAGTAGATTTTGTGATGTATAAGGATAAATACTATGTGATATTCCAGAGAGGGAAAGGTAGACAAAAGGAGCAATAGGCTACTACCATTACATTGTTGTTATAATGTAAAAATACTCTTGTTACAAGTAAAAGTACTAAGCTATTACCATCAAAATACCATACCAAAAGTAAAAGTAGGCCCTACTCATTATGCAGAACGGTCCATTTCAGAATCATATAGGCTATATTATATTACTGAATTATAATTAGTGATGCATTATTGTGTAGGTATATAACTTTAATGTGGTAGCTGGTACAAATAAAAGTACTATAAGAAGGCTATTACCATCAAAATACTATACCAAGAGTAAAAGTAGGCCTACTCATTATGCAGAATGGCCTATTTCAGAATCATATAGGCTATATTATATTACTGAATTATAATTAGTGATGCATTATTGTGTAGGTATATCACTTTAATGTTGTAGCTGGTAAAGGTGGAGCTAATTTTAATTAGGGTACTTTATACACTGTCTAACCTATAATTAGAGCTGCAACGATTAATCAATTAGTTGTCAACTATTAAATTCATCTGCGAGTATTTTCGTAATCGATTTATCGGTTTGAGTAATGTTTTGTTTCTTTACTCCTCTATGACAGTAAACTGAATATCTTTGAGTTGAGGACAAAACAAGACATTGGAGGACATCATTGTTTTTGGGAAACACTGATCGACACTTCCTGACATTTTATAGACCAAACAACTAATCAATTAATCAAGAAAAGTAGAACGGAGCAAGTCAAGTCAAGTCTATAGACAGCGGTGGAATGTAACTCTAAATTTACTCAGTACTACAATTTCCATGGTACATAGTATGTACTTCTTCTTCACTAATATTCAGAGAGAAATATATTATTTTTATTCATCTAACAGCTGAAGTTACTTACATTGAAGATAGTCATCCAAAACATATGACCAACTTCTAGAATTTGCTGCTATAAACTACTCAGTTGTATATTAAGTAGTTAAAATTGGCTCCACATTAGCAGACATAACAACACTGATTTAATTAACTTCACCCAGACAGCTTTATCTCACAACCTATGCATCCTCTGTAGCAATTATGTAGTACATTACGTATTACAGTACCATGCTACATCACAGCTGGGTGTGGTCACAGTTACTAGTTCCATATATCACTGATAGCCAGTGAAAGGAGGCTAGAACAGGAAAAATATACTGTATGTTCTTGGTACCAGTTAGGAGCTGCTGGTGAGATAAGGCTGGCAGACAAGGCTGGCAGACAACTGACTCCATACCGAGAGCTGCAGTAATCCAGATGAGAGGTGAACTGTATTCTGCAGACTTTGGAAGGAGAGGTTTTCTTAAATTTAGCAATAGTTCTGAATGAAAAAGAGTTAACAGAGTTTGTTTAAGGCAAGTGCAGTTATTATTAACTAAAACACTTATTCTGATATAACTTACAACAGTTTGATACAGGGCTGGCTCTAGCCCTCATGGTGCCCTTGGTGAAATTCAGATTTGGGCGGCACTCTAGGGTTAGGGTTCAACCCCGCAGAACCCTAAACCGCAACACACATCAGACAAAATTAACATATTTATTTTCATAAATAGCTGTATTTATTATGTAAAGGCTAATGTACAGCGAGCCGGTCATTGTTGCTAGCTGTTCATTATCCCGCTTATTACACGGCTACTTACTTAAGAAATCAATAATTTGCCCATAGCAACGGTCTGCTATACATAGCAACGGTCTGCTATACATAGCAACGGTCTGCTATAAAGATGTAACAGACCGCAGAACGCTGTGATTAACCAATCAGCATCGAGTATTCAACAACGCCGTGTAATAAGATATAAATAAACAATTGGTCCCTGATATTGAGGCTTAAAAGTATTTAGTCAGTTTCACTACAATTTAACAAATAAATACGGCCGGGCAGATGAAAAAGTATGAGAAAGAGAGTTACAGGGGTGAAAAGTGAAAAGTCTTTATTTATCTAATTGTTCATTTGTAACCTCAATGCAGAGGATGGGCGCAAACCAGCATTTTTTAAATTATTTTTTAATATTTAATTTAATTTTTTTCATTTACATTTTTTTTAAAGGCGACCAGCGCCCCCCAGAAAGTGGCGCCCTATAGGCGACTGCCTATATGGCCTATGCCTTTAGCCATCCCTGGTTTGATAGTTGCTCATGATGAAACGACGTACGCTGAGATGTTTACATTGCATTTAAGAATTTGTCAAAGTTTGGGATGGGTTGCCTCCCTCTCTTGAATTATGGCGTGTTTTTGATGAGATAATTTTCCTGGGACATTCTGAGGTTAGAGAAATTGTCAGTGTAATTTACAACACTTCTTTTTTTTCAGAGATGATGGGAATAAGCACACCCCTCAGGGATGACTCACAGCCAAACACATGAGGTTTCAATTACAAGAGAGGGAGGAAAGAAACTATGCCGAGACACAGTTCATTGCCCCGGGACATGATATTTAAACGCGCATGTGTGTGTGTTTGTGTGTCAGTTACAGATAAAGCACCGAGCGGACCTCTCTGTCAGATCACAGCTTCTTCACCTGTAGAGTAGACCGGTTTCACCTGGAGGATTGATCCCAGAGATGAGGCTCTGTGCCCGGGCTGGAGCTCGATGTCTCCTGCCTGTCCTGGTTCTTCTGACTGTCCTTCATGTCAAAGCAGACCAGCAGCAACCCAAGGAGAGACGCTATTACATCGCTGCTGTCGAGATCGACTGGAACTACTCTGGAAATGGCACACACAGGTAGGATAAATGACAAGAATTAGACATGCAACAGGTGTTGAAGACTATATTTGAATTATTCTTACTTTATTATTTTATATTGTATTTTTGTCTTATTATTAATATTATTTGAATTCTGTCCACCTAAACTTATCTAATCTGACTTATTATTATTATTATTATCATTATCTGACCTGTTATTGAAGTTGTTTGTACCGTGTAAAAACAGTTGTTTAATTTCTTTGGCAGCCTTGTTCTTCATCCTATCATAGTATCAGCGTTAATCTGACACACACTCTGGGTCACAAACATCCAAATCAGAAACACTTTATTGATCCCCGAGGGGGGAAATTAGGACGGTACAGTTGCTCTTATATATATATGAGCATAAAGAAATAGAAGAAAAATAGAAATAAAGGAAATTATGTACATAATGCTACAATATATAACACAATATATGTAGAGTAATATAAATAAATAATAAAATGAGAATTATAAGAAATATGTACAAATATGTGCATCAAACACATACAATATATAACCAATAATTAAATAAAAATAAATAAATGCTGAGAAGTGTGTTAAATATAAATACAAGAATAGAATAAATAAGAATATTTCTTGAAATGTACAGTATAAATGTAGTATTAATGCCCAGTTGAATTATTGCACATTAGTCGTAACATGTAAGGGAACTTGTGCCTTCATATCTTAAAGTCCGTATCTTGTTGTGTTGCTGGTGTGTTCGACATGTGTCTCCCTCATGTGCTGATTCATTTTCTGTGTTTTTCCTTTATTCCTTAGGTTCGGTCCCACCTATAAGAAAGTGGTCTTTCGGGAGTATGACAAAGACTTCAGACAGGCGAAGACTCATCCCTCCTGGTTAGGTAAGCTTTGGGTTTCCTTGAATGAACACATCATCTGTCTGGCTTCTCCTGTCTCTATAAATTCCCTTTCTACTCAGATATCTACTTTTTTTTTTCCCAATAATTTCCCCAGAAAGGATTTGATATGTACATAATTGTTATTTCTCAACAGGCCCTTTGGTAGTAATTAGTGGGGGAATTGAAATGTGTTTTCAGTTTGTAAGTAGAAATAAAACAAAATAATGGAGTAATTATAGACCGATTATGCAGAGGGGTTAGAAACTAAAGTGCAAACAAATGAATGTAGAAACAAAACAAATGCAGATGCTTCCATACAGGGAAGGATTTTACTGAATAGGGTGTTGAGTATGAAAATGATGTGAATCATGTTAAGGTCTTCATAGATCTCAACCCAAATGAACACCTACAGTATGGGAGATTTTGTAGAGACTTGTCAGGCTCCACCACCATAATTAAAACAAAAAAATGAGGGAATGTCTTTAGGATGAATGTTGTTCATCCTTCCAGTTGAGAGACTAAAATGTTCTTCAAACTCAAGCTGATATTACAACAAGCCTGTATTTAGTTTTTCCTTTAATGTGTCACCAGTATGTCGAACAGCGCAGTAAGTGACGTATATAAGCAGCTTGCAATTTCAGATGAATTTCCTAAAAAGAGTTAGGAAAAAGTCTGACTCTATGCCACAGTTTCACTTCCTTCTGTCATTATCAACGTTATAAATCAGCAGATACTTTCCGAATTGAATACTTTCTCCATTTTCCTTATAATTAGTACATTTCGCTTTCCAGGAATGTTCCTTACAAATAACAGTTACATATTAATTCCTTTCTAGGAAAGCATCAGGTAAGTAAGAGAACATTACAGTATATGGGCCGATGGTGAAATGATATTTGTCAGTCATGAGTCAGTATGACTTTACATCACTTTTACGTCATGATGATATACCAAAACACGCACGATTCCAAATAAACTTGAGCGTGTCTTTCCTCTGCAGGTCTACTCGGACCCACGCTGAGGGCGGAGGAGGGCGAGACGATTGTGGTCACTTTCAGAAACATGGCCACCGGACCGCACAGCATCCACCCACACGGGGTCGCTTACGGGAAACAGTCAGAGGGTGGGTGCCTGTTAACCCAGCTGCAGATGAGTCTGACAGCTGTGGCGAACCCAAAGACAACAGTAACTCAAGTCTGTCTATTAGGGTCATTGTGGGTGCTCATGATGTTACTCATTCCAATAATTACACAAGATTGGCCAACACAACAAACAACCTTGTTTGTCTTTTTCTAACATATTAACCAGGACAGGCAGATTATCAAAGTAGACGGTACTGAAGTCCAAGAGGAAGCATTGCTAAGCCTTAGGAAATCACTGTCTGTGTCCAGCAGAGAGGAATAACAGGACATTACTGCTATTGTGGATGAAGGAAATTAACAATAAGCACTCCTTAATTTGCTCTTAATACAAAAGTCAGAGTGCGGAGGAATTCTAAATTAAAGAACAGCTTGCAGGAAACTCTTCATTAAGTCTTTTTTGGGGACTTGAGTCCCACAAATTTTATTAGAAAAGTCAATAATCCCCTCAGACTTTAGCTCAGCATTGCAATTTAATTAATTATTAGACTATTTTTTGCTATTATTCAAACTGAATGCTTTGTTTGTTTTTGCAGGAGCCCACTACTTTGACAACACATCACAGAAAGAGAAAGAGGATGACGTAGTGCAGCCGAACAGAGAACACGTTTACTACTGGGAGGTGACGTCACAGGTTGCTCCACAGCAACATGACCCCACCTGTCTCACCTACACCTACATCTCCCACAAAAATGTTGTGGAGGACTACAACTCAGGCCTCATTGGTGCTTTACTCATCTGCAAGCCTGGTAAGCAGCAAAACGTGGCTGTGTTTCAAGTAACAACATATAAATTGCTGCTGCACCTACAAAATCTCTCCTATTCTTTCTCTCTCAGGCAGTCTGGATGAGTCCGGGAAGCAGGTCGGCGTCCACCAGGAGTACGTGTTCCTCTTCGGGGTTTTTGATGAGAGAGAGAGCAAGTACAGACCAAACAGCTACGGCAACAATGTGAAAGACACCATCAACGGATACGCAATGGGATCACTACCTGGTTAGTCTGTCCAGTCATTTATCGCTCATTGAGTTAGAGAGTCAGTCAGTTGTTCAGGTATCCTTGGAGATTTTTTTTAAAACATGATATGTAGATGACACATCAGGACTCCTCAGACTGAGTTCTGGTTAATAGACAAACCAGTGTGTAATTAACTGCAAGTAGCCATAACAACAATACTGATGCTTCACGCTATCGTGGGTTAAACTGACAGTGATGACTTAAACTCCAGCCTGTCTTTTTGTTTGATATGTATAGGGCTGGAACACAGCAATTTTTTCATTGTTAATTAATCTCTTGATTATTTTTTGATTAATCAATTATTCCCCGTGGTTCTCAACCTGGGGGTTGGGACCCCCAAGGGGGTCGCAAGATAATTTCTGGGGGTCGCCAGACCACTAAACTAGACTGGGGAATGGTCTTTACATTACATCGCCAGTTCCAGTGATATAATTTGCCTTAGAGGTTGCGACTCGAAAAGGTTAAGAACAAGAATAAGAATAAGTCAGAAATAGTGCCCATCACAATTTATCCATAACCGAAAGCAATGTCTTCACGTCTTGTTTTCTCCGACCAACGGTCCAAAACCCCAAAATATATTCAGTTTACTGTCATTGAAGACGAGGAGAAGAAGCAGATTTTCACACCTGAGAAGCAACTTAAACTGTCTACAAACACACTTTAAAAAAGGATTACTTAATAACACAGTCTAATATTTTTTGTTTGGTAAGTGTAGGGCAGCAAGTAACAATTATTTTCCTTCCTCAGTTAATATAGTTGATTAATAATTTAGTTTATAACATTTCAGACAAAAGTGAAACTGGCTCCTCGAGTCCAAGATGACGTCTTCAGATGGCTTGAAAACAGAGTTCCTCACACTTGAGATGCTGGAACTAGATCATTTTTGCCATTTTTGGAATAATGCACTACGAGGAATACTTAAAATCTTGGCCTCCAACTTGTTCATTATCTTTGTATCTCAGAACACCTCATTGTGGACTTAATTATCACTTTAACAGCCACTCTTGAAATGTAATACTTCCTTATTTTTACTTTGGACAACAGGAGCTTTACTAGTGATGTATTAGTTTACTGTTGTGGCTACTCAGATGAATAATCTGAATACTTCTATCCAGCACTGTTAATATGTACAGACTCAGGTCCGGGTGTACGGTTTGTAGTGTACAAGATGTCCGGCAAAATAATTCAATGGTGAATACACATGACGTGACCAACAGTTTCCTCTTTTCTGTGCAGACGTCAGTATGTGTGCCTACGCCTCCGTGAGCCTGCATCTGGTGGGTATGAGCTCAGAGCCCGAGGTGTTCTCAGTGCACATGAACGGACAGGTGCTGCAGCAGAACGGCCATAAAGTGTCATCAGTGGGCCTAATCAGTGGCTCCGCCACCACCGCCAGCATGGTGGCGCTGCACACAGGCCGCTGGCTGCTCTCCTCACTCACCGTCAAGCACATGGAGGGTACGTGTTTCTCTACTCATGAGATGAATAGATCCGTCATCCACCATGAAATATATTTACAATAAAGAAATGTGTTTCTGCCATTGCAGCTGGCATGCATGGTTTCGTTGATGTGAAAAAGTGTGACGGCTTCGAAGCGCCCCGGCGAAGGATGACCACTGAACAGAAACGATACAGCAGGGAGTGGATATACTACATAGCTGCTGAGGAAGTTATCTGGGACTATGCACCGAATATGCCAGAACACATTGACGAGTAAGCAGCATTTACAGATACATTTTATGGCATTTTTAAAAGTGCACGTGCAAACTATTATACATTGTTCTGTTTATTGTCTAAAGGGAGAATATGAGTGTCTCTTCCCACTAAACCTGCTTTAGGTTAGACATATTAGGAGTTATTTTCCATCTTTCACTCTGCTGCAATCAACTCTTTAAGCTCGATTTGAACAGTTTTGCACTGATTAAAAACACCGGTGCCACACAGCTTGAATTACAGTGTTTTCAATGGTCTTGCTATTTTTATGGAAGTTATATCAATGTCTCTAAATTAAATGAAACCTCTTATCTTTTTTGTGTAGGGACTTCAAGTTCCAGTACCTGAGACAGACCTCGACACGCATCGGTGGGAAGTACAAAAAGGCCGTGTACACGCTGTACAAAAATGAGTCATTCACCGAAATGTTGGAGTCCAAGCAAAGGAAAGATGAGCTCGGCATCTTGGGTCCAGTGATCAGAGCGCAAATCAGAGATGTCATCAAGGTGAGATCAATTCAAATCAAATTTTATAGCACCTTATCAGCAAATAACTCAAAGTGCCTCTAAATATTCAGACATGACGATGAAAATCTTTTAGAAAAACTAAGCTACGCTTTCTGTACTCCGACACAACAAACTCTGTCGTTTCCACCATGGACGTATTCCACTATTCCACCGATGTCTTCTCCTTGAGCGAGACTCTTTCCATAATGTCAGACACTTATAATAACAATCAGAGCCTTTCATGGCAAGCAGCTGCTGTCTACAGCGCTCTCCCTCAATACTGGACCACTAGCCCATTATATACACAGTGCTCCAAGTGTAGGGCAGTGCTGCTGGACCATGATCCTAAACATATGGAAAAGTCAACCAAAAAGCTCTTTATGACCAAATAGTGGAATATTACCTATAGAACAGAGTGAATATAAAATGATGTGGCAGTGGATCATCAGGAAAGTTACCAAGTGTCTGCTGATATCTGGTCTCAGATTTCAGCTATTGACTGCAAAGGATTTGCAAATGTGTTTATGTTAACTTCTCCTAAAATTGGGGAACTATGTATGAAAATGGCTGCAGTTCCTCCACTGTTCATCTGCTGCTGATATAAACACCATCAAATTAAAGTGACAAATCAGTGACTGAGTGCAGAGCCGACTCACGAATCATGTGTCACTCTAATACTCAGCTTATCAGGCATTTATTTATCACAGTCTACAGATGGCGTGTCCTCACACATCCTCCTGTCCTTTTACAGATTGTCTTTAAGAACATGGCCTCCAGGCCCTACAGCATCTATCCACACGGACTGACGATAGAGAAGTCAGATGAGGGAGTCAACTACCCAGCAGGAGGTACTAAATCTCTCCTCACACTAAAACAAATGGAATGACTGGTTTCATTGTATAAACAAGATTACAATTAAATTGATATCTCGATGTGTTTGCCAGGCAACCACTCTCATGGCGTTCAGCCTGGTGAGACACACACCTACATATGGAAAGTGGTCGACGAGGACGAGCCTTTCGACGCAGACTCTCGATGTCTGACACGACTGTACCACAGCGCAGTGGACACACCGCGAGACATCGCCTCGGGACTGATCGGACAAATCCTCATCTGCAAGAGTCGGTCACTCAATATCAGGGGTGTGCAGGTAAAAAGATGCTAGCGGCATGGCTCTAGAGATGGCAATGTTGGTCTGTCTGTCGATCAGTTGGTCTATTGATATTAGTCTAACAAATGTACACATTCCTACTAGATACTGTATGTTGAAACATATCTAGTAGTATGGAACAATCAAAACTATGTGTTTGGTTTGTTTCTATAGCTGAAAGCAGACAAGGAGCAGCATGCTATGTTGGCTGTATTCGATGAGAACAAGAGCTGGTACCTGGATGATAACACTCGCCAATACTGCGATCAATCCAAAGTCAACAAGGCAGACCCGGACTTTTATAAGTCCAATGTCATGCACAGTAAGTTTAGCTATAATCAGATTAAAGCTTTATTCATATATCTAACTGCCTTCAGCTGCCCGTCAGACGACTAATATTCACGTAAATTTCCTCACAGCAATTAACGGCTATGTGTTTGAGAGCGGCCCGCTCTTGGGCTTCTGCAACGGTGAGATTGCAACGTGGCACGTGTCCAGCATTGGAGCACAGGACTACATCCAGACGGCTACTTTCTACGGCCATCCATTTGAGGTGAATGGGCGGACAGAGGATATCCTCAGCCTCTACCCTATGACTGGAGAGACCATCACGATGAACATGGACAACATTGGTCAGTCAGGGCCTTACAATGCCTTTTTTTTAGTCAAATTATGTACAGTATTGTGTTTCCAAATATTTCATCTGCTGGGATACTTTTAAAGTTACTACAAGGAACTTTTTAACAGTCTCAATTTCACCTACGTTATCAAACGAGATGATCAGCGAGAATATTGGCTATTTCTATTTAGTTATTCTGAATGCCTCGATCTGGTCCGATTCCCCATGAAATCAGACTAAACTCCTTCAGCCAATACCAACACCACGCTGCTAAAGGCCCAGGCCGTATTACTGGGCCCGCTGGAGGGAAGGGAGGCACGGGAGAACCAGAACCAGGACTGAGTGGGACAGACTGTCAGACCCTGCTGCAGTAAAACGAGAGGTTTTCTAAAGGGAATCTGGTGCTCGGAAACACTACCGCTTTTGTCCACAGGGACCGCCAGAATCAACACAAAATGAAAGTTCCTTGTATTAGCTTTAATATAATATACTGTATATATATATTCGTAGATATATGTAGGACTATGTGTAAGTCCATAGAGACTGTTGTGCCACCATCCGAAACTTGAAAACTGCTGATGAAAAGAGACAGCTGCTTAGAGTTTCATGGATGATTTTTTTGTGTCTCTCTTGAACCAGGTGTCTGGCTCATGGCTTCCCTGAACTCCCACGAGACAACCAAAGGAATGCGCGTTAAGTTCCAGGATGTCGAGTGCTATCGTGACCACATGTACGAGTACAACGACTATGACGATCCAACGGCGGTCAAAGAATTTACTCAGTGGAACCCTCTGAGCTTGGCTGATATCAGGAAGGAAGAAGAAAAGCCAAAACCTGCAAAAGAAACGCCAGAGGAGCCAGACATTTACACGGACATGTTTGCAGACGAATTAGGTCTCAGGTCTCAGAAGAACCAAACTAGTGACTCAGATGTGGAGGAGCTGGACCTCACTTTCCTCGACTATGATGTTGTTGATGTTGACGGAGATACAAATTTCACCTTTAACTTCAAAGAGGCAAAGGAGATAAGTGTGACCTCTATTCCAGAGCCAAATGCCCTAAATGAGACATTATTTTCAAATTGGAAAGAGACTGACGGACTAAACCTTACAGCAGTTAATTTGATGAACCAAAGCATCAGTGAGAATACAACACATATGCACAACAGTAGTACGCCATCAACTTTTGGCAATTCTTCTGTGAATAAAACAGAGAACACAACCACTGTTTATAGTCCAGATATATTACCAAAGAATGACAGCATAACTACAAATAGCAGTGTTGTTGCAGTGTCTGACACAGACAACTCAACAGTTCACAATGCTACGGTATTATCAGTGGTTGGAAATGTATCCTCAGAGCTTACCAATCTTACGGTAACACTACAAGAAACTGCCAATCTTACTGTAACTTTAAATTCAAGCTCCATCTTGGAGACTGAAAGAATGAATGCAACCCTGACTGGTGATAACCAGACTTCTGAGGGCGTGATCTCGGCGGAGGACTCGGAGGAGAGACTCACCAGAGGGGACGTGTTTTCTTACTCTGTGCCGCTATCCAATACCAGCACCAACAATCAGAGTACGCCAGAGGGCAACGCCACCAAGGAAGATGGGAATAGCACAGCGGCTAACGTATCAGCAGATGGAACAAACCGTTCATCACCTATTCCAACAGCTGATTTTGGAGAGGTTAACATCAGCAGCGTAGACAGAAGCAACTTGACCGTCATAGAGTTGGAGATGCTGAATAAAACCAGTGACAACAACTCCCTGATTACCACAGCAGAGCCGGAGCATGCACTTCAAATTAATTCCTCTGAAAATGTGACCATTCCAGCCAATTCCAGCCTTGAAAATGTAACACACGTTTTGCTCGAAACTGGGCCCTCACAGAATGTCACAGTGAATATATCCAGATCAAATTCATCAGAGGAGATTATTTTAGAGAGTAGGGAGAATGTCACAGTGAATATATCCAGATCAAATTCATCAGAGGAGATTATTTTAGAGAGTAGGGAGAATGTCACAGTGAATATATCCAGATTAAATTCATCAGAGGAGATTATTTTAGAGAGTAGGGAGAATGTCACAGTGAATATATCCAGATCAAATTCATCAGAGGAGATTATTTTAGAGAGTAGGGAGAATGTCACAGCTCTTCTTGGTGAGTTGAACCGCACATCTTCTGCAGAACGTTTCCCCCATGAGAATAGACCGTCCCTCTCCGGGGATGCAGTAATGACGAGTGATTCTGAGGCGTCAGAGAGCACTGAAGAAGTGCTCATCTACCTCACAGAAAACAAAACAGAGGTGATTAAAACCACCTCCGTCAAAATACCGGGCCACAACTGGACCTATGAGGGAACTCACCAAACAGAACCCATGGAGATTCCTGACTACATGATGAAATATTTCGGGAAAGAAACCCCTCAAACAACGCCAACTCCAAAAAAGAAGACCAAGAAGGTGAACCGGCGACAGTGGCCCCAGAAGGGCCTAGGCATGAAAACAAAGAAGAGGAAGGAATACAAGCCTCAGGCCAGGGTTGGCGTACCATTCTCCCCTCGTGGATTCACTCCAGGCATAACCCCGCGTGGGTCACGACCCCTTCTGCCACAACCTGTCTCGAATGAGAAGCAGCTCATTAACGAGCCCGTGGTCATCGGCGTGCCCCGGCCCGATTTCAGCGACTACGAGCTGTATGTTCCCGGGGACGAACCGGATCATCTAGGGCTGGAGGAGGAAAACGTGAACGCAGATGAATACGAGTATGTGACGTACATAGACCCCTACAGCAGTCATGAAGACATCAAGAATCTCAACCTGGATGACACCACCAAATACTACTTAAAACTCTCAGGCCCAAATGTGAAGACTTACTTCATCGCTGCAGAAGAGGTTGAGTGGGACTACGGTGGCTATGGACAGAGGTAAGTTCAGTAAGAGAAGCTCATATGACATTTGAAAAGACATGACTACAGCAGGTGCACATCCATACACATGTAAGCTGAAATATAAGTCCTGTTATCACCACAGGAGGCAAGACAAGCCGCAACTAAACAGCAGACAAACGAAGTTCACCAAGGTGGTTTTCCGAGCTTACATGGACAGCGGCTTCAGCACACCGGACATCCGTGGAGAGATAGATGAGCATCTGGGCATCCTGGGACCTGTCATCAAGGCGGAGGTTGGACAAAGCATCATGGTAAGACTGTCAGCATCAGCTGCAAAGCCATAATCTGTATAACTCTTCTGGGATCTCACATTTTCTAATTTTATACCCAACAGCCAGTTAGCTTAGCTTAGCACAAAGAGTGGAAACGGGGGGAATAGCTAGCCACACTCTGTCCAAAGATAACAAAATCCATCTACCATCTCTAAAGCTCACTAATTAACTTGTTAAATCCATAGACTGTATATAAGAAGTGGACGTAGTCACTGTGACGTCACCCATTGGTTTGTGGACTGCCATTTTGAAGCCTCATGTTCGGCATTTTGTCCGTCGCCATCTTGGTTTTTTGCAAACAGAATGACGTGGGTGGAGCTAAGTACAACCGCCATTTTTAGGCAACCAAAAAGGTTATAATTAACTTTCATGAACTGAAAACACGAGGTGAAAAATGAAAACGCTGACAACTCCCAGACCGGACAACGCCGTAGTAGTGACCTGTCAATCACAAGGTAGCCCCGCCCTAAAGCATCCCCTGCTTTATGATCTATTTGACTCTAAATGGGACCATAATTTACTAAATGAACATCATGCTGTATTGAAGAAGACTTGAAACTAGCGATTGAGACCATAAACTCATGATTACAATGTTTACTGAGGTAATAAATCAAGTGAGAAGTAGGCTCAATTTCTCATAGACTTCTATACAATCAGACTTCTTTTTGCAACCAGAGGAGTCGCCCCCATCTGGCTGTTAGAAAGAATTAAGGCACTTCCGCATTGGCTTCACTTTTCAGACCCGGAGGTTGCCCACTGGTTTACAGTCTTTGTGCTAAACTGAGCTAACTGGCTTATGGCTGTAGCTTCATATTTACTCCACAGACATGATAGATGTATTGATCTTTTCATGTAACTCTTGGCACGAAAATAAATATGTCTAACTATTCCTTTAAAGCCACGACTATCCAACCACATAATGTGTCTTTTTGTCTTGTAGGTGGTGTTCAGGAACAATGCCAACCGCCCGTTCTCCTTACACCCAAAAGGTGTTTCCTATACCAAGCAGACGGAGGGTCTTTCCTATGAGGATGGCTCTAAGTACTGGTATAAATATGACAATGAGGTTCAACCCAATAACACCTTCACATACATATGGAAGGTCAATTCTATGGTTGGGCCAACGCCGGGCGAGTCTCACTGTCGGACCTGGGCCTACTACTCAGGCGTTAATCCTGTAAGTAATCTGTAATTTGTAGACGATTATTAACTAAATATAAGTTTAGTATGGTAGGCATTGGAGAAATGCTATTTATAAATACAAATTAAAGCCACTGTGTGTAGAATTTGAATTTCTGACTGTGGCACCCCCTAGTAACAGCATAAAAACATGAATGGGCTGAAAGTAACATAAAACACTGCACCAATTTTCACCAGGATTGTGTCATTTCTCTACAAACTTATGCCATCAGAATAATATGAAAGATGCTAATCATATACAGATTCTACACATAGGAGCTTTCAATTAAGATTAAACTAAATGTGACACATACAACCCAAACACGTTTGTGTTTGGGTTGGGCAAGGTGGAATGTTTTCACATTTTTAAAAACCTAATGTATGCTGTCCCATAGGAAAGGGATATCCACTCTGGCTTGATTGGGCCTCTGCTGGTGTGTCGAGAGGGCACCCTGGCCAAGGACGTACCAGACTCGAGGGAGTTCACGCTGCTTTTCATGACCTTCGATGAGTCGCAGAGCTGGTACTACGAGAAGAACTACGAGCTGATGCAGAGGAAAAACCGAAGGAGAGTTATGGACCCCAACCTCAAGGAGAACCTCAAGTTCCACTGTAATTATGACCTCCTATTAGCCTATTATAAAGGACCAGTGTTTATCCATTACGGGGATCTATTGGCAGAAATGGAATATAATATTAATAAGTATGTTTTCTTTAGTGTATGATCACCTGAAAATAAGAATCGTTGTGTTTTCGTTACCTTAGAATGAGCCGATTATATCTACATAGGGAGCGGGTCCTCTTCACGGAGTCCACCATGTTGCACCGCCAAACGGACAAACCAAACCCGGAGTCAATAACGTTACTCGCTCCCGTCGCCACTGCTCTCTCTCTCTTGCTTCACCACTCACTTCCCATGTACACACACACTCTACGCTACGCCATTTGCGTTTTCGCGTCGGCCACCGTAGTTTTCCTACACGCTTGGCACACGTGAGAGGCTTCAGCTGGTTGCAATATGCAACCTCACCGCTAGATATTCTCAGATCCTACACACTGCTCCTTTAAATGATCCTCCACCCCAAATCTTTTGAATATGACAACCAAAATGATATAACATGCTAATTTAAACACACTATATGAACATCCACGGTTGATAACATATAACTATGTCAGATATGGTACTGTAGGTAGAATTCCCTGAGTTGCAATAACTTTTCTTCCATGCATTCAAAATTTATCAGTTACAGAACAGAAATGATAAAATTGTCTTTTTGTCTGTTGTTAGCCATCAATGGCATTACATACAACCTGAAGGGCCTGAGGATGTACACCAACCAGCTGGCGAGCTGGCACCTGATCAACATGGGTTCTCCCAAAGACTTTCAGAGCGTCCACTTCCACGGACAGACGTTCATCCACAAGAAGATCACCAGCTACAGACAGGCCGTCTACCCACTGCTGCCTGGTGAGCAACATAACATCTGCTGCTTTTGTGCTTTAATAGAAGTCTTTTTGGATTGACCATACTTCAGAGGTGTTGTGAAGCTTAATATAATAGTTACTGGCTATATTTGATGTCTACAACGCAGCAGAGACTGTATGTTTCAACTTTACCAAACTGTGTTTGCAGGGAGCTTTGCTACTCTGGAGATGTATCCATCCAAACCTGGCCTGTGGCAGCTGGAGACGGAAGTCGGTTTCAACCAACAGAAGGGCATGCAGACCCTCTTTCTGGTTCTAGATAATGGTATAAACAACTAAAAACCTCTCTGCAGCATTTAGACATACTGTTGTGTTGTGTTTTAATACTGACATATTGCTTGTATGTCTCCTCCCAGACTGCTTCCGCCCGCTGGGTTTAGAATCAAGCAGCGTGAAAGACGACCAGATTACAGCGATCAACACTAGAGGTAGCCACGCCTCCTCCTGTCTGTATTGGCAAACAAATGCACTGTGGTCCTACTAAAATCACAATGAAATTATTGCAGTAAATTTATAAGCAAATATGTCACTAGAGGAATGACAATATTTCCATTTTTGAAGGGTACTGGGAGCCCAATCTTGCCAGACTGAACAACCAGGGTAAATACAACGCATGGAGCACAGATCACAACAAGAGCTGGATTCAGGTGTGTGTTGTAGGTGTTATAAGTGTGCGTGTTTCATTATATTTGTGCACTTGCTTTCTATGTGAATACAATCTGGACTCTCCGCTGTACAGGTGGACTTCCAGCGTCCAGTTGTGATCAGCCAGGTGGCCACGCAGGGAGCCTGGCAGATGTTCTATTCCCAGTATGTGGTCGAGTACACCATCTCCTACAGCACCGACCGCCGGAAGTGGATCTTCTATAAGGGCGACAGCAGGAACCTCAGGAAGGTGGGAGAAGTTTGATCACAATGCAATCAGCTACAAACTAAGAGAGGAGTGTGTGATCACTTGTTTACTTCTCTCTGTCTGTCTCTCAACAGGTATTCACTGGGAACCAGGATGCCACAGAGGTAAAGACAAACACCTTGTTTCCTCCCGTGATTGGACGGTTCATCAGGCTGCACCCCATCAAGTGGTACAACACGGCCACCGTCCGCATGGAGTTCTACGGCTGTGAGCTCGATGGTAAGATGTCACTGTATGTGTTCGTCAGGGTTATAATAGCTTTGAATTTTCAATTAGTTTTTATTTTATTTTTGACTTTTCGATTTCAATTTAGTTTAGTTTTAGTTAGTTTTCAAAGTGTGTTTGCTAGTTTTAGTTTAGTTTCCATTTTTCAGAAAGGTTTGGTTTTTATAAATTAAGTTTTACAGTAGTTTGTTTTTGTTAGGGCCAGATAAAATGTCTCAGAAGTATGTAGCGCCTTGGTAGCCAAGTGGTTACAGTTCATGCCATATAACAGCAGCGTCCCGGGTTTGATTCCAGTCTTGGGACCTTTGTTGCATGTCACACCCCTCCCTCTCTCTCTTTCCCCCATTTCTACTCTGTCAAATAAAGGTGAAAATGCCCCAAAAAAATCTTTAAATGTGACATTTCTGATCTCCTGCCTCAGGCTGCTCTGTGCCTCTGGGGATGGAGAGCAGACTGATAGAAGACGATCGCATCACAGCCAGCTCCACAGCTTCCAGCTGGTACTCTGGACCCTGGAGACCCTCTCTCGCACGCCTCAACAGACAGGGCACCATCAATGCATGGCAGGCTAAGGTACAAATCCTAACACTGACATGATGACAGGTCATAATGAAGTGAGCATCAGGTAGAATGTCACTGTTCCTGTATAACACAGGATCGGAGTGATCTGAAAGTATGTCAATTGTGAATTAAATAGCACGCTAATTCCTTCAACCTGTCAAACCTATTATCTCTCTGTTCCCTCTCCTCCACAGTATAGTGTCATGAACCAGTGGCTTCAGGTGGAGCTGCCCCAAATTATGAAGATCACAGGTATCATAACGCAAGGAGCCAAGTCTCTGGGGAAGGAGATGTACGTCATGTCCTACGCTCTGCAGTACGGCAACGATGGAATGCACTGGAGCCACTACACAGACGATGAGAGCATCTCTTCCAAGGTGAGCGGTGACAAAATCACGTGGAGATTGTTATCACATGAACCAGGAGTTATATTAGACAGTAGTGAAGTGATTCTTAACAATGTCTTTCTCTCTCTCTCACCAAATCCAGACATTTTTCGGAAATACAGATAACAACGAACACGTGAAGAACTACATCTACCCTCCTATTTTCGCCCGTTTCATCCGAATCATCCCCAGAAGTTGGATGAACTCCATCACCATGAGAATAGAGCTGCTGGGCTGTGACTTTGAGTGATAATATACACACAGACAGACACATCCATACCAAATGATGACAAGTCAATTTAACCATGCACATGCAGACTGAATCATGTAGCGTACGCCCAGACATATGCACGTCCACTCCCACACATAACGGTCATATATGAAGGATGCATACAGAAATATACTCACAGCTCTTGTGTGCAGGCAAAAGCAAACATACATTTATTGCTTATTGGCCATTTTTAACTCATCCTATGTGCCGAATATATACCCAGTTTAAATAGTTATAAAACTCATTTGTAAGCGCAGTACATATGAGTAATCTTAACCCTTTTGTCAATAGTTTTACGTTTTTTTTAGGTAATATATTTTCATCTTGTCCATCAGAAATGACTAGAAATGAATGTAAATATGTAAGTAGAGATTCATGTAATTTATTTTTCAATAAATATGATTAATATTATTATTTCTCGGTGTCCGGCTCAGTGACGTACGAGTACATAAATCTATTTAATGGATTCTGTTAGTCTTCCAAGTATGAGTACCACTGATATCTTCCCGTGGTGTCTTGAAGGTGTCACTTTCAGCACCTCTGCTGGGGCCGAGCCACTCGTTAAGCAGCAGCTCGGGGCCTCCAGAGTCAACAGACACGTGCAGCTGCAAACACATGGCATGTTTATCCATTTGCTGATCATGTTAAACTGGACGCTGGAGGTGTGAAAGTCTCAGCGTGGCTGCCCTGCGTGCTACTGATCTGTGAAGACAAATCAACTCACAGATAGCTTTATTGTTGGACAGCTGGCTGTCTGGGGACTGTGGGAATACTGTCGCTTCACGTCTGGGAACAAGTGACACCAAGGGGATGTCATTTTTTTTTAAAAAGACAATAGGCTTCAACTATGTCCAGAGAAAGACTAGTGAGGTACTTACATTGGTAGTGGTGTTTATCCACTTGTTCAGGATGAAGAAACTTCATGTTAGGGAGCACCTGATGGGAGAGGAAAGGGCATGCTGTAAATGTGTGCTTCAAGGACTTCCTTCCTTACATCAAAAGGCCACTGATGCACCATTTCAGTGGGATTGTACTCAGGCAATTAAGAAGTCTAATGTCCAGGCAAGATTCATGTTTAGGTCGATTTGATTTCCAGTTCCAAAGCAAACAAACATTCACCATGCTGCCTCTCTCTTGCTCCAGTAGTCTCTTCCTGGTGCATCACCTGACACTGACACACCTACTACCTTTTATCATCTCACCTAACAAGTGCTTGGTCTGCTGCTTAGTGCCCCTGCTAGTGTCTATTGTGCAACTGCGACAGCTCACCACCAGATGTCGCTCCAACTTCACCTCTGCTGAAGAGCAGGCCTAGACTAAATGATTTCTGAGGCATTAACATGTTTTATCAGCCAAGGTGGAGCTAGTTTAATATTTTCTGAATACTGTTGGGTAGTTAAATCTAACACTGTATCGTGTTTTATAAATAAAATAAATAAAAACAGTTAGGGACAAGAACAACAAAGCAAGGTAATGAATAGACAGAACTATTATATATACAAGTGGTGATAAAATAGGTGAATATATAAATATTATATGTATATATATATAAAAAGCACCAATGACCAACAATAAAATAAGTAATAATAAAATATATATACAAGTCAAGTGTTCTGTAATCTCTAAAATACAAATAGTGCAAATAAATTAATACTGGATGCTGATTATGTACAGTATGTACATGTAAATATGTATATATGTATGCATGTACAGTGTGTAGGATTTATATTGGCAGTGATGATATGTACATAATAAAAAAAGTTTGTGCATTAAAGACTGTAAAATTATAATACATTATAATACGGCAGCAAAGTGGATATTTTGATGATTGTATGTTTTGTATGTTAAATAATTATTTGTAACAATAACCATTACTGTTATATAAATGCAGTGGATTAAAAAAGTGAAATGTTTGCTTCTGATATGAAGTAAAATTGTTATACTCCAAGTTAAGTACAGGCGCCTTGAAATTGTAATACAGGACCAGTAGTGAGCTTTACTTTCCACCACTGTCTGTTATAAATAGAATACAGCTTCATTTTATTATCATTAAAAACATTCAAGTCCAGAAACTGTTTGTTCCTAAATGATGTGCCTGCCTGTCTGTCTGTCTGTCTGCCTGTCTGTCTGTCACAGTTTAGTCCTGATCTGATCTGCCTGGTGATACAATATGAAAAGAACCAACTGGGTCATGATTATTAATATCTCTGTATCACACTTCTGCCCGGCAGGTTGTTTACAAACATACTGTTATGAAGGAGTCATGAGGGGAGGGTAACTTCACACACACCCCACCCCACCCCCCCACACCCACACACGCACACACACACACACACACACACACACACCCCCCTCCCCTCTCTGCTCCGCCCCTTCTGAGCAGGGCTCATTTAAAGGCGGCAGTCCTCTGGCTGGAGGGTTAGTTCAAGACCTGCAGGAGTTCAGTACACAGGAGGACTGAGTGGGACTTTACACTGAGGGACATATATATATTTATATATCTATAATATATAACACAGATTTTGGATAATCTCTGATCTGATTACTGGAATAATGAAGTCTCCAAAACTGAAGCCTCGAGGTAAATATAAGTTTTTCTATCCTGTATTATCTTTATTTGTTATAATAACAATAATACTTGCTTGGTGCTGTTTTCATTGTCACTATAGGTTCATAAAATGTCTGTAGGAAGTATTTAAATACAATATTCCAATAGGAAATATTTTATAATGACCTTTCATTTTTTTTTTTTCATATTATAATACCTTTAATAGGCGTAATAGGTTTATTATCAGTCTCTAACTCAGCTGAAACCTTAGTTGATCCCAAACATATGTTTCTCTTTAATATAAAGTAATTAATGTGCTTTTTTTTTTGGTCTTTTTCTTGCAGCGAAGTTCGTCAACGAGGAGGACCTGGACGACGTGCTGTGCGAGTTCGACGCGGTGATGGAAGACTTCACGTCGCCGATGGAGAAGCGACACTTCAGGTACGACGAACACCTGAAGACGATGAAGAGGAGGAGCAGCGCCAGCGTCAGCGACAGCGGCATCAGCGACTCAGAGAGTGAGTTAGTGACGATGAATTATTAAATATATATTCAGGGAGCATTGCCACATATATCTGGGCAGGGAAGGTTGCAGGCAGTATCTTAAAATTGGGCAATAAAAAGTGTAAAGTGACACCTGAGACTCCAGAATGGAGATCAGGTACTGTAGAAATGATATACTTATGCTTTGTTCTCTGCATCTGTCACCTATGGCTGATGGTCTGAAGGAGTTCTGCCCACTTTGCCATAAAATATAATCCCAAGGAGTCTTTCTTTTTTTATCAGAAACTCATAAATTTGGCCTCATTTATGCTCCTTCTCTACTGGAGTCAGTGTTACCTCTCCTGCTCCACTTCACTGCAACACCTTTGCGTGCAGTTTCTTATCATGTGCCATCAAGAGGGCAGCAGGGGAGGCTGGCAAACTGTTGCATCCATGCATGTACGCCCTCTCACACACAATTGCACAAAGGAGAGAGAGAAATCCTTGGATCACAGTCCAGAGATCTGGGCGTCAGATTAAGCTGCTGCATATTTTGGCACACCTGCCCCCATATTGTGGCTGCTCCTCTAAAGTTTTACTGTTGTACATTACTGTATTACTCTGGTTTAAAAGTCTGCTTCCCCAGCTGGAGAGCTGGCCTCAAATGTGATAGCATGACACGCAGAGGAAATATGCTTCGGGTCCCCATGAGCAAGGATAGTTTCCCAGACACGTGTGAGTGGGTTTGGACGTCCGAGGGAAGACGTGGAAAGATCTTTTATAGGCTTCAGCCTTCTGGAAAGGCTGTTTGTGGAGACGGGACGTCCTGTTAACTGCAGACTAGAGTCACATGCATGCTTCCAGATAGATTCAGGCACTAATGCTAGATTTGGTAGCTGCATAATAACTGGGGTTCCAGTGGTTTTGTGAGAGTATCATCAATACCCACAACGTTTACTATTCCAGCTACAATTACCACATCACCACTGAGGATCTCGCATTAAGCAACACCAGTGATAAAAGCAGAAGGAGGGTGTTTGGACCTGCGTCTGTGGTGCTAATGAGCTTGTTGATTTGCTCAAGGGATCAGATTCCTGCATGAGCTCTGTCCTCTCCATGGCAGTCTAATGAAGAGGGACCTGTCCCACGCAGGGACGAGCTATTGTGTTGCAGCCTGATGGATGGACGGACTGTTGGACGTGCTGATAAATGACGCAAAACTGTGCAGGAGGGTCTTATAGATCCACCCTAGAGCGTGCATGTGAGATGGAAAGAATGTAGAAGAGTGTGAGTGGCAGAAATGATAACTGAGAAAAGAGAGGGATTAATTGATGTTAAGGCCACAGCTCTGAGTGTGTGTGGGTGTGTGTGAGGCCGGGCGCTCCCCGTTGTGTGTGGCGTCTCCTATCTCACGCTGTGTGCTCAGTGCTGAGTGGTGGGAGTGGTACAGGTCAGAGAGGGGGAAGCGAGTAAGTGGTCGACATCTGAGACACGGTTAAGGTCCGCTGGAAGTCTGCACAGAGGAGCCAGATAGACGAGGACAGCTTTAAGTGCTGCCTAATCTTCTTTTTGTCACACACACTTACTTAGATATCATGGTCAGGAAACTTTTACCAAGATTCTCCACTTCTACAACCAGATGTGAATGACAAAAAAAGTTGCTTTTAATGAATGAAGTAAACGCCCTGTAGTACAGGAAGCTGCATAAAGTCTACTTTCTTCTCTCTTCCTCCAGTGAAAATGTGCTATGTCATGTGGTGGTTTGAAATATGGATCTGGCAGAGTGAAAGTGACCATTATATCATTTATGTAAGCATCTGTTTAGAGTTTGGGTGGTACACGGGGAGACAGAAACGTGCCGTGCTCTGGTATCAGACTCCAAACGTGTCAGAGATAAATCTTGCTTAAGAGCAGGGGAAGAGTTGCATGAATTCAGAGACGGCTCTGCCCAGGACAACCTGTTATATTGCTGTCACTAAGTGCCACAATGGAGATTTAGTCAGTGAGTTCAGGTTACACCTTTTTGCTTCTGGGGTTGTCCAGTCAGTGCAGCAGAGCAGAAACTGTTTCTGCTCATATCTTGTCAGGGGTCATCAGCGTTGGCGTTGGAGTACAGTTCTTACAGCAGAGACTTTTACACTTACAAGCACATGCATGTGTGTGTGACAGGCCACAGAGGAAGGGTGTCATTAGAGGAGAATGCAGTGATTACACCCTGAAGCTGCTCCACTGACACAGATCAGATTTGTGTGTGGGGGTACACCGAAAAAAGTGAACGTCAACTTAATCAAATCCCGTCTGCATTTTTGTTTTCCTCCCTTTCTGACAGGTGCAGAGTCGCTCAACAGAAACAGCTTCAGCTTCAGTGATGAGAGACTGAACTCCCCCACCACCAGCTCACCTCCGCTTATGTCACCAAAACGTGAGCTAAACTCCTCATTCTTAAACACACACACAATTGTGAGTTTGCATACCAAAAAAATAAATAAAATTCAGGTTTACTTACGCTGACAAAACCCTGGGCTGTAGACAGATTCTGTAAAGAGACATAAGTCACAGTGAGATGTATTACAAAATATAAATCATTATTTATTTGTATTTACTTCGCAGTTTGTGAAATAGTCACAAAATTTAATATTTTTGATTCGTGTACAGACACAGATTTCCCTTTTTTTTCGTGACGCTCAGCACGACTTTCAACAACGTATTTTTCGTGCCTTTTCTTATGAATGTCTAGCAACCCGCGACGCACGTGTCAATTTCCGCTCCAGTTTTTTTCAAAATAAAACTACTTAGTTAGACTTATGAAAAGGTCAACTTGGTTATGTTTAGGCAACAAACTACTTTGTTAGGTTTAGGAAAAGATCGACTTGGTCAGGTTTAGGCAACAAAACTACTTTGTTAGGTTTAGGAAAAGATCAACTTGGTCAGGTTTAGGCAACAAAACTACTTTGTTATTTTAGGAAAGATCGCGGTTTGGGTTTAAATAACACCAGAATTGCTGTAACTTAAGTACTGAAGTTACATGACAAATAAATCAACTTCGACTTCTGGTTTCGGGACATGAACAAAAGCCTCCTTGGCGAAAATCCGGTGTATTTTGCTCTCACAATGATGTGGATTACATACGAATTGATTTCATGCTGACCATCATGAAAAAAATGTAAATTTGTGTCTATGTACAAGAATCAATACGTTAAATTTTGTGACTATTTCACGAACTGCTGTGCGACTAGGCTGGATAATGTGTGTGATTAAAGAAACTTATAACTCTTCGCTCTGCTTAACTTTAAATCTGAAACTCTTTCTTTCCCCTCGCAGCCAAACTCGGAGACACTAAAGAACTGGAGGACTTCATCGCCGACCTTGACAGGACATTAGAGAGTAAGTGCTAATGCAAGCTAGCTGTCAGAACCCCTGATGAATTAGCCCTCTGCGCTGGCGCCGCCCGCTACTCGGGATTAACGGGAGCGTTTGTTCTCTATGTCAGCTATGCTAATGACCACTCATAAAGTGACACAGGAGTCCCTCCCCTTAGGTTTCTAAGAAACAAGGATGTGTCGGGACGATGAGGGAGCCGGGGGGGCGTGTTATGTGGACCATGAGGCCTCTGGGGGTGAGAGGCAGCGTATCGCTTAACACCTGTCAGTCAACTTTGAAGCAAGTGCTGCAACCAACACCATGCAGTCTGTGCACGCCACATAGAACTGTGAACTATGGATGGGCGGATCAATGCTGTGGTATCGATACTTTGATACTGACGAGCTAAACTAAAACAATATCGATAATAAAATTATATAAATACAAACGTGGATGGCTGCATCACTTCCAAACGTTTTCACTACTTTTATATAATGTTTCTACCAAAACAGCCCGGACATATTTAGCTCACATGACGATGGAAACCACATCAGAACCTAGTGCACAGTAAATACAGCAAGATGACAACAACAAGAGTCCCTCTTCAAACATTTAAAAACAACATATAAGGAGGCTTATTATTTAATCATAGTATTTATGTAAAATACTGGACTATTTATTTACACTTAGTGGCACAAACATTTTTATTTAATTGACCTAATATTTGCTTTTGTAATGAATTTGTTATTTATGGCCGATATGTGTCATGTGATTAGCCTTTAAATGTAATGGGTTTTTTTTTCTTTTCTAAAAATTTAATTTAAGAAATGATCTGTATCGTATCGGTAAAATTTAAACAAAAATTACCGGTATGTATCGGAGTTTGGTATCGCTCATCACTACTGTAAACTTCTCCCAGAGCTCTGCACATGTACGTACATGCATGAAACTGTAACCTAAGAGGACAGTAGGGCGTCGTTTAGTAGCTTACAGAACGTCACAGGTAATAGACATACATGCTTCTTTACTATGAAGCTTGAGAGTGTTTGAACTTGCATCAGAGTATAAGGAATGTGTGCTGGTGCAAACCTGGGCTGAACTGTAAATGTCAGGAATGGAGTTGAAACACTTTCCTTATTTACATGTTTGTTTTTCCTTCCCGCCAACGCCCTGCTCTGTTCTGTGTTTTGGCCACTGAATGTCCGTCTTTCACGGCTCGCAGGCGTCCTGTCGCTGCTTAAAGCTGGACATGCAATCAGCCAGTCGGGCAGTCGGCCAGCCCCCCTGTTAGCCCCGCAAAATAGCGTGTTTATGAGGGCCACCAGTGTTTACGATGACCAGCCTGTAAAACAGAACGTCCGCCGCTCTGAGAATAGAGCTGGCAACCGAGGAGCCTGTTTTAATCATGTCTGTCTGTCTCTTCTTAGGCATGTGACACGGAGGCTCACAGTGATGTTGGAGTGTAGCCATGAGGGAGGGACGTCTGGACCCCCCCTTGAACACCGAAAACCACCCAACAGGATGGTACAGCAGCGGCTCCACCTCGGCGTCAGGTCCAGCTAAAGTTAACCCAGCACTAACTCCAGGCCACCTGGCTGCTGGACTGTCAAAATTAGTAGGGAACCTGAGGACAAGAATACTTCAGCAGCAATGATGTAATGGACTCCATGAAATGTCGTGAGGAATGAGGACGTGGAATATGTGCTGCAAAGAGTCACCGGGACATTTATTGTCAGATTCACAAATCACCCCACAGACCAGATTACACTCCCTCATCCAAAACTTGAGCTGGAAGAGTATTTAAAAAAAAAATGGCTTTTTATAATAGAAATATATTGTATTTTATAGAGCTTCTTATTGTAAATTTATCAGTCTTTTTTTGGGGGAAATATATTTTTGTATCTTATGTAAATAATAATTCTATTTGTTGGTATTAACAGGACAGATTTGACACTCGTTGACTGGAATAAAGTTGGTTACATTCTTAAATGTGAACTGAAAACTTAATCCCTTCTGGAAAAAAACAAACTGGAAAGCAATATATGTATTTAATACAGCCAATGCCTGCCAGAGATGATATTAAAGTTTGAAATATTGTTCCTTTAGTAACACGTGCCTCCTCTCTTTATTTTGGACTTGAAACTTCTCTGGGCTTCTGTCAGGTTGTTTCAGTAATCTGAATTTAATGTGCAGCTGTTTAGCTGTATTTATTTTATTTCTCTCCTACTAGCAATTACATTACATTAAATTCTGCTAGTATAGAGTAACCGTTTTAAAGTGAAATTCAATAGCATATTTCATAAAGTCCTTATATCTATACTAAAATCAAATCACATAAGATGGTATCGATGTCCTCCAGAGGCTGTGGAGCTGCTGACTGGCTGAATTGGAGCGGTAACGCAGCGGGGATCTTTGAATGACAGCTGGCTCCTCAGCACTTTATTAACCCACCAACACCACTTCCCTGGTGTGTCCTTCTTCCCGTCTCTCTCTGTGTGTTTCAATGCTGATCTCCAACTGATTTTTTGGCTTCCTTGGAAGGCAAACCAAAGACTCACCAAAAAAAACCCTGCATGCAATAGTGTAGGAAGAGGTGGGACATTAACTTCCTCCAGAGAATGTAAAGTCATACATGCAACAACACACAGACACACTGAAATAGATATTACACGTCTCTTACCTTCTGTGCTCATTAATCAACCGCTCGACAAAGCGGCGACTTATCAAACTTCTGAAGCAACAGGGTCTACTTCCAGAGGTGGAGGGAGACCGGAGGGTGCGACCCCTTCCTGGCCCGGCAGCAGGTGTGGCTGAAGTAATCTTGCGTCGGAGGCACCCCTCCGTCTGCTGACCGCCAGGGGTCAAAGGTCCCTAGCTAAGGGCAGATACACTTCCATACTGGTTTCATGGTGGCAGTGCAGCAGGTGCTCTTGATGATAAACTTCTTCATCTTTAAGGTGACTCTACGTCCTCACTTGGCCACAAACTGTATGTAAAGGAAGACATCATCACCTCCTTTCCTTCAGACAGATACTGATTACATCTGAGCTGATTTGTGTTGCAGCCTTTGATTTTATTTCCTATGAAGTCTCATGTTTTGAAGAGCTCAAATGCCCACAAGCTGAGAGTGTATCACAGCTGTGAACAGCTGCCGCTCACAGTCAGTGGATCCAGCCAGCCGACTATAAGTGCGTGCCAAACTGTGTTAATCTGATGGCAGGAAGCTGGCACGGAGACACCCGTCTCCGTGTTGTTTCTTCAGTACAGTTGGCAGAAGGAAGCTGTGGGCGCTATGCCTCTGTGAGTCTACCTATGTGCACTGTTCTGCACCACGGATCAGCTGGCACTGATCTGAGAGACCATGTTGACACAACACATGATCCTCTGAGGGCAGCGGGTGGGCTGCCCTTTCTTCTAAATCAACCTCCCCACTTGGCAGAGGAAGGCATCTTTTTGGCAGCATGGGTCAGTCCCGTAGAAGTGTTGGCTTTGCCAATGGACAGCCAGTATATGCACAGGGCTGGAAGTGTGGGAAAGTAGGAGACTCGGGCTAGATAGAAGTTAACTTTGGTATTTTTCAACCTGGACCCTATTTTCCCATGTTGTTGTGTCTAACTGACTAATAGCGACAACAACTTCTGAAATAGCTCCAGGGTTGAGGGAGAACGCTGCAGACAGCAGCTGCTCACGGGCTGCAACATGGTGCTATCGGGGCAAGCTGGCACCGTCATTTACGTCCACTAACTAGTACTTGTTTCTGAACAGAACTTTTAGTGAACGTAACGTTACATTGACGCTGCTCACTTGCCCTCGCAGCTCGTTTTACAGCGTTCTCCCTCAATACTGGACCAGTTTCAGAAATTATTGTCCCTGTTAGACACTTAGACACAAAAACATGGGAAAATACGGTTGAAAAATACCAAAGATACCCTTTAAGAGATCACAGTAAGGAGATGGGATTAGGAGCCTTCATATATAGAAAGCTAAGGCGGATAGATGGAGAAATGGACTGAGAAAGACAAACACACTAAATCCTATAACCATGTGTCAGTCTTAACATCAAGATGGCTTCCTATGAGAGGCCCCTCAAGACTGCTGAAGTGGTCGTTCTATGAATAGGCTGGGCAGAGACTCACAGATGTGTGTCCACATCACAAAGATACAGAAATACGCAGAGCAAAATATCAGGTTCAGCTTTCTACTGGGTCTTCACATCGCTGGTGTCCAGATGTCCCCGCTGCAGAGCAAGGAGAGGGGAGCATTAATGAGTGTGCGTCTCTTCAACTGTGTGAACAAGATAGTGATATTTTGTTTGTACATGTGTGCATACGTGTGTATTGAGGCATAGAAAGTGGTGTGTGTGTAGATGTGTTGGTGTATGAGCATGTCTGTGCCTGTTTGCCATGTTTACATATGTGTGTCTTTTTACTCACCTTGTTGTTTGCACTGTTGCCTCACAGAGAGAAGGTGCGAGGTTTGACTTGGCTCTTTCTGAGTGGTGTTTGCAGGTTGCCCTTGTGTTCACGAAGCTTTTCTTTACGTGTCCTCCTACAAGACAGGAAAGTCAAGTGAACTGGAGATTTAATATTTCCGAATAAGAGCCCTAAACCTGACCCGCCAGATTGTTTGTTACACAGAATCATCCGAGATGCCGTCATACTTGGCAGGTGATTGGATGAACCATCTGTCAATCAAACTCTTGCCGAAGCCAGTCGGGAGAAGAGCGAAAACGTTTTTGCTCTGAACCCTGACAGAAAGGGTTCAAAAAGATTATTAAAAGCACGTCAATCTAGTAATTTGCGATATACTAAATGTTCAAGGATTTTGAAAATAAAAGGAAGATGAGAGGTGATTTAATTAACATCAGTTTGAAAGGCAGAGGGCACTACCTCAGTGGAAACAACATATTTATAATATTCACTAAACTGGGTCAAAAGTATTTTTTAAAAGTATGTTGAGTAAGTGTAAATACTTCATAGACTGCAGGCTGCACCAACGACCTCTGAACTAATTCCCTGACGATGACCAGCTTTCACCATGATGACATCAGGACTCACTCACTCACTGTCATGGAGGTAATTATTATTGCCTCTCCTTGACCTCATTCAGTCCCTTAAATTGCACATCCATTATGATCTCCATCATCACTATCTGATTGACTTATCTATGACCTGACTGACAGTATTATGCACTGAAGCAGCTGTATTACCTTGACCCATGATAAAATCTCTGCCTTAAAATCTAAAAACAACACTGGAGGATGAATTACTGGATGGTTAATGAGTGTTACTGCTAATAAAGACACCTCCCTGTACGTGTTTAATGTCACTCAACTTATGACTAAAATTACTCTGAATGATACGAGCATGATGAAATTTAGCCTCATCTCCACCTTGGGAATTAGGTCACTGTTTTACACAGACAGATGCTTACACACACACACACACTGTGGCCGCTGGGATGTCTGACACAATGTGTGGGTGTGTTGGAGCTGACAGAGCAGTGAATTTACTGCTGAAGACGTCCACGCAGCTGAACAGAAAGCTCAGTAGCAGGTGCTAGTTGGTTTTCTAAAGACTCATTCCTTGAGGGAAAAACGTGATTTTTTGGCTTGTTTGGTAACTAAGAAACAAAGTCAGATGTGTACACTGAAAAAAAAAAAAAAAACTGGACAAAACACACAACACAGGGTGTTATGACAACAGAATTAAGTCTGGCAGTTATGAAATGGCTTCAATCATTCTGCATGTTTTCTGTCCATCAAATTTGGGTGACACAAGACACAAGAGACATAACACGACTACAAAGAGGCACAAATTCACTACAAAGAGATACAAAGAGACCACAAAGAGACACAAAGAGACACACAATGACTACAAAGCGACACAAAGCAATTACAAAGAGACACAAAATGACTACAAAGAGACCACAAAGAGACACAAAGAGACACATAATGACTACAAAGCGACACAAAGCAATTACAAAGAGACACACAATGACTACAAAGAGACACAACATGACTACAAAGAGACACAAATTCACTACAAAGAGACACAAAGAGACACAAAATGACTACAAAGAGACACAAAGCAACTACAAAGAGACACAAAATGACTACAAAGAGACACAAAGCATCTACAAAAAGAACAAAAGAACTACAAAGCGTCACAAAACAACAACAAAAGAGAGGCTAAACATCCTTAGATAAAGTCTGTGTGTCTTCGGTAGGAGAGGTGAAGGGGCCTTTTGCATGTCTGTGCCCAGAGACCCATTGTGTCATAATCCGCCCATGTATGAACCCACTGTTAGCTTTGGTAGATCAAACCAGATCATCTCGATTCTTCTTGTGAATCATGCAGGACGTCTACGTGGCCGAGTGGCCAGCTCTCAGACAGACTCTGAGTCAGTGCGTACGGCTGATTAGTATAAAGGGGGGAGTGACCCTATATTTCCAAACTGGTGAGTCACTGCAGAGCTGCTCGTATGATGGATACAGTAACCCACTGTGGTGACTGCATTCAATTAGTCAGTTAACTTAGCGAACAAAAATCGTACAGTGAGACATAAAGTTCACACATTCCTCGTGATAGCCCATAATGTGATGTGTCTGTAGCCTAGAATCCTCTACAGTCTTTCTGTGTGTGTGTGTGTGTGTGTGTGTGTGTGTGTGTGTGTGTGTGTGTGTGTGTGTGTGTGTGTGTGTGTGTGTCACCAGGCTGACCCCAGATGGCTCTGTGCTGTCTTGGTCCTCCTTCCTATTGTCGTAGACGAGGCTGTCTGGCTCCCATCTGTCGCTCTCTCCATTTCCTCCCATCTATGCTTCTGTCTCTCTGCATCTTAACTGCTCCTAATAAACAGATCCATAAGTATTCAACACACATCCCTCTATCGCTGCACCTCTCCCCTCCTTCCTCCTCTCATCCGTTCGGCCACTTCTTTTTAAAGGAGAGTGAGCTAAACACTGACCTCCAGATATCCCTGGGCACCCTTCTTTCATATTTGATCACTGGAGGCCTTCCACTAGCACTCTTTAAGTCTGTCCAATAGCTGTGAGTCGGCACTTTCGCATACAGCCAAGTTTATCCAAAGCCAGATTTAAAGAAAAGATGCAAAGTTACTTTCCTTTTGTCTTTGAGGAGCAAGATTATCAGACCATCCTCCCCCCCTAAAAAACGCCTGTATACATCATCTGTGTAAGCAGCTTATTACAACCTATATTTACGTTTATTGTTAGGCGGATACCTCTCGTAGCATTATGACGGGAGCAGAGGAGGAAGAATGACTGCTGTTTCTATCGGATATAATAACACACTCACCAAGTTTATTTCTGATATCTGGGAATGGGGCGACATCACTAAAGAGAAGTCAGACGGGGTGAGAAACATTAGTAGTCAGACAGTGATACAGATTTTAGACAAACATCCAGCCGAAAGAGTAAACAAAGGCGAACGGTACAAAAGGAACAGATTACAGAACGACATCCTGGTTCAAGTTTGAGCAAACAGAGTTTTCCTGCTCAGTGAGTGATTAGACATTACAGGTGGACAAATACAGGGGTTTAATTCTGGCTAAACTGTGATGTTGTTATATGTTTCCAGGTCTCAACGATCACTTAAGTGAGTACAGTGTTATTCTAACTGCTAGATGCTGCACAAAGTGACACAGATAAGACCCAGGTTTTGATTCTGGAAAGGAAGAGGGACAGAAAGGGAGCGATAAACTGAGAAAGGCATTCAGATCAGAGTCGTTACCTTCACAGCAGAGACAGAGAGAGAGAGATAACATAACGACCATGAACAGTTCCTAATAAGCAGTCCATACTGTAGCACATCAGTAAGTTTTACTGTGTCTCTCTCTCTGTGTCTCTCTCTCTCTCTCTCTCTCTCTCTCTCTCGAAATGTTATCCAGTGATGCAATTTGTCCCCTCTTAATTCCTAAATGGCCCCCAGTGCAGCCACAATGAACCCTCTCTTCTCTCAATAGAGCTCTCTGTGGTGCACACTTATCTTTTCCAGTGGTGCCAACTGGTGGATTAACCAGGGAGAGAGAGAGAAAGGGGGAGAGGTAAGATGGATTCCCCCTTGTTACTGTGTGCAGATTTAACATCTACTCCACTCTTATAACAGTAAATTTATCAGTATCAATATGTAATATCAGCCCGTTCTCATTCCCAGGGCGTCAAATACCTACACTTTGTCACGGCCATCGGCGTTCGATACCGACACACAAGGCATCCTTTAATGGCGGTATGAGATTCAATGGGCTTAACTACAGTGTAAATCCATCCACAGCTAGTAAACGCACAGGGAAAGGGCTGTGATGACGTAGTTTAAAGATTGAAAGAGACACACAGGGTGGATGGGAGGGGAGGTGGACGGGTCGTGTCTAGAAGGGACTCTGCAAACTGCAAAATCTGATCTGAGATTTACAAAAACTTGCAAAAACTCTCGTGAGACTCGCTGCCTGACGACCTATCCTCCTAACCTTAACCATTCGAGGCCAATGCCTAACCTTAACAATCACGCGAGAGTTTCCCCAGATTGAGGGCTCCCTTTTAGCCACTACCAGGTGGATGGGTCCAACAAACACAAGGCTTTCATCCAGGAGACCGCTGTTCGTGTCCCATGTTCACAACGTTCAGTGTCATTTTCACTGTACAAACGTAGTAGTTTTAAGCCCAACCATGTTGTTTTTTCCTAATACTAACAAAGTGGTTTTGTTGCAAGTGTTTTTGCTTAATTCACAACATTAAACACGTGTTTACTGCGACCGAAAAGTGACGCCGAGGGGTCTGACAAAGCGACAGTATATGACGAGTTGGGATGAGAACGTGTTGATAATATTTATAGCATTCAGACAGTAGAATCAGGGATGGTGGAGTTTTAGGGGGATGTGAGGTTGTAACGTACTGCTGAGGCAGTGAAAGACAAGCTGTCCTCCACAGATTTCTTGTTAATGACACCCAAACCACACATTGCTGATCAACAACTCACTCACACAGACCTCTTCATTAAATAAAATGAGCTAAAACATGTTTTAATGCAGTTGTTGTTGCTGTAATCTGTTGTGCACCTTAACACAGAGTCACATTGCTTGCACGAGCTTCAAATGACCAAACATGTTTTTGCATCCTGAGGCCATTACTGTATCTACAATCTGCACAACATCTTTCTAATTCAATAAGTGTTTTGGATTGATTTCCTATTTTCCTGCTCGTAGCCGCTGGTTTCTGTTCATGCCGGTATGAAAATATGTGTCCAAATCAGCTTGCAGACATTCAAAACGTCCTCATCATAAGCACTTATTTCTTTATTTAATCATTCTTTCAAAAACATCAATGAAAGTTTTGAAAACTGCTGAAAAGAGAGAAACCAAGGAGACAATAAAAAAGCTTTTATCACAATGTTCGAGCCACTTTCATGTCTCAAGTTGATCATCATTCTGTACCGACATATACTTTAGAAAATCATTGGTCCTAATGGGCTAATACTGAATTATAAATAACTGTAATATTGTGCACATAAAATATTGTTCAGTGTCCAGTGTTCCAAATGCATTATCATTAAATATGAATGGACAGCTGCTGTGTAAATCCTAATAACGTTGGGTGAGTAAACATTATTCTAGCAGACAAAGGCCATTGTTAATAATTAAGTTGCAACAGATGTCCCTCCTCCTGCTTTCACTTCTCCTCCCATCCTCCTGTTTTATCTCTCTACCCCTCCATGTCTTTCATCCTCCTCATCCTCCTCCTCCTCCTCCTCCTCCTCCTCCTCCTCCTCCTCCTCCTCCTCCTCCTCCTCCTCCACCCTGCTCAGCTCCTCTTTTCCACCCTCCTCCTCCTTTATCTGTGCTTGTCTCAAATCAAATCAAATCAAATCAATTTTATTTGTATAGCCCAAAATCACAAATCACAAATTTGCCTCGGGGGGCTTTACAATCTGTACAGAATACAACACCCTCTGTCCTTTACAGTGCGACCCTCACATCGGCTAAGGAAAAACTTAACCACAAAAAAACCCTTTTAACAGGGAGGAAAAATGGAAGAAACCTCAGGAAGAGCGGCAGAGGAGGGATCCCCCTTCCAGGATGGACAGACGTGCAATAGATGTCGCGTGTACAGAGTAACCACATAATGAAAACACAACATAGACAATTTATGACAAAAATGAATACATCTAATGTGAATATATGTGAGAAGGTGGGTCCAGGAGGATGTCAAGCAGCTTCCAGGCGACACCAAACAGATAGAGCCAGAGCAACACGACCTCCTCTTGACGTCAAAACCAGTAGAGCCAGAGCAGCACGACTTCCACTCCACGCCGATCAGATAGAGCCTTAGCTGCGTAACCTCCTCTCAACGCCATAAAGGTAGAGCCTGAGCAACGCAACCTCCTCTCCATGCCAGATCGATAAAGCCAGAGCAACACGACCTCCTCTCCACATCACGATAGATAGAGCCCGAGCAACACGACCTCCTCTCTACCATGCACCACCAGAGAGTCAGAGCAACGTCACAGAGCGACTGATGGTCCATCACGGGGAAGCCTGATTCAAAGGAGAGAGAGGGGGGAGAGAGAGAGAGAGAGAGAGAGAGCGAGGCACACAGCAGTGCTTGTGGGACATCAACAACAGAGGGTTATAGAGAGGCAGCGGCTTAAAATTAATAATGTTCTCGTCGGCAGGACTGCTAGGCTGAAATAATAAATTGAGACTGAAACCGACCCACCAGCTAACTAATTGAAAGTTAGGGCAAAAAGATGGGTTTTAAGTTTGGATTTAAAGACATCCACAGAGTCTGACTGTCTGATGTCTATAGGGAGGTTATTCCAGAGGAAAGGGGCTCGGTAAGAAAAGGCCCTTTCGCCTGCTGATTTCTTTTTCACTCTGGGGACAGACAGGAGTCCTGTATTCTGAGAGCGGAGAGTCCTGGTTGGAGTATAAGATTTAAGTAGATCAGACAAGTAGGAAGGGGAGTACCCATTTACAATTTTATAGGTCATCAGAAGCACTTTAAAATCTGATCTAACATGGATCGGGAGCCAGTGTAATGAAGCTAAAACTGGTGTAATATGGTCAAATTTTCTAGTTCCAGTGTGGCTTGTAGCACAGGCAAAGCCTGTGCAAAGCACCTGGTCTATTATTCGACTTGTCGTTTAATTCTTATTCTTCATCTTCCGCCTAAACTTTGCCGTGCTACTCCTCCCGGAGCGTTGCCAACACCTGTACAAAAAGTACATCAAAATGTGCGGAATGATCGGGAATCGTGTGCTATGACTTTTCTAAGAGATTCGCGCAGCGGATTCCGAAAAAATCACGCAAAAGCGCGATTTTTTTCTCCATAGGAATGCATTGCAAATCGACGTGAAGAGAGCTCAAAAACACTCCTCTTTGGGGCCCTACAGAGTCGCCATACTTTAACGTAGAATCATGATTAACACTTTAAACGGGTCACCA